>CM042142.1:118607088-118616430 GCA_023376005.1 Doryteuthis pealeii
CTGACAGGGAATACAGTGGGATGGTTTTGGATTCAGTTCGGCTTGATGTAGGATACGTGTGTCACGTACCGGGCTCGGTTCTTGTCTGTCTGTCTGTCAGTATTTTGTCCTCCTCCTTTTTAAAGGGGGAGATAACTCTCCCTAACATAAATAAAAATGAATTCTCGTGGTCCTCTGTATAAACAAACAAAAATAAACAAAAATTAGCAAAGCTACTCGGCGTTGTCTGGGATTTAAAAAATTAAAAATAGTTCTCTTATCTATATTTTATATATATTGATAAAAATTCCTATTCCATGAATTTGTTTTATCATCTTATTATCCTTTATCAATTTAGTATTATCTGCATTATTCGGAATATTGCCCCATCTTTATTGTTATTTCTACAACAATATGCCCTCCGGCCTTCTTCAGGTATTTCTTGTCGGACTCGGGAACCTTCTTTTCAGACTCGGGAATTTTCTTGTCTTAATCGGGAGCCATCGTAATCGGAACTTCGAACTTTACCTTTATTTAGTCCACGGGGGTATCCTGTTCTCATTCCGCTAACCATAGCTGGGGTAGGAGTTGTGTTAATTATTTTTCTATGTTACTGCCTCTACTCAGGGTTGAACCCGGAATTCAGAGATAACTGTCACTTAGAACTGTCTTAACCTAACTACCTTATCCATTAGGCCATGTGTCCAATTGAGTAGGTTCCCGAGTCCGACAAGAAATACTGAAGAAGGCCGGAGGGCACATCGGCCGAAACGTTGTACAGATAAGAATGAAGATGAGTACAATAGTCCGAATAATGCAGATAATACTAATCATCAAACCTCATCTCAAACATTCAGAGAAATACTTTATCAATTTGTTTTATATTTCAATCAATTTTTAATCATTTTTTAAATATATCATTGATTTATATCATTATTATATTTTTTATTTAGTTTTTCTTGTAGAAAATAAGGGGTAATAAGTTTTTAACCCTCTCTCGGACAAAAATAGGGATTGGATTTTATTGAAGTTTGGTCTTTTATGGTTTCCACCATATTTTATAATAACAGAACATGTGTTCGGTCGTTGTACAAATAAATATATAGACAGACAGGCATACAGAATCTTTCTTTTGTATATATAGATATGAGAAGTAAACAAACAAACAATGTGTTTGATATGGCTTTTAGCCGACAATTTTTGACAAATGAGGCCTAATGGGCTGAAATGTACATTCAGGGATTGACTTTTTCCCGATTTTTTAGCCTTACATTTGAACAGGTATGCCCGCCTAATTCATTAAATCAATTAATTAATTTTCAAAATTAGGTACGACTTCAGTTAAGCACATATTCTCCCAAAATATATAGATATTCATTGAAAATTTGATCCAATATTTGCACTGAGTAATGACATTTAGTGGGCTAGATGAGCTTGACTGGCTTGGCATCTAGATATACTCGTGTTCCTTTTTCATACGACCGTTGTCATCTTGCAACACCCTCTGGTTTTTAACCGTCCAAGATGAAATTCAAAAATGTAAATCCGTTTTTATTATAAAGAAAGGGAAGAAAAGGACATGCTGCACAGACAAAATATAATAAGAAAGAAAGAAAGAAAGAAAGAAAGAGAGATGGGGCAATATATAGAAGGGGTGAGTTCGCGGAAGCGATAACGCTACTATGTTTTAATCGAATATAATGAAAATAGGAAAATAAGGAAAGAAAGACAAAAGACTGAGAGAGAGCTAAATCAAAATTATTATACTTGTTACATATTGAGCTATTTTCCATAGTTCTTAAGTAAACATATCAATCGTTGTAATAGTTTAATTATCATATGGTCCTGCTAGTAAATTGTCAGTTCTTGGTGATATTTTTGACAATGACACTTACAAGTCATTTTACAGAGGAAGTCTAGATCTGTATTTAGTAATCACATTGATAGGTGCTAAAAGGTCTGTTTCACAAAGATATGTTGGTGCAAAAAGGAGCAGTATTTAGACCACCGGGTATTCCCATATCCAATCATCCAGAAAAAAGTGAACTTATCACCCACTTCCTTTAATTTTTTTAAAAATGTTTTCCAGGTGTGGATTATTTTAACGCCAGACAATCCCCAAAATTGGAGGTTCCAATTCCAAAAATTGGCGGAGTTATGTCGATTTTTATTTCTCCAAATTTGGCGGGGTTCGCGAAAAATGTCGACATTTTGTAACCTATTTTTGTCTGTAAAATGAGTTCTATATCTCTCCTACTACTAAAAACTGATTTATAAAAGTATTTTTGCCCGGGGAATCCGAAAATGCTATCAATGAATCTTAAAGTCAATCAATTTTAAGTTATTGATGGGTTTTTTATTGTTTCATAACAAGATCAATATCCCGATGTGGCACTGACTCTATAACAAAAAATTGTTTCTAATATGATTTCACATATATATTGTACATTATTTGTATCAAAAAGATAGTTTGATTTTTGCTCAGAACCGAGGCTACAACATCAGTTAACATTTTTCAAATCAGAAATCATTAATAATTTAAAATTGGTTAATTTGCGATTCTATCACTAATCGGATAATATAAATTTTCAAAATACCATAGCACCATCTGTAATCTGTTGTTGAGGTCGCGGACTTTTCATAACGTGCTTAAAAAGATTTCAAAGAATTAAGTCAATGAATAGTTTAAAAAATCAAATTTTAAAACCAACAGAATTATCAATTCTCTGAATAGTTTAAAAAAGATAATAATCAAATTAAAAACATCAACGGGAGTTACCCCCATGAACCGTTAAGCCAACCAATGAATGGCTGGGGAGGGAATATTTGATTGAAGGCAGCCGATAGATTTTTCTGAGACGAAGATGACCTATCCGATGAAGAGGGTTGAAATGGGTCCATTTTTAGGACGGTGGATCGGAAACAAATGTTCCAAATTTAAGATATTTTAAAACAAGCTTTATGCAAAAAAATAACTACTTATGGTTCACTTGTGTATTTAGCCAATTCCTACACACCAGCCGAGTACGACACAAGGTCAATTTTTAAAGCGGAGTTTGAAAGGTTTCAGAGTTTTCCTTCTCAAAGACGGCTTGCCATGCCGTGATTACAGAGCACAGTGTGCTCTACTATTTAATCATGGCTGGCGTGGTAAAGTTGGGTGCATACATTTCCCAAAAGTATCAAAACTATGAAAGTGCAAACAGCCTCTTCCAGGATCCGAACTCAGATTGCCTTGTCCATTTATTGCGACAATTACACATCGAGCTCTTCTTTAACGGTTATTCAATTCATTTTACAGAATAAGTCTAGATCTGTATTTAGTAATCATATTGATAAGTACTAAAAGGGATGTTTCACATAAATCCATTAGCATTTCAGTCTCGGAAGACCATATTAAAACGAAGTTTTAATATATTAGTGAATAATTAGTGAAATAATTAGTGAAATAATTAGTGAAATAATTAATTTTAGTGAAAATTAGTGAAAATTTTGTGAAATTTAGTGATTTAAAAGAAATTTAGTGAAAATTAGTGAAAATTAATTAGTGAAATAATTAGTGAAATAATTAGTGAAATAATTTAAAACTTACACTAATGGAATTTAAAATTTAGTGATTTAAAAGAAATTTAGGAAAAATTAATTAGTGAAATAACTAGTGAAATAATTAGTGAATCTTAATTATATTAACTCCTCCTTAACGGTTATTCAATTCATTTTACAGAATAAGTCTAGATCTGTATTTAGTAATCATACTGATAAGTACTAAAAGGGCTGTTTCACATAAATCCATTGGCATTTCAGTCTCGGAAGACTATATTAAAATTTTTATGTGCCCCTGAAGTTACATCGCCTCCTGTGACTGTGAAGTCCAATGTTTGAAAAAAATTCTCGACCACAGATTTCGCATTTGAAGGCTGTCCCTGAAGATGTTGATGTGCCGGTGTTTTGTTGCCGCTGCTTTCTTCTGGACCTCTTAGCTTCATGGTTTTGCGTCAGGGTGACATCTGACATGAACAGTCCTCTACGGAGATTCTGCCGCCACTGAGGGCGGTCCTGAGCCAAATTTTCCCAGCTGGAAGCGGCAATGCCAAAGCACCTGAGATCATTCTTGCATAGATCCTTGAATCGCAGCTGGGGGCGACTAATCTGTCTTTTACCAGACGTAAGCTCTGCATAAAGTATGTCCTTTGGGATTCGTCCATCATCCCTTCAGTGTACATGACCCATCCATCGGGGACGACGTTGCCTCATAAATATTTGAGGGAAAAGGTAGCAGTTTTGGGGATGCAGAAAAAAAGTGAAATTGTGAAATTGAAACCCCCAATTCCTTCAAGTTATATCTAATTTACCATTAGGATTAACGATTTATGTTACATTTCAAATTTGGGAAGGTTCCAATGCCAAAAATTGGCGGAGTTATATCTACCATTTACCCATGGCTTGGCGTGGTAAAGTTAGGCGCATACATTCCCAAGGGTATTAAAACTATGTAAAATGCAACCAGCCTCTTCCAGGATCCGAACTCAGATTGCTTTGTCCATTTATTGCGACATTTACACCACGTGCTCCTCTCTATCGGTTATTCAATGCCGAAATTTGATGCCCAAACGATGTCCGTCATCGTCATGTTGGGGGTTCCGCGTTGATGACCTCTGGGACCTGCTATATGGACTCTGACGTCTTTACGTCTGACCGCTAAAAATATCTGTATTTCTTGGGCACTATATTTCTGCCACAATCTTCCAGCTCATTTCCGAACCTAAAGAATCTGGATAACTCTAAAAGAGAAATGAAAATACCAAAATCTGGCGCATGCCATGTAACATTAGGCTAGGTCGTCTAACATTAGGCTAGTACAATGAAAGAGGACTTGTGCTATAATCTGAAAGACATTAGGATCCATAAAATTACGAGACAGGACACCAAAAGCTGGTAAACGAGGGAAAATGTTTCCGGTGAGAAAATAAGTAATATATATATATATATATATATATATATATATATATATATATATATATGTTGTAATTGCATTTTACTTAGCGCTAATACCCTTGGAAAAGGTATGAATCCTACTCTCCCTCCAGCTATGGATAAATAGTAGGGCAGACTGGGCTCTTTAACCTTGGTTAGGCAACCGGTCTAGGAGAAAGAAAACTCAAAGCTGTTGAACTCCGCTTAAGAAATTAACCTTGTGTCTCATCCTGCTCGTGCGAAGGGTTGGTATATATATATATATATATATATATATATATATATATATATATATATATATATATATATATATATATATATATATATATATATATATATATATATATGATGGACTTTCCTGTCGATTTCGACGTATGAGTGTCTAAAAGGAAAATCAGCTCGAATGTTTATGGTGATTGTGAGATTTCAGTCCAGCCAGCGACTTGCAGATGAGGCCACAAGTGGAGCAAAAGTGAGGGGTGCCGGAAAGAATTGATGGTTGGGTCGAACGCCCCTTCATCCTTGATCTTGCCTCCTTTAATCTCTCAATACGATTCCCCTCAAAATTCTTTATTCCATTCCGAATGGTGGCTCTCCATTTGTTTCTGTTCCGTGCCAAGTCCTCAAATATACAATATATATACCAACCTTTCCGCACGAGCAGGAGGCGACACAAGGTCAATTTCTTAAGCGGAGTTTAACAAGTTTGAATTCAGAGTTTTCTTTTTCCTGGACTGATTACTTAGCCAATGTTATAGAGCCCAGTCCACCCTACAATTATATACAATGTATACATCCAATTATTCTCTCTTACCCAAAATTGCAAGCTAGTGCCATATCTTACCAATAAGCTGTAGAGAAAACAAAACTTGATGTTATAAAAGAAAACTGAGTGCAGTTTTGGGTAATTTATCAGGAAGTGCGTCCCGGTCTCCTGCCTCCGAAATTGCTACCCGGTGACTATTAAAATAACGTCCCCAGTTATGTCCTCTCGGCGGTGTTACTTGAAAGAAAACAACCAACTTAGGGAGTTAAAAGTATTTTAGAGGGGGGAGCTTCTCTTTTTTATATGAACAACTGGAGATGGGTGGATCGATATATATAACAAAGTAAAAAATGAACAAATTGAGGTAGATAGATAGATAGATATCCATCTTCATATCTAAACAAGAATTACGACAAATTTCTATAAATAAACAAGAATTACGACAAATTTACATAAATAAATTTCTAAACGAATTACGATAAATAAATAGGAATTACGACAAAAAAAGAGAATCCACACCCTCTAAAATACATTTAACGCCCTAAGTTGGTTGTTTTCTTACAAGTAACACCACCGAGACGACATAGCTGGGGACGTTATCTTAATAATCACCGGGTACCAATTTCTGAGGCAGGAGACCGGGACGCACTTCCTCATAAATTACCCAGTTTTGAAATCAGCATACCAATATTAGACTGAAATGAAAAATTAAAGTCAACAGAAATTATGTTGAAAATTGTTCCCCAGTGTTATATATATATATATATATATATATATATATATATATATATATATATATATATATATATATATATAATATATAATATATATTATATATATATATATTATATATATATATATATATATATATATATATATATATATTATATATAAAATCCCAAAACGAGGAAGGAGTGTAGTTAGATGTATACCTTTTCAAAGGGTATTAGCGCTATGTGAAAGGCAAACAGCTTCGTCTAGGATTTGAACTCGGATCGAACTGTCCATTTCCTACGACTCTAACCATTACACTACGCGCCTCTATTAGTCATTAAATAATTCGACACCGGCCATGATAATTTCCTTGCTTTTTTTATTATCGCTTAGCGACAAGAACATGAAACATGTTAATCCCATCCGTTAAAGTCGGAGATTACCCTGACGCAACACCATGAAGCCAAGGAGGTCCAGAAGAAAGCAGCGGCAACAAAGTACCGGCACATCAATATATTCAGGGACAGCCTTCAAATGCGACATCTGTGGTCGAGAATGTTTTTCAAACATAGGACTTCACAGTCACAGGAGGCACTGTAACTTCAGGGGCACAAAAACTTTATTATAGTCTTCCGAGACTGAAATCTTATTATAATGGAGATTGTGTGTTTTTCTGTCTCTAACCGAAACTATATTCCTACTCAAGTCACAATTCCCTTAGTTATTTACATCACATTCTCCATGATTTTATTTTTATCTAAATCTCAATTATTAATAAAATTGTCTTACATTATTAATACTGTTAACTATGTCTACGTACTGATAACATGCAATTATATTTATATATACAACAAAATAGCGGTTTACAGTGTGAACGGGAAGGCTAATTTGCATATTAATATTAAAAAATCGAATTTAATAAATATGTGCTTAGTATTATTGATTTCTAACTGTTTGGTTTTATTTTAATGAATATAAGCAAAAATCTCTTCAATGAATCTTAAAATGAAATCCATTAACAAGATAAAATAACTGTCATTTTATTCTTTACTTCCTCTTATAACTGAATACTTAAATTAGAAAAAATAACAATGAAAGACGAGAGTGATGGAAGAGTAAGTTTCAGTTGTTCCATTTTTTATTATACTTCCTCTGTTTCAAATCTTTTATTATACTCCCTCTGTTTCAAATCTTTTTATCTGTATTCTTATTTAGTTTCATTAGCCTTTCTAATTTAATACAATATTTTATTACATTAAAACTTAAATACTTGCACCCGGAGAGTGCATATATTTGCTAGTAACAATAAAGTCGGAATCTTGTGATGTTAAATGTTTATATCTCTTGGGCATCAATAAAATGTTACCGCCACAATAATCTTGGTTCGTTCCTGAACCCGTAGAATCGGGATACGTCTGAGACGAAGATAACCTAAACGATGAAAAGGATTGAAATGAGGTCCATTTTTAGGACGGTGGATCGGAAAGAAATGTTCCAAATTTAAGATATCTTAAAGCAAGATTTATACAGAAAAATAACGCCTTATGGTCCACTTATGTATTTAGTCAATTCCTACACACAAGCCGAGCATCAATGAAATGTTACCGCTAAAATCTTCTTGGCTCGTTCCTGAACCCGTAGAATCTGGATACGTCTGAAAGAAAAACGAAAATCCCAAGATCTGGCGTATGCCATGTAACATTAGGCCAGGCCGTCTTCCAATTACCTCCCCCTTAGAGTTAGGCTCTCAAACGCATAATGCAGCCCATACAGCACCATTATCATACAATTTTCACGACTCAGTGGTATAGAATGTCAGTTCCATTACAGATTTCAAAGAAAAAAGTTTAAAAGGTTAAAACAAAAAAGAAATCTCCATAAATCATATTTCCATCATGACTAGAATGAACTAAGACCTACGAACCTAATTAAATAATATATATATATATATATATATATATATATATATATATATATATATAATTTATTTCTCAATGTAACTCCCAGGCCCAGTGAACACGCACACACTCACACACACACACACACACACACATATATATATATATATATATATATATATATGTATATATATATATATATATATATATATATATATATATATATATCAGATGTGTGCAAGTTCCCACGCCCTGTCGGTGGGGCTCAGAATATGTCAACTAAATCCCCTGCAGATAAGTAAGACACTGAAAATATGGATATTCTTAGTAAGACGAGAAACTGTAGTCGGCGGTGAGGCTCCAGTTCTGGAACTCTTGGGAGTGTGCAGAAAACTCCTCCGTTACCATTACTCTCATGTTCACTCTAAAACAAACTGGTATTACCTGGTAAGGTACCATCCATAGGTCAAATTGATTAGTTTAAAAATATGTAGCATTAGATAGGAATGTTTGAAACCAATTACCTTTGTCGAAAAGAGACTTTAAATAACCCAACTAGAGTTGGCATGCCATAAAACTAACCAATCAACCAACCAGCCAACCAACCAACAAAAAAAAGAATATATAACAAAAGTTGTAGTAAAGTAAAGTCGTCGGGCGGCCTAATGTCGGTATCAGCCAATCAGCGAGGGAGTCTATCTCTTTTTCACTAGCGCTAGACCAAGGAGAAATAAAATGTATTAATTTAATTAGATAGATCAGTAAATAAATAAATAAAAATATTGTCTTTAATTATATATTAGAAGGATTGATGAATAATATAGAATATTTTTATAAAATTAATATAGAATATTTTTATGAAAATTAATATTAATTTTAAAATAAAATAAAATAGAAATGAATCATACTTGTAATTTAATCATCACTAAAATGTCCCCGAATATTTTTCGTTATTGTCATTGTAAAAGTAAAAAAGTAAAGTCGTCGGTATCAGCCAATCAGCGAGTGAGT
>CM042142.1:118616530-118632470 GCA_023376005.1 Doryteuthis pealeii
GCCTTTTTGGTCTAGCGCTTATTGAAATGGGGATAGACTCCCTCGCTGATGGCTGATACCGACTTTAGGCCGCCGCGATGACTTTACTTTACTTATTGATCTTGTAATTTCTCTGGTGTGCTTCTCTGTATTTCTGTGAGTGTTTGTGTGTATGTGAATGTCTTTTTCGTGTGTACATGTATATGGATGCTGCGCGATTGTTTTCTATCTTCTTCTTTCTTTTCATATCTACTGACAGTTTCCCCATCCTTCCATGACTCTAAAAAATCTCTTCCATCAGCCTTAGACAGCTGTCCTTGCTGGGGCCGCCCGTACAGTTAAAACCGTTCTAGACAAGGCCCCCGCGAATAATCATACATACCACATACACACACGCACGCACGCACACACTTACCCATATCTCTCTCTCTCTCTCTCTCTCTCTCTCTCTCTCTCTCTCTCTCTATATATATATATATATATATATATATATATATATATATTATTTTCTATATATATATATATATAAATATACATAATATATATATATATTATTTTCTGTTTCTTATTCACACGTTTATTAAGCTGTTGACGTATATGTTAACACTAGATTCATAAGCCCTCGTGTATCATTTAGATTTCAGGAGTTAAACACGTGTATTTTCTTGATATGATAAGTTAAACACATGTAAGTCGCTAATTTAATAAGGTCCAATTGTATACAACTTCTTGTTATATGAATCCCCTTTTTTTTCTTTTTTTTTCCTTTTTTTTTTCTTTTTTTTGAAGGCTGCGAAGGAAATGGCAAAATTTAAAACCTCGCAAATAAAGAGAAAAAAAATCAACAACAACAGAAAAATCAACAACAAAACAAAACAAAAAAAAAGAAGAAACGTATCTTTTTAACCGTTTATTTTTTTTCCTGTCATTTTTCAATGCTTTATTGGTCTTGTTTCATTTTTAAGGACCCTTCTCACCACAAATAAAGCTGATAAATCATATTTCTTTTTATATATATAATCTGTTTCCACGGACATTTTGTACTGTCTCTTCCCCCTCTCTCTCTCTCTCTCTCTCTCTCTCTCTCTCACTCACTCTCTCTCTCTCTCTCTCTCTCACACACACATACACACACACATATGTATATACTCTCTCACACACAGACATAAATACACATACACTTTCTCCCTCCCTCTCTCTCACACACACTCATATTCAAAGATAAACTCTCTCTCTCTCTCCTTTCTCTCCTATCTCTCTCCTCTCTCTCCTCTCTCTCTCTCTCCTCTCTCTCCTCTCACACACACACTCACACACACATATATACTCTCTCACACAGAAATATAAACACATACACTCTCTCCCTCTCTCTCTCCCCCTTCTGTCTCTGTCTCTGTCCCTCTCTCTCCTTTCTTCTCTCTCACACACATATATATTACTTTCTCACACACAAACATAAACACACATACGCTCTCTCTACCCCCTCTCACTTTCTCTTACACACTCTCTCTCTCTCTTTCTCTCCCCACACACACACTCACACACATACACACATACACTCACATACAAATATAGAATCTCTCTCTCTCTCTTTCTCTCTCTCTCTCTCTCTTTCTCTCTCTCCTCTCTCTCTCTCTCTCTCACATATATATACTCTCTCACACACAAACATAAACACACATACACTCTCTCTACCCCCTCTCACACTCTCTCTCTCACTCACATACAAACATAAACTCTCTCTCTCTCGCTCTCCCCCCTCTCTCTCTGTCTCTCACACACACACACACATACACTCACACACATACACACATACACTCACATACAAAGATAGAATCTCTCTCTTTCTTTCTCTCTCCTCTCTCTCTCTCTCTCTCTCTCTCTCTCTCTCTTTCTCTCTCTCTCTCTCTCTCTCTCTATCTATCTTTCTCTCTCTCTCTCTCTCGCACATATATATACTCTCTCACACACAAAAATAAAACACACGTACACTCTCTCTACCCCCTCTCTCTCACACACATACACACTCACATACAAACATAAACTCTCTCTCTCTCTCTCTCTCTCTCTCTCTCTCTCTCTCTCTCTCTCTCTCTCTCTCTCTCTCTCTCTCTCTCTAACTGATTCTATGGTCGTTCATCTTCTTTCCTTATTTTTTTAAAACTTTTATATTTATTAAACTTAGGTTTACCCAGTACAAATGCATCGGATTTATTAACAGTAATTGTGCACAGAAAAGATATAATTTATAAGGTTACAAATGTCGAGCACCCAACAATATTCAAATTCAAAAGGGTCCAAGTGTAAGGTAGCCAATAAAGATCAAAATCTCAAGGTTACGCACGTGGGGTGTGTAGTAATATTCAAATTCGGAAGGGTATCACGCACGGATTTATTTCACATCTTTATATGTATAGGGTGCTGAGTAATTATTGAATCCCAAAAAGTTACAGGGGAGGTCCTCGTGGGATCGTGGGTCCTAACGTGCTGAACTACGAAACCGTAGTAAGTGAGTTCGAATTCAGAGTGAGATATCGATGTTTTGCTCAATGGTAATTTTGAAAAATAGAACTTGATTCTCCCTACACATCCCATGGGTCTTCTGTAAATTTTACATGGTTTACAATTCTCAACCAACAAGAATTTGTGTCAGATCCCCGTTCAAGCTTTAGAGCACTCCGTTTCAGTTGCCACCATTTTGAATAGCCTCAAAATTAATATTTTTGTGATATTAAAATTTCTTTCTTCTCTTTCTTTCTTTCTTTCTTTCTTTTGTTCTGATTCTTTCTTTCTTTCTTTTTTGTCCTATTTCTTTCTTTCTTTTTTTGTCCTATTTCTTTCTTTCTTTCTTTCTTTCTTTCTTTCTTTCTTTGTACTGATTATTTATTTATTTATTTATTTCTCTCTTTCTGTGTCCTAATTCTTTCTTTCTTTGTACTGATTCTTTCTTTCTTTCTATCTATCTATCTTTCTTTCTATCTATCTTTCTTTCTTTCTTTCTTTGTCCTAATTCTTTCTGTCTTTGTACTGATTCTTTCCGTCTTTTTTTCCTTTCTTTCTTTCTTTCTTTCTAGCTTCTTCTTCTGTCTTTCGTTTCCTAATTTTTTTGTACTGATTATTTATTTATTTTTATCTTTCTTTCTTTCTTTCTTTGTCCTAATTCTTTATTTCTTTCTTTGTACTGATTCTTTCCTTCTTTCTTTCTTTCTTTCTTTCTTTCTTTCTTTTTTCTTTCTAGCTTTCTTCTTCTTTCTTTCTTTGTCCTAATTCTTTTTCTTCTGTCTTTGTACTGATTATTTCATTCTTTCTATCTATCTTTATTTCTTTCTTTCTTTGTCCTAATTCTTTCTTCTTTTCCTTCTTTCTTTGTATTCTTTCTTTCTGTGTCTTAATTCTTTCTTTCTTTGTCCTAATTCTTTCTGTCTTGTGATAAAACAATTCCAAACAATGCAGACTTTACCTCTAGAGAAAAGAAATGTATTTAGCTTTTGTCCAAGAAAACATCCTCTCGTATATCATGAATTTTATTATAAGAATTCATTAAAAATACATACATGATTATGATAAATAAGCAAATACATTTATATTGGAGAAAGTTCACTTTCAGACTAACACTTTTGGAAAAGGTATTGTTGTATACTCATATATAAGTCGTGGGGTTGCCTAATGTCGGTATGAGCCATACGGCGAGGGAGTCTGTCCCATTTACACCAGCACTAGACCAAGGAGATTGTTTTTTACGTTTGAGGTTGAGCGCTACACCTACCATCAGCTTCCTTACTTTACCGCACAGATATCCCTGTGCTACTCATACGCTGAGTTGGCGAGGTCCGGTATCGAACTAGGAACCTTGTGGTTTCTAACCGAACGCTCTACCGACTGAGCTAACTCGGCATACGTCGGGTATCTAAAAGAGAGAGTTCTCTGGTATTTAATAAAGAGAATCATCTCGAATATATAATCGAGAGAGACAGACAGACAGATAGACAGAGATTAGAGATGATAGTAGTTTATGATAGGCTGTCTTTCTTACTTTACATTCTGCTTCTACCTCGACCGCCATATTAATCTGATGATCTGTTGGGCTTCTTTTAAGGGTTGGTCTTCTTCTTCGTGCTGGGTTGGACATTTCTTGGTTTAACATTTAATTAACAACAGGACTTGGTGTTCTTGATATAAAAAAAATAAATTTTTATTTCCTCAGCCCATTTGATTCTGCCGCGGGGACACCGACCCATCAGAGCCGACAATCAGGTCTGTACTCCTTCGAAATCGGGTCGCATCTGACTAATCAAAACCTAATCCCACGTGTCCAATCAAGCGCCTTCAAGGGGTCAAATAAAAAGGTTACTAATCGTCCATAACCGGCAAGTAACTTTCCCATAGGAACCCGTTATTTTAAATTAATGGACCCTAATCAAAATTCTAACTACAGGTACGTTCATAAATTAGGACTGCTCATAAATTATATAACAGTATGAACTCCTCTCATTCTCCCGAGCTACGGTTTAAATAGTACCATTACTGCTTTACTAAAAGTTGATGGATTAGGATTTTACGGCATGTCAACCCTTGTTGGTTTATGCAGAAGATTTCGTTTTATTAATTCTTGAAAGGTATTCAATTTTTAACTCAATTTTTTAACACTCATTTTGAAAACTCACTTTTTCTATTTAACCCATTGAGGGATCCCTAACACTCCGTGTTAGTGTTGACCTGGGAGTAATGGCGATGAAGGAGCACTCCACACTCCTCACAGCTCCAGAACTGGAAATTCTCTACTAGAAGCAGTTTAACATCCTACCCAGGACACTAATACCATACGCCACCTCCTTATAGCACATATATGATAAAAAGCGTTGGATGTTTGCCATGGGAGCAATAGGGTTGGGACAATCATATAGGTACTAGGGCTTGATGTGAGCAGCCGATTGGTCAGAGAGATCCTCTTCGACCTCCGGTCAGGCTTAAGTAAGAGCCAAAGTGAGTTCTGCATATCATGACTGTTCAGCTACCAATATTCCGCCTTAAGCATCACAGGTCGCCACCCAGAGCCACAGGTGGCCCCATTGGAGGGATTTTACCCCTCTGCAAAAGTGCGATCGTTGTTTTACAAGAGGTAGATTTGGCATTAAATAACCCACGAAGATTGATGTGCCATTAAAGAAAGAAATCATAAAGTTACAATTCCCCAGTAACGGTTATCGTCACAGGAATTGGAATCAGTGACCCGAGTTCAAATCCTGGACGAGGCTGTTTGCGTTTCTCTTCGAGCTAACGCTTTTGGGGGAAAGGCATGAACGCATCTGTTCTCCCTGACCCAATTATGGGTAAATAGTAGAGCAGTCTGAGCACTTCATCCTTGGTAAGTTGACCAGTATAAGAGATGGAAAACTCTGAATTCAAACCAGCTGTACTCTGCTGAAAAATTCACCTTGTGTCACATCCTACCTGTGGTAGAAGGATTGGGCATAAAAGTTACGTAACCCCTCTGCACGAACAGGATACAACAAAAGGTCATTTTTTAAGCGGAGTTTAACAGGTTTGAATTCAGAATTTTTCTTTTCCTTGACCGGTTGCCATACCAAGTTAAAGATCTTACAATTTTACCCATAGCTGGAGGGAGAATAGATGGATGCATACCTTTCCCGAGGGTATTAGTGCTATGTGAAATGCAAATACCCTCTTCCCGAATTTAAACCCGGGTTGCCTTGTCCATTTTCTAAGACGATAACCATTACTCAACGTACGCCCCCATAAAACGAAGGATTTGTTGTATATGACCTTTAGGCACCCATTTTGCGATCTCGATTCGTGGGGACATTTTTCCATTTACACCGTCAAAATCCGGTTAATTGTTAACAGACGATTTTTAGATATTTTTTTATTATAAAACTAACCCCTAACCCTAACCCCTAACCCAAACCCTAACCCTAACCTAACCCTTACCCCTAACCCCTGACTTTAACCCCTAACAACAAAAGGATTTTGACGGTATATATGAGAAAAGTGTCCCCACGAATCGAGATCGCAAAAGGGGTGCCTAAAGGTCATATGGTCCGATTTGTTAAATAAATACAAGGTATCCAGTAAGGATCGAACTTACAAGGCGAAGGATCAAATTCACCAGTTATTCCATGTAGGATAGCTAGTTTCAAATTCACAAGATTTCAAATGTAGGACACTCAGTAAGAGTCACATTCACAAGGTTATATGCGTAAAGTACACAGTAAGGATCACAATCAAAGGCTTACAAGTGTGTGGTATTCAGTAAGTATTAACTTTAATATTTATGGAGGTGCGTGGTTTAATGGTTAGAGTCGTGGGAAATGGAATCGTCGATCCGAGTTCAATTCCAGAATGAAGCTGTTTGCATTTCACATGGCGATAATACTCTTAGGAAAGGTATGAATCCAATTCTTCCCTCCAGGTATCGGTAAATATCAGGGTAGACTGGGCTTTTTAACCTTGGCTAGGTAACCAGTCTAGCAGAAGGAAAACTGAATCAAACCTGTTAATCTCCGCTTAAAAAAATTGACCTTGTGTCGCATCTGCTCGTGTGGCGGGGTTGGTAAATATATATACGTGTAGGTGCCACAGAAAAGATTAAATCCATAAGATTTCAGTTGTAGGATACCCAGTAAGAATGCACGCATTTACCTAACCCCTCTGCACGAACAGGATGTGACACAGGCTCGGTTTTTATGCGTATCTTAACGCGTTTGAACTCAGAATTTCCCATTTCTAGACTGATCGATATACCAAAGTTAAAGAGCCCAGTCTGAATTCAGACTTTTCCTTCTTTTAAACGAATTGTCATACTAAAGTTTAAAACAAAAACAGTCTGTCCTACTATTTCACCCATAGCTGGAGGGAGAATAGTTGGATTCAAACTTTTCCCAAGGGTATTAGCGTGATATGAAATGCAAACAGCCTCGTGTAGAATTTGAACTCGGTCCGCCATGTCCGTTTTCTATGACGATAACGATTACATGACTAACGTCTCCGGTAAGATGTAACTCATAAAATTACAGCAAAGTTAAGTACGTTGAAAGGATTCGCAACTTTACGCGTATATTGCCCCCAGTGAGGATCAAACTCACAATTTTACACGTACTCATTAAAATTGACTCCGGTTAGATTTGACTAGTTTTTTTTTTTTGTTTTGTTTTTGCTTCATGAATTTTAACCCTAGTGGGTTATTTAATTCCCTAAACCTAAGTTGTAAAAATTTTTTGAAACATATTGCCCAATGTTTTGCCTAAGGGAAATGTACTTTGAATATCTATTAAAATAAAACACCAGTCATGTAAACCCTAATGTGCATGTTCCTATTTTATGACCGTTGACGTAATTACAGACATCGAATCTCCATTATTAATAGATTTAAATATTTTGAAGTTTAATAGGTATATGGTTTCAAGTATATTACAATTTAAATACATACAATCTGAGTCTAATTCTAATAATTTGAACAAAATTATATGGTTTCAAGTATTCCTATCTGAGATCAAATCCGGGATGAGGCTATTGCATCTCAGATAGCACTAATACCCTGAAAACGCTAGGGATCCCACTATTCTCACTCCAACCATGAGTAAATAAGAGGGCAAATGGGCTCTTTAATCTGGGTATAGCGAAATTCGGACTATCCTTAAATTAATACTCAATCATCTCAAACATTCAGAGAAACGGAATGTAAACCTCTTACTTGGCTTAAAATTGACTTTGTGTCACATCCTGGTCGTGTGGATGGGTTGGGTGAATACATATAATTATTTCTTTTTGATTTTGATTTTTCCTTTGTTTTTGTTTCGTTTTCTATTTCTTTCTTTCTGGGTTTTTTTTTCATCTTTGCTTTCTTTTTTTTCCTTCTATTTTATCTCTTTACCCTTTTTTCATTATTTCTTTTTCTTTTTTATTCTTCCTTTTTCAATCATTATTTTTCTTTCTTCTTTCTTTCTTACACAACAACACACCTTTCTCTTACCTTCCATATACTAACCGTTTCTTTCTTTTTTATTTCTTTCTTTCTTTTCTTTTAATTTTATCTTATTTTTTGTTTCGTTTATTCTATTTTTTTTCTTTTCCTTTTGGACCCAGACTTTTCCTTTTTTATTTTTTTATTTTTATTCTTTTTATTTTTTATTTTTTTATTTCTTTCTCTTTTGTTTTTCTTTGTCTCATTATTTTTTGTACGTTCATCTTTTTCGTTTTTGCTTCATTTTCTGGCATTTAAAAAAAATATTTCATTTATAATTATTCCCTCTTTTCTTTCTTTTGCTTTTCTTCTTCTTCTTCTTCTTCTTCTTCTTCTTCTTCTTCTTCTTCTTCTTCTTATTATTATTATTATTATTATTATTATTATTATTATAACACTTATACTCTTCCTTCTTTAACTAACTTTTTTAATCTCATTAACTTTTTTCATTCATTTTTTTAATTTAATTTTTTCTTTCTTTTTTACTTCTTTATTTTTCATTCCTTCCTTTTTTTTATCTATCTTATTTCTTCTCTCCTTTCAATTCTTTTTCTTTTCGTTTTCTCCTTTACAAATCTCCTACTTTCCTTTATATTTCCCGTTCATTTTGCCTCGTTAAAACGAAATACTTCAGTTTCTTCCAAAACATTCCCCACCCCTACCCCAAAAAGCACTTTTAAATCCACCCCCCCCATCGCAAACTAATAACCATCTCACAACTCCCAGCCTATACACCTACAATCTAGCTGATAAGTTATGACATATCTACATGAGTTTATATTTTCTTGTCATTTTAACTTAATCTTATATATATATATATATATATATATATATATATATATATATATTATATAAGAGAGAGAGAGAGAGAGAGAGAGAGAAGAGAGAGAGAGAGATGGATAGATAAACAGAGAGAGAGGGGAAGGTATATAAGAAAAAAATAAAGATCTTTTTTAAAAATAAAGAAAAACAAGCATAAGATAATATGTCTGCATATATATATATATATATATATATATATATATATATATATATATATCCCAACCCCTCCGCACGAGCAGGATGCGACACAACGTCAGTTTCTTAAGCAGAGTTTAACAGGTTTGAATTCAGAGTTTTCCTTCTCCTAGACTGGTTACCTAGCCATGGTTAAAGAGTCCAGTCTGCCCTGCTATTTACCCATAGCTGGAAGGAGAATTGGATTCATACCTTTCCCAAGGGTATTAGTGCCATGTGAAATTCCAACAGCTTATATATATATATATATATGTGTGTGTGTGTGTGTGTTTGTGTGTGTTTATTTATGTATGCATTAAAGTATATATATATATATATATATATATATATATATATATATATATATATATACTAGCAAATATATGCACCCTCCGGGTGCAAGTATTTAAGTTTTAATGTCATAAAGTATATTAAATTAGAAAAGCTAATAAAACTAAATAAGAATGCAGATAAAAGATTGAAACAGAGGGGTATAATAGAAAAATAGAAAATGAAATTACTCTTCTATACTCCGTCTTTCATTGCTGAATTTTCCTAATTTGATAACTTAGTTAAAATAGGAATAAAGAATAAAATCAGAATTATTTTTCTCGTTAATGGATTTCTTTTAAGATTTATGAAGAGATTTTTATCATATTCATTAAGATAAAACCATATAATTAAAATCAATAATACTAAGCACATATTTTATTAAAATCAAATTTTTTAATTCAATATGCAAATTAGTTTTTTCACACTGCAAAATGCTATTTTTGTATATATAAATACAATTGCATATTATTCATTTGTAGATATGACAACAGTAATTAATAATGTTAATACAATTTTATTAAAATTGAGGTTTAGATAAAAATAAAATCATGGAGAATGTGACGTAAATAACGGAATTGTGACTTATTAGTAGTGATAGTTTCGGTTACAGACAGAAAACACACAATCTCCATTATAATAAGATATATGAGAAGATGATATATATTTATATATTATATAATTATACTAATGAAAGTTATATAATACATCTAATAATATTATGAATAATAATTAATCGATCAATTAAGCATAATATATAATATATATATATATATATATATATTATAATAATATATATATATATATATAAATATATAATATCTGTTTGGATAAATATATATTAATATAGAAATTAGGATAATATTATATATATATATATATATATATATATATATATATGGTGTTGGGAAAATTTGACAGTTTCATAAGGAAAAAGAAAAAGTGCTTGGTAACTACTAAATTAAATGAATTGTAAAGAAATTTAACAGCCACGGAAATTACGCTACTGTTAAAAAGTTTCACTCAATATAATCACCATCAGCGTCGATCACAGCCTCAATCCTGCTCGTAACCTGTAGCAAGCTGATGTTAAAGTTTCGCTGAGCAGAGTCTCAAACACTACCGTAATTCTGTCGATCAACTGGGTTTTTGTAGTACTAGCACGTTGATCGGTGTCTTTCTCAATAGCGAAACATACATAATAATCCAATGGGTTAAGATATGGGGAGTTCGCAGTGTCAGGAGTGTGGCAGGAGGCCTACATATGGTCTAATATTGGCTACCCTTGTTATCCAGGGCTTGACTACAGTGTTTAGCAACTCCACGTAGGCATCTGAGGGTCCTCCCACACCTTTTTCTGTATATTTCGAGGAATTCTGCTGTACGAACGCAATCAGCTCGACTATTATATTGCTTTCTTCTTGCAACAGCCTCGTAGTCTCCATTGCAGTTCTCCAGTTCATGCCTGATTGCTTTAACAGTGTTCAGGGAGCATTGGGCAGCAACTAAAATATCCTTATTTTGATGGCCGGTGCTTCAGTCATCCATTCCATCTGTCATCTTGTATATGAATGAGAAGGGCCCAAGCTTTTAAATGATGCGTAGTGCATCAATACCCCCAACCTACGGAGAAAAATAACCAAATATAAATATGTCAAATTCATCCCGAACACCCTGTATATATATATATATATATATATATATACCCTTGACGAGCCTGTCCCAGTCATGAATGGCGTGAAACAGTGCTGCGTTCTCGTACCACAACTATTTGGAATATTCTTTGCAGTCGTATTTAATAATGCTTTAAAAATAATATTAATGGGATTTACGTTAGTTACAGATCTTCTGGTAACATATTCAATATAAGACTTTTAAAGGCAGGTTCAAAAGTGTTCAAGCCATTGTGTAGGAGCTATTATATGCAGATGACTGTGATCTAGTAACATACACACGGGATGTGATGCAGAACCTTATGGATTGTTTCTTCGAAGCATGTACAGCATTTGGATTAACCATAAATATAAAAAAGACGGTTGTCATGGATCAGCCTGCCCCGAACAAATGCTTTGTGGATCCCACTATCTTTGTATATGGTGAACGCCTCAAAGTTGTCCATCATTTTGTCTATCTTGGAAGGACATTATCACAGGACAACTTTTTAGATAGAGAAATTTCCCTTAGGTTGCAGAAAGCAACGAGATCCTTTGATTTGCTAGAGAAGAGGTTTGTACCAACGTGGCATTAATATATATATATATATATATATATATATATTATATATATATATATATATATAAAGAAAAAGAAAAAGAAAGAAAAAAGAAAAAAAAAAAAGTTAAGTATATGAATTTTTCTATTGACGGTTTTTATTTTGAATTTGACATGGCTACATTGTTGCAATATTCACCGGAAGACAAACAACAATATTGGATACATATACAGGGTTCAAGCATTCGTTATCAACAGACATTAAAAAAAAAAGAAATTACAGTTATTCGCCATTTCATTCATAACATAAAGAAAAAGAATGGGAGAGAGAAAAAATAAGAAAAAAAAAAAAGAAAAAAAATTATAACCACACAAAAGAAAAACGTAAGCACGTACATTTCTGATATACACCTCTGAAGATGAAGTTTCTACTTCGAAATCGATAAGACAAATAATATCTTTTTGTTTTTATTTTTTATATGCATTGTAATTGCCTTCAAATCATTAATATATTATTATATATATATATATATATATATATATATATATTATATATATATATATGGCTCATCCGACCATTGGGTACAGCTAATGAAACTGCGAAGAACATTGATACCCTAAATCCATTTTCATCCATCTTATGCATGACTTTACAGGATATTAAAATTTTGAACAGTATATATGTATATGTAATGGAAGTGCAAGTCGTAGGAAATGGAATCGTCTCTCCGAGTTCAATTCCTGGACAAAGTTGTTTGCATTTCACATAGCGCTAATATCCTTGGGAAAGGTATGAATCCAATTCTCCCTCCAGCTATGGGTAAATAGCAGGGCAGACTGGGCTTTTTAGCCATGGCTAGGTAACCAGTCTAGGAGAAGGAAAACTCTGTAATCAAATCTGTTATACTCCGCTTAAGAAATTGACCTTGTGTCACATCCAGCTCGTGCGGAAGGGTTGGTAAATAGACATATGTATATGTAATCATTCTTCATCATTCATTCTTTATTTTTATGCGAATTTCTAATCATTATTAATTTCTATTTTGGTATAAATTTATTTTCATTTTTTTCACTTTTTTACTCTTTCTTTTCATTCATCTTATTTATTCATGAGCATGATTATTTTTATTGACTTTCTTTTTTTATTCTTCTTTTTCTTTTAATTTTCATTGCTCTTCATTCTTTCTTTTATTAATTCTTCTTCTTCTTTTTCTTCTTCTTCTTCATTTCCATTCTTCTTCTTCTTCTTCTTCTTCTTCTTCTTCTTCTTTCTATCTCACTTTGAATGCTTATAACTTTTAACTGTTTTTATTTTTATTTTGCTTTTTTAGATTTTAATTCTTCTTCGGTCATTCATTCTCTTTTTTTTTTATACTTCTTCTTTTTTTAAATGCTTATATCTTTAAATATTTATTCCTTTTTATTCTCCAGCCTGTTGGCTGGGGCGTAAGAATGCTCCGACTGCACCTCTGCAGAGGGGTAAGACTCCCCAATGGGGCCACCTGTTGGCCGTGGGTGGCGACCGGTGATGCTTAAGGATAGAACCCAGGTGGTTGAGCAGTCCATGACTTGCAAATACTCCACTTTGGACATTACTTAGGCTAGACGGGCGGTCGGAGAGGCCCCCTCCGATCAATCGGCTGGTCACGTCAAGCCCTAGCACCTATATGATTTTCCCAACCCTATTGCCCTTACGGCAAGCCCCAACCCTTTTTATCATATATGTGCTAGAAGGCGGTGGCTGAGGGTCTACATGTCCTGGGAATTACATTAAACTCTATCAGATGGTGAGGTTCCAATGTTGGAGGTTTGGGGAATGTGGAGCACCCCCTTCATCACCATTGCTCCCTGGTCCACCTTGACCCGGAGTGGTAGTACCTGTTAGGGTCCTATCTATGAGTTAAATAGAAAAATGTATTTATTTAAAAAAATGTGTATCCATTAAGAATTAATTTATTTCAAAGCTGTATCGGCATTAAATGACCCACTGAGGTTGATATGCCGTAAAACAAAACAAACCAATTTTTTTCATTCTCACTTTTTCTTATTCCCTTTCTTCAGTATTTTGTTCGTTCGTTCATTTTTCTCTTTTCTTGTCGTTCATTTTTCCTTCTTTTCCGTCTTTTTTTCTTATTTCAATATCTTGTTCATTTCTTTTCTTTTTTCTAAATTTCGTTTTATTTGTATCTGTATTTATTCTTTTACTTATTTCTATTCTTTTGTGTATTCCTTTTCATTTGTTTTTAACCCTTTTCCTGACACGTTTTTTTAAACAAAAAGAGGAGAAGTAAAAGATAGCGAGAGAAGGAAAGATTAGACAGAGAAAGAAAGAAAAGAAAGAGAAAGAAAGAAAGAAAGAAACGAGAGAAATGAGAGAAAGAAATAAAAAGTTGAAAAGGAAAAAGTAGAGAGGGAAAGGGTCCAGATAAGAAGAAAAAAGAAAGAAAGAAAGAAAGAAGTAAAGAAAGAAAGAAAGAAAGGAAATGTAGGTTCGACTTTTCATCTTTTTGTTTGTTTGTTTCGTTGTTTCTTTCTTTCTTTCTTATATTTTTTTCTGTCTAACGTGTCTTTTTTTCCTTTTCTTGTTTTTAATCGTTATTACTTTTCACTCATTTTTTTATTTCATTATTCCAATTTTTAATCTTTTTTTATTTGTTCTCCCTTTTCCTTTTTCTTTCCCCTCCCCTTTCATTCAGCTTATCTTCCCCTTTCTCTCTGTCTCTGTCTCTGTCTCTGTCTCTGTTCTCTCTGTCTCTCTCTCTCTCTCTCTCTCTCTCTCTTCCTCTCTTCTCTCTCTCTCTCTCTCTCTCTTTTATTTCATTTTTTAATTTTAATATCTATTTTATTTGTTCTCCATTTGTCCCTTTTTCATTCTTTCCCATTTTTTTTTTCAGCCATCTCACCCTACCTAACAACACAACACACACTCTCTATTCTCTCTCTCTCTTTTCTCTCTCTTCTCATCTCTCTCTCTCTCTCTCTCTCTCTCTCTCTCTCTTATTTCATTTTTTTTCAATTTTAATCTCTATTTTATTTGTTCTCATTTGTCTCTTTTTCCTTCTTCAACCATTTTTCATTCAGCCATGCTCACCACCTAACACATACACACACACAACACACACACACACACAAACACACTCTCTCTCTCCTCTCTCTCTCTCTCTCTCTCTCTCATCTCTCTCCTCTCTCTCTCTCTCTCTCTCTCTCTCTTCTCTTATGTCTTTTTTTTCAATTTTTAATCTCTATTTTTATTTGTTCTCATTTGTCTCTTTTTCCTTCTTCACCTTTTTTCATTCAGACGCCATCTACCCACCCCTAACACACACACTCACACTCACACCACTCTCTCTCTCTCTCTCCTTCCTCTCTCTCTCTCTCTCTCTCTCTCTCTCTCTCCTTCTCTCTCTCTCTCTTTATTTCATTTTTTTTATTTTAATCTCTATTTTATTTGTTCTCATTTGGTTTCTTTTCCTTCTTCACCCTTTTCATTCAGCATCTCACCTCCCCTAACGCTCTCTCTTCTCTCCTCCTCCTCTCTCTCTCTCTCTCACTCTCCCTCGTCTACCTCCTCTCCCCCGCTCCCTCTCTCCTCATCTCATCCTCCCTCTCCTCCTCTATCTCCGTCTCTCTCTCTCTCTCTCTCTCTCTTTTATTTCATTTTTTTCAAATTTTAATCTCTATTTTATTTGTTTTCTCATTTGTCTCTTTTTTTTCATTCACGCTCCCTCAGGCTGGCTACCTCTTTCCTAACGCTCCCTCTCTCTCTCTTCTCTCTCTCTCTTTCTCATGCTCCTTCTCTTCCCCTCTCTCTCTCGTCTTCTTTATTTCCATTCCAATAATGTTTGTTGGCGATATGCAACAGATGTTCGCGAATTAAATGAGGCAATGACAGTGGAGGGGAAAAATAAAAAATTAAAACTTGCTAATTACGCGGAGAAATCTTCTCTCTGCGAGATACAACCAGTGATGCAAAGCAAAAGAAAAGAAATAAGAATAAAAAAAAGGTGGCAAGTTGTAATATAAAAAGTGCAGTGTATGGCATATGCAAAAAAAAAAAAAAGCTGCTATTTGCCACGTGAGGTTATGCGTTGAACTCACATATTTCTGGACGCCAGAAACTTTGGTTACGGGACGCCATTGTCAGTTTGATGTGAGATCAGGCGTATTGTTTGGTTTACCCGATAATATGGTACTGGAAATAATATTCGTCAATTTTCCCATTTGTCCGGCTGAGGTAAAATTCACCAATGTTATTTGAAAAAAATTATTTTTTTGTTTTAAATTTTTTTATTTTTTGATGGGGTGTTTTGTGTGTTTGTGAATGTTGGTTTGAAATTTTTGGATTTGGTTGTTTTGGTTGAAAAGAGTTTGTGAATGTGGGGAGAGGATGTGGGTTGGGGTTGGATGTGTTTTTTTTTGTTTTGGGTGAGGGGGGTGAAATTT
>CM042142.1:118632570-118640070 GCA_023376005.1 Doryteuthis pealeii
AGGCACCCCTTTTTGATCTCAATTAAGAAAGGACATGTTTTTTTATTTTCCACCGTCAATATCCGGTTGTTAGGGTTAGGGGTTGGGCTCGGGTTAGGGTTAGGGGTTAATTTTATAATTTCAAAAAAATCTAAAAATCGTCTGTTAAAATAACCGGATATTACACCGTGTAAATGAAAAACATGTTCTTTCTTAATCGAGATCAAAAAGGGGTGCCTAAAGGTCATATGGTCCAAATAAAGGGTGATTGGTAAAAAAGAAGGAATTGATCGTGGGAGAAGAAGGTAGATAAAAGCAAACTATAGATCTGAAACGAGAAAAAATATCCGATGAAATTCATAGTCTAACTTACACGATCGAAACGTCTGCCAAACAAGATCTCTAAACAACGCTTTATGGGAATCGCCCTAAAGATGAGTACATGAGAAAAATCTGAAAGATGAAATATTCGAGGAGAGATTTGGCGTGAAATTAATTTTTTTTTAAATAATTAAAAAATTTAAAAAAATTAAAAAAATAAAATAAAAAGTTGCAAGTCAGAAAGAGTTATCGTTCTTGCTTTCAAGAGTGCAACACATTTGATACCGCATATTTTATTATGCTCTTTAAAAAATTATTTTTGCGTCTTTGCAGAGCTAATTTGAAATGCTCGAGTATCATTTACGCTCTTCGAGGGAACGGAGAGGTGGGAAGGCAAGAGACTTTGCATAGAAATAACTGTAGATTTGCATTGCACAATTCTCAGAGAAAAGAAACATTACTTTAACGTTTGTTTGTTTGTTTATGTCTGTTGGTGTTGTTGTTGTTGTTGTTCGGTACCTTTGATATATTAACCACACTTACAAGGCAAAATTCAAGTATCTACAGCAAAAAAAGGTTTTTAATCTTAATTGCAGCGTAGGAATTTTGGGATTTTGAGTGAGCCAAATTTCGATAAAAGAAAACCCTGAGTAGAGATTAGACGACAAAGAAAGTGGCGAAACCCATACCATTAAAAAGCTCCCGGGTTTCTCATTCACCGTAGAGCAGGAGCTAACACACTCATATTAAACTGCATCTAACGGTGAAGTTCTAATTCTGGAGCTCTGAGTAGTGGGAAGCAACATTTCATTGGCATTATTCCCAGGCCCACTGTGGCCAGTAGTGGTAGTACCTGTTAAATAAAGAAAATGTTTGCGTGTTTATTGATTTTAATAATACACAGTGACCCTACAATCAAACTTGAGGAAAGTGAAATACCTGTTGTTGACCAGTACAGATTTCTGGGAGTTGTATTTAATAAAAAAACTAACTTTCAGCCCTCACATAAAATATCTAAAAAATAAATGTACCAGAGCCCAACAACTATTACGAATAGTTGCTCATACTGAAAAGGGAGCGGATCAACAAGGAAAATGTGTTTAAATAATTAGGTTTCGAAATTATAACAGATATAAGATAATATAGTTCGAAATGACAACGGATATATGATAATATAATTCGAAATGACAACGGATATAAGATAATATAGTTCGAAATGGCAACTGATATGAGATAATATAGTTCGAAATGACAATGGATATAAGCTAATTTAGTTCGAAATGACAACGGATATAAGATAATATAGTTCGAAATGACAACGGATATAAGATAATATAGTTCAAAATGACAATGGATATAAGATAATATAGTTCGAAATGATAACTGATATAAGATAATATAGTTCGAAATTACAACGGATATAAGATAATATAGTTCGAAATGACAATGGATATAAATAATATAATTCGAAATGACAACGGATATAAGATAATATAGTTCTAAATGACAACGGATATAAGATAATATAGTTCTAAATGACAATGGATATAAGATAATTTAGTTCGAAATGACAACGGATATAAGATAATATATTCGAAATGACAACGGATATAAGATAATATAGACAACGGATATAAGTTTAAATGACAACGGATATAAGATAATCTAAATGACAATGGATATAAGTTAATTTAGTTCGAAATGACAACGGATATAAGATAATATAGTTCGAAATGACAACGGATATAAGATAATACAATTCGAAATGACAACGGATATAAGATAATATAGTTCGAAATGACAACGGATATAAGATAATATAGTTCGAAATGATAACTGATATAAGATAATATAGTTCGAAATGACAATGGATATAAGATAATATAATTCGAAATGACAACGGATATAAGATAATATAGTTCGAAATGACAACGGATATAAGATAATATAGTTCGAAATACAACGGATATAAGATAATATAGTTCTAAATGACAATGGATATAAGATAATTTAGTTCGAAATGACAACGGATATAAGATAATATAGTTCGAAATGACAACGGATATAAGATAATATAGTTCGAAATGACAACGGATATAAGATAATATAGTTCGAAATGACAACGGATATAAGATAATATAGTTCGAAATGACAATGGATATGAGATAATATAGTTCGAAATTACAACGGATATAAGATAATATAGTTCGAAATGACAACGGATATAAGATAATATAGTTCTAAATGACAATGGATATAAGATAATATAGTTCGAAATGACAACGGATATAAGATAATATAATTCGAAATGACAACGGATATAAGATAATATAGTTCGAAATGACAACGGATATAAGATAATATAGTTCGAAATGATAACGAATGACAATGGATATAAGATAATATAATTCGAAATGACAACGGATATAAGATAATATAGTTCGAAATGACAACGGATATAAGATAATATAGTTCGAAATACAAACGGATATAAGATAATTTAGTTCGAAATGACAACGGATATAAGATAATATAGTTCGAAATGACAACGGATATAAGATAATATAGTTCGAAATGACAACGGATATAATATAATATAGTTCGAAATGACAATGGATATAAGCTAATATAATTCGAAATGACAACGGATATAAGATAATATAGTTCGAAATGATAACTGATATAATATAATATAGTTCGAAATGACAACGGATATAAGATAATATAGTTCGAAATGACAATGGATATGAGATAATATAGTTCGAAATTACAACGGATATAAGATAATATAGTTCGAAATGACAACGGATATAAGATAATATAGTTCAAAATGACAATGGATATAAGCTAATATAATTCGAAATGACAACGGATATAAGATAATATAGTTCGAAATGATAACTGATATAAGATAATATAGTTCGAAATGACAATGGATATAAGATAATATAGATCGAAATGACAACCATCTATAAGTTGTAGGTTAAATCCTGATTATAGACGAAAATAACAGAGAATACTTAATATAATATAAATGTCCCAGAGCCCAACAACGACTACGGGTAGTTACCCATACTGAATGGGGAGCGGATCAACAAAGAAAATGTGTTTAAATAATTAGGTTTAAAAGAAAATTCTAAATACTCATCAAGTATGAATAAAACAAAATATTTTCGGCATAAAATATCCCAGAAGGGTTGGCATGCCGTAAAACCCAACCACCCAATCAATCAACGTTCTCATCTCATTTACTATTAGCAATATCCAAAGCTCAATTCTTTACGCCCAATATTTGTCTTTTGAGTGTGACAAAGTTGTCTTATTTGTCTGATTTTTTAGATGAGGCTTGGTAATTTATATTATTTAGATTTTTTCGGACTGTTGTCCTCATCTTTATAGTTATATATTCCATCCCATGGAAAGTATACAAAGGCGAGACATGCTGTTCAGAGAAAGTAAGACGAGAGAACCATCAAGAAGCAGTGGTGCGTAGAAAAGTTGTATGTGGTAGACCATAACTGGAATGAAAAGGGAAACTATCTGCCCTTGTGGGATGAAGTTAACATAATTGATAGGAATAAGATTTGAGAAGAAAAAGTCTAAAACTGCAGCGCATATGTTAGGCTATACTGACCAAGTATACAGGCGAATACAATACGGGAAACAATAAATAAAAGGGTAGATAAGATTATCATTTTTAAAATTTGTAATATGAGTGAGTTAAAATTATACATAATAAGTATGAGTATACATTCTAAAAGGAGCATTAGGCTTATTGGTTCCATAAATTCGCTCTGAATTGTACAGTTAGATACATTGTGCAACGGATATAAGTTAATATAGTTCGAAATGACAATGGATATAAGTTAATATAGCTCGAAATGACAATGGATATAAGATATTATAGTTCGAAATCACAATGGATAATATAATTTGAAATGACAACGGATATAAGTTAATATAGTTCGAAATGACAACTGGTATAAGTTAATATATATCGAAATGACAACCCTCTGGAATTTTTAGGTTCAATCCCGACTATAGACGAAAATAACCGAGAATACTTAATATACCTTAACACTTGTACTCGGTCATGGTTAACGGACTGAGGACAATCTACCCTAAAAAAAGGTTTCGGTTTGAAGTTCCGTAATGGTTCCCGTGTTTCCGTCCACATTCGTCGACATGTTATGTATATAACAATAAAGGTGAGCACAACCGACGGAAAAATCTAAATAATACAATGTCGTCTTAGTATCTAACAATATCGTTCTAGAGAAGTATGACATTATAAGCTCTTCTGTTCCTGGAGATTTGTTTGCTTGTTTGTTTATTGATTTTAACGGCATATCAGCCCATCTGGGGTTATGTCATGCCTAGCGGTTAGGAAGTGATACATATCGTGTATTTGCATTATACTATTTAGTAATTGGTTTTAACAATGTCTTAGCATTATTGGGGATTATGTTGTATGGTATTGATTTGTTTGATGTCTATATTCTATGGTATAATACCTTCGCTGACTTAGACGTATACGGGGCATCACCTGGAGGGACAGGATCATTAACACAGCAGTTCTAGAGAGAGCTCAACTCCCCTGCTTGTGTTCTCTAATGAGGCAACGTCGTCTCCGATGGTTGGGTCATGTACGTCGGATGGATGATGGACGAATCCCGAAAGACATTCTTTAAGCAGAGCTTACGTCTGGTAAAAGACAGATTGGTCGCCCCCAGCTGCGATTCAAGGATGTCTGCAAGAATGATCTCAGGTGCTTTGGCATTGCCCCTTCCAGCTGGGAAAATTTGGCTCAGGACCTCCCTCGGTGGCGGCAGAATCTCCGTAGAGGACTGTTCATGTCAGAAGTGACCGTGACTCAACACCATGAAGCCAAGAGGTCAAGAAGAAAGCAGTGGCAACAAAGCATCGGCACATCAACATCTTCAGGGACAGCCATCAAATGCGAAATCTGTGGTCGAGAATGTTTTTCAAACATCGGACTTCACAGTCACAGGGTGCGCTATAAATTCAAGGGCACATAACAACTTTATTATAGTCTTCCGAGACTGAAATGCCAATCATGGTATAATTTTATTTCCCTAAAAAAAAGAGAGAATATCCTCCATGTTGACATTTCCAAACAGATCTTTCATAATTTCGATGAAAGAGAACCCTGGGGGAGGTTAGATGACGATGAAAATGGCGAAATCGATATCATTAAAAACTTACGGGCTCATCGCCGTAGAGCAGGAGCTAACACTCTCATCTCACACGCCATGAGCAATACGCAAAGTTCAATTCTTATTAGATGCCTAATAGTTTTGTCTTGAGCGAGACAAAGTTGTCTTACTATCTAATGACAAGATTGGTTGGGAACCCTTTTGGCGTCGTGGCTAATGTTCTGGACTGCGGCATTGTAATTAGCTAGTTCAAATTCCACTCGCGCTATTACGTTCACTTTCGCATCAATGCCCTTGGGAAAAATAATGAACTCCCTTATCACCAACCTATGCATTTAATAGTACCATCACTGTCCTTATGAAATTACGGCTTTAGCAGTAAATAACCCACAAAGACTGGTGTGCCAATAAACAAAATAACACAAAACATACCAGATCGGTCTAGAGCACTGTGACGCTATAAGCTCTTCTGCCCGTGAGTACATAATGGGATGTTGGGAGGGCCTAATTAAGAGAACTCTTAGTGGAGATTAGACGACAAAGCAAATGGTGTAACCCATACCATTAAAAACTTACGGGTTTCACATTCAACGTAGAGCATGAGCTCACACTCTCATCTCACAAACTATTAGCAATATGAGAAGCTTTATTTTTATTTAATGCCAAATGATTTTGTGACTTGAACCAGACAAAGTTGTCTTAATATCTAATGACAAGATTTGTCTAGTGCAGTTTGAAACTATAAGCACTTCTGCTTCTGTGTGCACATAGTTGCAATAATGCATATAGTTATTTACTAAGCTTAGCTTAGATGTGGCACCAGGCCAGAAGTATGGGGTAACCAATGAGAATCGAACTCATTAGCAATTGTCTGCGAATCTAACTTGCTATTACACCACGTGAGGTGTCCAGGGTATTTTGGTATAGATATTTACTAAGTTTATCCTAGATGTGGCACAAGGCCAGAAGTATGGGGTACCCAATGAGAATTGAACTCATTAACAATTGTCTGCTAACCATTACACCACGTGAGGTGTCCAGAGTATTTTGGTATAGATATTTACTTAGTTTAGCTTAGATGTGGCACAAGGCCAGAAGTAAGGGGCACTCAAGTGAGAATTGAACTCACAAACAATGGTCAGCGAATCTAGCTTGCAAACCATTACACCACGTGAGGTGCAATAATGCGTACATGATGCTCATCGTGTATTCGTTTTTGTTGTAATAAATGGATTCTCTCAATGAGGCCGATTTAACTCAGTCGGCCGAACGTTCGGCAAGGAATCACAAGGTTCCTGGTTCAATACTGGCCCTCGCCAACTCAGCGTATGAGTAGCACAGGGACCTGTGCAGTAAAGTGAGAAGCTGATGGTTGGTGTGGCGCTCCACATTCAGATCAACCTTGGTCTAAGAATCACATAGGCGAGAAACTGTCACCGCTACCTTAACTCATATAAAAGTAAGTAAAGTAAAGTCGACGGGGCGGCCTAAAGTCGGTATCAGCCAATCAGCGAGGGAGTCTATCCCCTTTTCAATAGCGCTAGACCAAGGAGATTGTTTTTAGCATCTGAGGTGGAGCGCCACACCTACCATCAGCTCCTTACTTTACCGCACAGATCCCTGTGCTACTCATACGCTGAGTTGGCGAGGACCGGTATCGAACTAGGAACCTTGTGGTTTCTAGCCGAACGCTGTTTACAATACATTTAAGCGTTTAAGAAATGGACTCTTAAATGTATTGTAAACTATAAATAAATAAATACAGCTCTTACAGAAGTAATTGAGCACTTTATTATCATTTCTCCAATACTAAGAAGGAATTAACTATATATATATATATGAAGGGCCGGGTTAGCTCAGTCGGTAGAGCGTTCGGATAGAAACCACAAGGTTCCTAGTTCGATATCGGTCCCCGCCAACTCAGCGTATGAGTAGCACAGGGATCTGTGTGGTAAAGTAAGGAGTTGATGGTAGGTGTGGCGCTCCACCTCAGATGCAAAAACAATCTCCTTGGTCTAGCGCT
>CM042142.1:118642570-118647570 GCA_023376005.1 Doryteuthis pealeii
AGAATTTGGGGCGAGTTGGAAGAGGGGCGTAGAAGAGGTGATCGCGGGTGGGCGAGGCGGGGTGGTTGTATGCGATATTTGTATATTTGAAATAATGCCAAACACGATGTAGATTCGAGTGAAAATGTAAAAATTCTACTCAGGTCGCAAAGCATGGGAAAACCGGCAGGAATCCTCACAGATAACGGGGGTGCAGGGTGGTTCAGCCCTGAAATTAGGTTTTCCACAGATTTGAATTAAAATAAACCCTATCAGGACGAAACATCCATCGGACACATACTGTACCATTTTGTCGCTCTGGTGAAAGGTTAATAAAAGGGCAGAGTAGCAGACTTGGCTCTCAAAGACGGTTAAGGGTTCTTGTCTCTCACGGATGACAAGTGATACACAAACTTATCCAGTTCCAAATAATATTTCTCACAAGAGGCAGACAGTTTCCCGTTTATGAAACACAGAAACAAAAATATAATTGAATAAACATAACGATTTTAACAATAAGGAATGTGCATTGTAAACTGAGTTACATGATACACAAGACGACATGTGAAAACCCCTGGGTCCCCCGTTGTAACAGCTGTCCATGATAATACTTCTATATTGTAGAGAGTGAGGCAAAGAGGTTGGTAATAAATCATACCCAATGATATCCGTTTTGATTACATGAACTTTTATTAGAAATTATAAAATCTTGAATTTATATATATATATATACCCTCAAAGAAGATTGTTTAACTGAACAGGTGTACTCGCCACTTCGGATTATTGTGGCTTGTCAAATACTTAAAAACAAAATTTAATTTTTTAAACTTTCTAAAAAAAACAAATTTTTAACAAGAATTTCTCTCCTGACGATCGAAACCAGTTGAAAAAAAAACAAAACATAAAAGCAATATTGCTATTGGATCACTTTTTATTCATCTATTGTTAATGTTATAAATTATTATTATTAATTATTAATTACCATATTTATATTTTTCTTATTCTTATTCTTATTCTTAATATTATTAGAAATCATTATTGATACTACTTTAGTTTAGAAGAAAAAAAAATTCAATTAGAAGTTAACTGCCCATGTTTCATCGAGAAGGATGTTCTGGATAATTCTGTCAGGAAGTTGTTGATAAAGATCGATGCATATCAATTAATAATGAAGATTCGGTTCCGGTTTTTGTCTGTAACAAAAAATTACGTCACTGCGTACGTCACATTACCAAAAATCATCATAACATAGAATAAATACACTCAAAATTTGAATATGCAACATTAGACAGTCCTCATTGTTTTTTAAAACAAGTTTTAATAAATACATGACTGGTATTATATATCTATATATAGTTTGTTTTATTTTAATACATATTTAAAGTTTACATTTCAAATTGTTTTTAATCCTTTAATGAATTTAATGATTTTACTTACTTAGGGTACAAACTCGCTGACATTGAATTTTTTACTCCCACCCCTCAGGCAATATGTTTCAAAAATCTATTTTTACATCGCCCGGAGGGTGTTTTTGATTTTGTACTAGTATATATATAAAACACATCTACGCAATCCCCTATGTTGGTCAGACCTCTTCCCACCTTCCTTTCTTGATATATATATATATATATATATATATATATATATATATATATAGCCTGTCTCTATCATTTCTAGGGTGTAATAACTTGTGCCTAGTCATTAATTTTCCGGTATTTTGAATTGTTCTTTTGTCCATTTTAAGAATGGTCCAGCGTATCTTATAATGGGGACAGCCCAGGCACTTATTCCCGGGATAAGATTTCTGCTGCAGAGTTTGGTTTCAAGGAGTTTTCTTGTTCTTATACGGTATTCTTTTCTAACTTTTAATTTCATCTCTGTTTGCTTGATGGAGTCCGTTTCTAAGATTCCAAGGTTTTTGTAATTCTCCTTCTCCCCAAGTGTTCAAAGTGAGATAGAAAGAAGAAGAAGAAGAAGAAGAAGAAGAAGAAGAAGAAGAAGAAGAAGAAGAAGAAGAAGAAGAAGAATGGAGAGCAATGAAAATTAAAAGAAAAAGTAGAATGAAAAAAGTAAGTCAATAAAAATAATCATGCCCATGAATAAATAAGATGAATGAAAATAAAGAGTAAAAAAGTGAAAAAAATGAAAAGAAATTTATACCAAAATAGAAATTAATAATGATTAGAAATTCGCATAAAAATAAAGAATGATTACATATGCATATATCTATTTACCAACCCCTTCGCACGAGCTGGATGCGACACAAAGTCAATTTCTTAAGCGGAGTTTAACAGGTTTGAATTCAGAGTTTTCCTTCTCCTATATTAGCTACCTAGCCATGGTTAAAGAGCCCAGTCTGTCCAGCTATTTACCCATAGCTGGAGGGTAATTTGGATTCATACCTTTCTCAGGGGTATTAGTGCCATGTTAAATGCAAACAGCTTCGTCGAGGAATTGAACTCGGGTCGACGATTCCATTTCCTACGACTCTAACCATTAGCTCAGGCGCCTCCATATTTAATATGCTATATGTTTGTGAAATAAAACTCTTAAGAAACAACTACACGGAAATTTAACTATAAATGTACACTGAGTGCAAATTCCTAACCGCAAGGCATAGAATAACTCTAGATGGGTTGACATGCCGTTAAAATCAATCAATCAATCAATCAATCGGTCAATCTAAAAATAGAACATGTTATGAATATGTAATTTCATACAAGTTTGTTTAAAGAAATAAACAAAATAAAAGAGTAAATTCGTTGGGGTGCCCTAATGCCGGTATCAACCAGACAGCGAGGGAGTCTGTCCCCTTTTCCCTAATGCTAGACCAAGGAGATCTTGTTGGAGTTCGTGGTGGAGCGCCATACCTACCATCAGCTCCTCACTTTACCGCACAGATCCCTGTGCTACTCATACGCTGAGTTGGCAAGGGTCGGTATCCAACCCAGAACCTTGTGGTTTCTTGTCCGACGCTTTACCGACTGAGCTAAACCGACTCTTACTTCATAAAAAAAGGTAATTATAAATGTACACTGAATGCAATTCTCTAACCGGGAGGTATAAAATAACCCTTGAAGGGTTGAGTAAGTAAGTAAAGTCGTCGGGGTGGCCTAAAGTCTGTATCAGCCAATCAGCGAGGGTGTCTATCCCCTTTTCAATAGCGCTAGACCAAGGAGATTATTTTTGTATCTGAGGTGGAGTGCCACACCTACCATCAGCTCCTTACTTTACCGCACAGATCCCTATGCTATTCCTACGCTGAGTTGGCGAGGGCCGGTATCGAACTAGGAACCTTGTGGTTTCTAGCCGAACGCTCTACCGACTGAGCTAACCCGGCTCCAAAGCAATCGAAAAATAGAACATTCTATTTTGTTTGTTTTGTTTGTTTGTTTTGCTTTGTTTTACAGCATATCAACCTCAGTGGGTCATTTAATGCCGATAAAGTTTTGAAATAAATTAATTCTTAATGAATACACAATATTTTTATAAATGCATTTTTCTATTTAACCCACAGATGGGACCCCAACAGGTACTACCACTCCGGGTCAGAGTGGACCAGGGAGCAATGGTGATGAAGGGGTGCTCCATATTCTACAAACCTCCAGAACTGGAACCTCACCATCAGATAGAGTAACGTCATTCCCAGGACATGTAGACCCGCAGCCACCCATATGATAAAAAGAGGTTGGGGTTTGCCATAAGGGTAATAGGGTTGTGGCAATCATATAGGTGCTAGGACTTGACGTGATCAGCGGATTGATCGGAGGGGGCCTCTCCGACCGCCCGTCTAGCCTAAGAAAGGGTCTTGGTTGAGTGTTGCAGGTCATGGACTGCTCATCCACCAAGACTCCGGGTATCACGGATCGCCACCCACGGCCAACAGGTGGCCCCATTTGGGAGAGTCTTACCCCTCTGCAGAGGTGCAGTCCGTGTATTCTAACGCCCCAGCCAACAGGGCGGAGAAAATTCTATGAATATTTGATATACAAGTTTGTGCAATAAGATTCTTAAGAAACGACTACACAAAAAAATATAAACTCAATGAACAATGAACGCAAATCCCTTACCGCGAGGCATAAAATAACTCTTGACGGGTTGACACTCCATTAAATTAAATCAGCCAATCTAACCTAACTTAACTTCGAATGGCCAGGATGGATCGCCTTTATAAGTCTAAACATCTTCAAATGCCGCCTTTCAAGTATAAGGAGCGGATTCACGCCTTTCGCAGGAGCCCTATTCAACGCCAAACTCTTGAAGCCGGCTTTTGATTTCGCTTCACCAATTTTGTTCTCCACCCCGTTTAACCATTAGGCCACCCGTGCTTCCAAAAGATGAAGGCAACCGTATGAAAGGTAAGCCGCTGCCTCACGTGTTGAGTTATATGCCAATTAATTGCTGTGTCCAAAAACTGCTCACACTTTTCTATTGGATCGTTGGATTGTTAGGATCTGCTCCGTTGCAAATGTCTTCTCGTTTTTCCTAGTTAAGACAATATGCAGTCATCTGTCATAGTGTTTTACTCCGGGAGGGGTTGCTTCTTGGCTGACGGGGTGAGCTAGGGGTCTGATAGAGGAAAGGATACTTTCTTTTTTTTTTGCATCTTTGTTTATTCTACGAGTAACTTGTTTACATTTGAGGTTTCTTTGTAGTATTCCGTTTTAATAGTCTCGCCAACCTCACAAACCGCCTCGTATTGTCTTCTTTATTTCTTTATTTCTTTTTATATATATATATATATATATATATATATATATATACATTTTTGTTTTTGGTTTTGGAAAGCATTTATTTTTATTTGACGATGCAGCTTTCTCTGCCCGTGCTCTCCTCCTCATCACCTCCCCCCTCTAGGCTCCATTCCCTCCATCCCCCCATCAGCCTCCGCATCTCTAGTTGTCATTTTTCCTTTCGTGTACAAAAACGACTGCTTATTAGCATCGAAAGACATGTTCCGAAAAATCTCTCGCTGTTCACCGAGAATGTCTGGTTAGAAAACACTCTATAATGAAGGGAAA
>CM042142.1:118650070-118656751 GCA_023376005.1 Doryteuthis pealeii
CCAGATAATTCGTAGCCAACCGTTCATATCTAGAGATAATTAATAGCCAACAGTTCATATCCAGAAATTATTAATTGTGAACAGTTTATAGTGAGATACATTTCATTGCCAGAGGAAATACGTAACCAACACTTCTTATCGAGTGACAATCTATAAGCCAGAGTTCATAGCTAGATATGGTACCCCAACAGGTACTACCTCTTCGGATCAGAGTAATGGCAATGTAGGGCTCCAAATTCTTCAGATTTCCCAAAACTCCAAAACTAGAGCCTCGCCATCAAAAGCTGTTTAGTGACATAGACTTTTGAGGGTACCTTACCGTTTTGCAGAGGTTACAGTCAGTATAGTCTAAGCCTCGCCGACATGATACTGGGTGCACATTAGTATCATACCCAGGATGCACACACAGCAGCCTTGTTATCTGGGACAGTAGAATACACCGACTGCATCTTTGCAGAGGGGTAAAATCACCCAGTTGGGCCCCTGTTGGCTGTGGTAGCGACCCATGATGCTTAATGATAGAATCCTGGTGGTTGGGCAGTCCATGACATGCAACACTCCACTTTGGTCTTTATTTAGGCTAGATGGGTGATCGAAGAGGTCTCTCCGATAAATCGGCTGGTCATATCAAGCCCTACCACCTGTATGATTGTCCCAACTTACTGTCCTTATGGCAACCTCCTCTTTTTATCAAATATGTGCTAGAAGGCCGTGGCTGATGGTCTTAGTGCCCCGGGTATGACGTTAAACTGCATCTAGTTGTAAAATTTTAGAACTCTGGGGAATGTGGAGTACCTCTTTATCGCCATTTTCCCCGATTCCACCCTGACCCGGAGTGGTAGTCCCTGCTAGGGTCCAATCTATGGGTTAAATTGATTAAAAAAATGAGTGTTAAAAATGTTTTTAAAATTGAGGGGAAATTTTAAAAATGTTGAATACTCAAAAATGAGTAAAACAAAACCTCTTCGGCATAAAATAACCAAACAAGGGTTGAAATGCCGTAAAATTTACCTAACCGACTCTATTGGATCAGATAATAACAGATACTACCACTCAAGATCAGAGTTGACCTGGGAGTAATATCAAGAAGGTGTACTCTATACTTCCCAAATCTCCAGAACTGGAACCTCACCATTAGATGCTGTTTAAAGTGGTATCCAGGACATCCGTGTGGAGGATATTCTCTGCATACTCTAAGCCCCGCTGAAAGGGTGGAATCATATGCGAGATTAGATTGTTAATTCATGCTATACGGCAAGTGAGAAACACGTGTACGGGTTGCGACATTTTTTTTAAATAATCCCAACTAAGAATTCTCTCTTACCGAGATGCCGATCCTTAAAAATCCAACAATTCCTTTCACTGCATTTAACAATAAAGACCTTTTCTTTTCTTTTGTTTTAAGCAAGGTTACAATATCAAAGCTACCGAAAAAATAAGAAAATTAATAGAAAAAAAACAAGACAAAGGAAACATTTTTAAAAGTCCAAATAAACAAACAAACAAGCAAATACGCAACGTTTCTTTTCATCTTATTTTCAGAAGCTTTCGGCTTTGCGTATTGTAAATCTTTAGTTATTTGTCTTGAAGACTTCTTGCCAGTCTTCCGTTCACCATTTTGTAAACATTGCAGCGTAAACGATACCTGACGACTACAAATTAGTCTGTACTAGAAGTGGCTACCCAGCTTTCCTCAATGTCTAGTTATACCAGGCCCACCAATTAGAGTATTTTTCTTTAAAAAGAGTTAGCCCAAACTTCCCTTAATAAGTTCCATTACTACTGAATAGCGAGTTTGAAACTCGCAGGATGCCCCTCAGTCACCGCCTGCTAGCACCCATATGATAAAAAGGGTTGAGGCTTGCCATAAGGGCAATAGGGTTGGGTATAATGTACATTCAGGGATTGACATTTTCCCGATTTGTTTAGCCTTATATTTGAACATATATGCCCGCCTAAAATTAATTAATTATTAACTAATTAATTTTCAGAATTAGGTACGACTTTAATTAAGCACATATCCTCCAAAAATTGTCGGCTTAAAGCCATATAAAAATAAACACATTTGTTTGTTTACTTAACCTCATATATATTATATATTATATATATATATATATATATAGGGGTCCACAGGAGAACGTCGTTTATGAGTTCGTCCCTGCTTCTTCAGTACCCAATATGTCTTGTTCGTATTACTTTGATGGTTTGTTTTTCTGGGCAGGGCATTACACTACATCTGGTGGTGAGGTTCAAGTTCATTAATTATTAACTAATTAATTTTCAAAATTAGGTATGACTTCAATTAAGCACATATCCTCCAAAAATATATATATATATATAAATATATATATATAATTGTTACACGATGTTGTCATAATCTATGCTACCACATAGATTATGCAACATATTTACCTTCTTCATGTTGGTTGGATCAAAAACGGTATGTCCGTAAAGGAGTAAAGAATAAAATTGTTTCTGTATGCAAAGAGTGGGACGGAATTTGTTGATGAGGAGGGCCTCGAGTATAGCCAGTTACAACTCGTTGGATGAGGATGCCAAAATCGAGAACATTTCTGGTTTATAAGCTGCAGCACAATCAGGATTGTCCAACAGGTGTCGCCCAATGGTGGAAGGTGAATATGAATTGCTTGGTGGAGAAGAGTATATATATATATATATACATACACCAGTAGTATGTATATATATATATATATATATATATATATATATATATATATATATATATATACAACAAGCGTATCAATGCGAGATTTTATTAAAACAATGCACTCAATATATATATATATATATATATATATATATATATATATATAATATACCAAGCGTGTTGGTAAAATCCTCGCCATGAGAAAAAAAACAGCAAATAGTTTGATTGTAAAAATATACTACCAAACATCAACCGGAGAGAAAAAAATTTTTGGAAAAAAAAAAAGACCAAGATAGTCGTACCAACAAAAAGTAATCTATTGGTACAGTATTTGGCCAAGAGAAAAAACAATTTATATTTATATATATGTATATAAGATATATATATATATTCATATAACCGCTAGGAAAATAAGCTAATAAGTAAAAAGTGCTCAATACCTAAGTAGAGCAAATCAAGATAAATCTAATGAGTCAGACGAACCTACTATTAGTTTCGCTTAATGCTCTTCAGGGCTAAGATCTGACTAAGATCTTAGCCCTGAAGAGCATTAAGCGAAACTAATAGTAGGTTCGTCTGACTCATTAGATTTATCTTTATATATATATATATATATATATATATATATATATATATATTATTTCTCTTCCGTCTGTATAGGAAAAAGCTTCTGATTTGTGATTTGACCAAGGAGTAATGAAGGGTACTCCACAGTTTCCAATGCTCAAAAATTGTAATCTCACAATTAGATGCACTGGGACCAGACTATCAAAGACGAACAAGACATGCTGAGAATCAGGGACGAACTTATAAGTGACGTTCCCCTTTGGACCCTACACAAAACAATGATTACAGTGCATTTTATATCTATTATTTATTTTATTTCTCTTCCATCTGTTTGTATAGGAAAAGAAAGTTTGTGATTTGTGGCGGGAGATGGTAGATATCTAAGTATCGTATGTTAGCTGGTCTTTTGCACGTGTTATTCTTAATACATCTTCACTTATCGGAGAGAGCTCTTTGTTCTATTAACTGAATTGCCAGTTTACCCACTTCTAAATGTCGGCCTTTTCTTGAAATAATTCTTGAAAGCCGATGTTTACAAGGGGATAATGTAAATCCTGAAAAGCCGTTGTAAAGATTTACATTAAATCCGCTTACGGTCCTCCTAAGAAGAAAATCGACGAGTGCTAATTAAGCAATATATTTCCATGAGTAAAATTTCGGAATAAAAATCTTATTAAAATAAATTGGGCTTAGGTAGGTATTACCAAAGATGACATCAAATCCGTATTTTACAAAATTTACCCCACCTACACCCGATTGAAAAAAAATATAAAAAATCAGAGAATTATCCGATTTTAATAAAATTTTCAGTATTGATTTATCAATGAATGAATTTTATAATGCATCATTTATTTTATTTCAAAATTTTGATTTTTTTTCAAATCACTTAATTTTGACCACCCTTCTTATTTTGGGGGCGAAAAATATCGGTGGGATTATATAAAGGGGAAACTAATTACAGTATAAATAAAAAGACAAAAGACTGACGGTGTCAATAGAAGAAAACAATTTTTTTTAGATGGTCTTATTTTTCTAAGTGTTTAGACTAAAAAGACAAAGACATTTCATTTAAAAGTTATTAATTCTTCTGTAATGAATGTATTTATTATTTTGTGTCATTGATAAGCATTAAAATCCTAAATAATGTTTTTTTATTCCGTAAATACATAAAAAGCCGGCAGGTTTGCAATAAATTTGAACAAAATTGACCGAAAATTATACTATATAACAAGCACTGTTCACTCATTTTCATTTTTTTACCAATGTGTTGAGAGAGGTGGTAACTAGACTCTTCTCTAATCCCCTGGTAGGATATTGGAAGTGTTCCTGTATATGGAATTAGGATTTTAGCCTTAAGAATGGTCAGCTACAGAGAAATTTTATATGATAGATAGATGCATCCTTGTGCAAATTAACGGACGGAGAACGAGAAAGGAAAAAGAGCAAGACATTGTCTTGCCTGCTGGGATCGAACCCGCGTCCTCCCACATGCAAAAACAAATGCGATTTAGGCACTGGACGGACGCGAGGTTCGACTGATGTGCCCGGATGTTTGGGTAATATGCCCATAAAATAACCAAAGCGAGTGGAGCGTGGCGGGCAAGCAGAGAAGCATTCGGCTTACGTGAGACGGCAGTGAGAAAATATTATTTGGACGGCGGCGGCGACGACGGATTTTTAGCTGCTGGTCGAAGAGGAATACTGTGTTGACCAAAAGAAAGTTTGGCCTGCGAGACGACGGTGAACTCGCTTCTTTTTTCTCTGAATGTTTGATTGAGAGAGAAAAAAAAACACAATATGAGTCTAGGTAAAAAATCATACATAAGTAAAATAGGTAGATATTCTAGCCAAATCAAGACATTAGGTTTATAAGTTTCCAAAATTCACACTCAATTGGACACATGGCCGAGTGGATAAGGCAGTTAGGTTAAGACAGTTCTAAGTGACAGTTATCTCTGGAACCCGAGTTCAATCCTGAGTGAAAGCAGTTAGAAAAATAATTAATTAACACAACTCCTACCCCAGCTATGGTTAGCGGAATGAGAACAGGATGCCCCCGTGGAATAAATAAAGGGTTAGGTTCAAAGTTCCGTGATGGTTCCCGAGTCCGAGAAGGTTCCCGAGTCCGAGAAGGTTCCCGAGTCCGACAAGAAATATCTGAAAAAGGCCGGAGGGTATATCGGCCGAAACGTTGTACAAATAACAATGAAGATGGGGACAATAGTCCGAATAACGCAGATAATACTCGCTTCTTTTTGGCCCCCCCCCTCAGCAGGAACTTGACTCGAATATCTATTTCCCCCCCCCTCTATTTTCCCCCCTTCTATAGATATTTACCCAGCCCGTTCGCCACGGGTAGTATGTGACTCAAGGTTGCAAGTATGTGTCATCCAGCGAGAATCGAACTCACTGTTTAGTAGTAATGGATCTGCGAGACTAGCTTTCTAACCTGATGGGAGGCCCAAGGATCCCTGATAACTATTCACTAAGCTGAGCTTATTCTGATTAGAATCAACAAGTATGGGGTCGCTTGTGTGAATCGGAAGTGGTTTTAGAGTTTGCTTACTAATATCTTTTTCTTTTTTTGTTTTGTTTTTTGTTACGGTGAGTTCCTTCAGTGGTTTAAGTTGTTCAGCAGGAGAAGCACAATTGTAACATTTCCTTTTTAGTTTAAGGAAAAATTTTAAAATGCCGTCGGTTGGACCCACCGGAAATCTTTTATGATGAATGCCATGTGGGGTGGCGGGAAAATGTGTCTTTGATCTTTTGTATTTTTTGTTATTCTACCATTTTTTTGGCAACACGACATTCTTTTAGATATTCTCCTTTCTTTCTTGTTTTTTTTATTTTTTTTAGGGGGGGGGGGAATATTTCCCTTGTGGATATATTTTTCTTTTGTCATGAATTCAACTAATTCTGATCGTCAAGGTGTAGCGAGAATCGCTCAATAATCTTTTGCCTTTAACAAAAAAAGGGACATTTTTTTTTTCTTTTTGTTCTTGTTGTTGTTTGTTGGAAGACGTCCGTCGTTGTTCAAAAAAAGAAAAATTTAAAAAAGAAAGAAAAAAAAAGTGATGCCGATAAAATCTTGCACAGAGTCAAAACACTTAACTCCGAAGATATTTCCAGATTACAATCTCTGATAAACAGCTTTGCTTTTCACGTGGGAATTCTTCTTCGTGTTTCATCTTTCCCGTCTTCGCTTGAAGCCCCCACGAAAGCGTGTACGCTCCTTAATGAAAAGTAAACATTTTGGGGAAAAAAATCTAACTTGCTAATTTCTCTCTCTCTCTCTCTCTCTCTCTCTCTCTCTCTCTCTCTCTCTCTCTCCTCTCTGACCCTTACTCTATCTTCTTTTTCTTTTTTAATCTCTCTCTCTCTCTATCTCTATCTTTCTCTCTGACCCTACTCTATCTTCTTTTCTTCTACTGGTGCTGTCTTTTAAA
>CM042142.1:118656851-118689351 GCA_023376005.1 Doryteuthis pealeii
AAAAAAGAGAGAGGATGCGGGTGAAAACTCGAATGAAATGAAATAATAATAATAATTAAATTGACAAATATCTGGACCTTGCCAGAGAACTGAAAAAGTTATGGAATATGAAAGTGAAAGTGATACCAATTGTGGTTGCACTTGAACAGTCCCAAAGGATTGGAAAAGGTTCTGGAAAGTTTGGAAATCAGAGGAAGGATTGAAACCATTCAGAACACTGCACTGCTGCAATCTGCCAGAATACTCAGAAGAGTCCTGGAGACCTGAGGAGACTTGCTGTCACTCAGACTCCAGTGAAAGACCATCAGCTAACACTGATGTGAAAACTCAAAAGGAATAATAATCCTTAATAAACAATGTTAGTTTCCAGTAACTAATATTAATGTGATATAATTATATCCTATCATTTGTTTTAATGAGATGTAGTTAGAATTTAAAATTAACGGTAAACTGTGGAAAAATACAGTACCGGATAATGGATAAAATTTAGATTGGCAGGGCTTAACCTCAGGTTCATCCGAAGCGAGACTCTGATTGGCTTGGAAAGTCACGTGGTCAGATGGGCCGAGGAAACTGAGATTTAGAGTTAGTTAACTCGGTCAACCAGAGAGCCCAGTTGGGCGGACGTGTTCTGCATCTCTGTGCTGATGCTTCTCCCGCGCAAAGGGTGATTGCGATGGTATCGTGGAATTGAATAAGACACGAAATATGTCTTCGTGTTACTGATTTAATAAGAACCAAGATGGAAGCCAGAACCAGGGAGAGAGACGTACAGTACTACAGATACTTGATAGCATACTGTATACAAAATAGGACTAATATGTTATTAAGTTAACAGTTAAATCTTATTATAATGGAGATTGTGGGTTTGTCTGTCTGTAACCGACTCTGTATCACTACTCAAGTCACAATTCCCTTTGTTATGCAAATCACATTCTCCATGATTTTATTTTTATTTAAACCTCAATCATTAATAAAATTGTTTTAAATTATTAATACTGTTGACCATATCTACATATTAAAACATGCAATTGTATTATATATTACAACAAATAGCGGTTTACAGTGTGAATGGGAAGGCTAATTTGCATATTGATCTTTAAAATTTGATTTTAATAAATATATGCTTAGTATTATTGATTTCTGATTGTTTGGTTTTATCTTATTGAATATGAGCAAAAATCTCGGAATAAATCTAAAAGAAATCCCTGAACAAGAGAAATAACTGTAATATTATTCTTTACTTCCTATTTTAACTAAATAGTTAAATTAGGAAAAATTTACCAATGAAAGACGGGAGTAATGAAATTGATGGAAGAGTTAGTTTCAAAGTTGTTCTATTTTTCGATTATACCTCCCTCTGTTCCAAATCTTTTTATCTGCATTCTTATTCAGTTTCATTAGTCTTTCTAATTTAACATATTTTATTATATTAAAACTTAGATACTTGCACCCGGAGGCTGCATATATTTGCTAGTATATATAAAAAAATAACACATTTAACAAAAGCAAACTTAACATACCTCTATGAAGTTTATTCATTCCTGTATTAATGAGAAACATGAGCTTGGTGAGACCTTGCGATTTCTTCAATGTTTGGTCTTATGTTTGAGACAAACTCTAATTTCCTCATCAATGCATTGAAGAGTTCCTCTCTTTTTACACTTAATTGTTGCGAAGGTTGAAAACCCCAGTTCACATAAATATGAGGCGGAAAATTGCAATAAAATATTTTTTCTTAATAAAATTGTTTAAAACCTGTGTTTTTATTTAGTTGCAAAAAAAGTAACTTATAACTATCATAATAATGTCGCAACGAAAACAAGCAGAGTGATCGTAAAGAAATGGTATAATATAGTAGGTTAGTATACATTTGCTTTTCATACCTGGATAGATTTTTCAGGAATACTACGGAGCGCACCTAAAAAAGCTCTGGGCCGCACCAGTTCGCTTAGGTGCACTGTTTTGAAACCACTGTATTAGAGGATAGAAGACCCAAGAAGTAATAAGAGATTTATATATATATACTTATATGTATTTATGAGATGAGGCTTGATATGAATAATTCTGATATTTCGAACTGTTGTCCTTATATCTATTGTGTATAAACGCAACGTTCAGGTCACAGTAACCTCGGTCTCTGTTCAGAACAGAGGTTACTGTGACCTGAACGTTGTGTTTATACACACAATGCACTCCATTCCCCAAACCTCCAAAACTGGAACCTCACCATCAGATAGAGTTTAACGTCATTCCCAGGACATGTAGACCCGCAGCCACCGCCTTCTAGCACCCATATGATAAAAAGGGGTTGGAGATTGCCATAAGAGCATCAGGGTTGGAAAAATCATATAGGTGCTAGGGCTTGACGTGACTAGCCGATTGATCGGAGTGGGCCTCTCCGACCGCCCGTCTAGCCCTAGATAGGACCAAAGTGGACATTGCAATTCATGAACTGCCCATCCACCTGGACTCTATCCTTAAACATCACGGCTCGCCACCCACGGCCAACAGCCCCATTGGATGAGTCTTATCCATCTGCAGAGGTGCAGTCGGTGCATTCTAACGCCCCAGCCGACAGGGCAGATGGTTTCATGTATTCCAATCTAATATTAATAAGTTACAAAGATAAAGGTGCCCTTCTCTCTTTTCTTTCTCTCTTTTCACTTGAATTATTAAGATTAACGACTTATGGAAGTCTATATAATCCGTCGACTGAAATCTACAAAATCTGATTGTTTGAATAGAAAGCTAAACTAGTAGTTCCCAACCGGGGTTCGTATGGTACCAGGGAATCCATATGAGATTGGAGGCATCTAAGCAAAATAATAAAGTATGGTTACTCGATAGAATTTTAAGGATCAATGACAAATAAATCTAAAGCAACAATAAAAATATATCGTAAACCCCAGTTTACTATTTTTCTTGTATGGACCCCCTAAAACCCTTATATTGACCCCGGGGATATGGAAGCGCGTGGTGTAATGGTTAAAGTCATGGGAAATGGATTCGTCGCCCCGAGTTCAAATCCTAGACGTGGTAATAGCATTTCACTTAGCGCTAATACCTTGGAAAAGGTATGAATCTTACTCTCCCAACAGCTATGGATAAATAGTACGGCAGACTGGACTCTTTAACCTTGGTTTGGCAACCAGTCTAGGAGAAGGAAAACTCTGAATTCAACCCTATTGAACTCCGCTTAAAAAATTGACCTTACGGAGGGGTCGGTAAATATATATATGGACCCCCAGATACAATAAGAACCACGGTTGCATGATCCGTGCATAGTCAGCTGAAACTAGCCCGATGTATCATCGGGCTAGTTTCCTAAAGTTCAGCTGACTATGTTTAGCAACTTAAACAAGGTAAATATGGAACATTGGGTCACGCCATTATTACTGAATAGCGAGTTTGATCCTTCCTGAATGCCCGGTACTTGCAACCTTGTGTCACATGCTACCGTGCAGAGGGTTTGTTTAATATATATATATGGACCACCAGATACAATATGAACTACGGTTGCATGATGATGAACTTGCATAGTCAGCTAAACATTAGGAAACTTGCCCGGTGATATACAAACTCAGTTTAGCGACCCAATCAAGGTAAATATGCCACGTTAGGTGACACCATTATTTCTGAATAGCAAGTTTGATCCTTGCTGAATGCCCGGTACTCGCAACCTTGTGTCACATCCTACCCGTGGCGAACGGGTTGAGTAAATACCTCCCACGTTGGATGTCTCTTCCGTTTGAAGTTAATACTGTTGATGTAGATATCTGTTTGCATCAGAATCTCATTAAATTGCAGACGGATGAAATATTTCAAGCAACTTTTAATAGTGGGAGGCATAATGATTAGAAAGTAATGACACAGCTGAAATATATTCTCTACCCTGGGAGAAAGCGCAGTTGTATGCTATAGTTTTTCATTCATCTTACCTAGTTGGATCTAGTTTCATCCCTGTCTCTAACTTACTATCAAAAGTTCGTGATCGACTCGACATTGTACAAAGAAGTGGCCTGCGTTATTTTTTCTAAGATCAAAGGTTTACATAGTAATATATGATTGCCATTTTATGCTGAATTCAAAAGTTCCGTTCATTGTGTTTAGTCAGTCTGGTTTTTAAGTTGTACATAATAATAACACTAATTCAAAAGCCCGTAGACTCTACTTGTCAAAGCAATAATACTGTTTAATAATTTCACGTAAGAACTTGCATCTTAAAAATTTGATCTGATTAAAAAATAATATGATTGCCATTTTATGCTGAATTCAAAAATCCTGTTCATTGTGATTAGTCAGGTCTGGTTTTTAAGTTGTACATAATGATAACACTAATTCAAAAGCCCGTAGACTCTACTTGTCAAGGCTATAATACTGTTCAACACATTTCACGTAAGAACTTAAAAATTTGATCTGATTAAAAATAATATGATTGTTATTTTATGCTGAATTCAAATATTCCGTTCATTGTATTTAGTCAGGTCTGGTTTTTAAGTTGTACATAATAATAACACTAATTCAAAAGCCTGTAGACTCTACTTGTCAAGGCTATAATACTGTTCAACACATTTCACGTAAGAACTTAAAAATTTGATCTGATTAGAAAATAATATGATTGTTATTTTATGCTGAATTCAAAATTCCGTTCATTGTGTTTAGTCAAGTCTGGTTTTTAAGTTGTACATAATAATAACACTAATGAAAAGCCCGTAGACTCTACTTGTCAAAGCTATAATACTTTTCAATACATTTCACGTAAAAACTTGTATCTTAAAAATTTGATCTGATTAAAATAAATGAGTATTTTTTTTGTTTCAGCGTAAAAAGCTTAAAATAAACTCTTATATATTTGACCTTGAAAATATCGCAGGGCTAATGTTATCATTGACTACGACGAATATTGCAAAACTAGCTGATTAACATCAACCACAACATATGTCCTTGTAGGTATTTAGCCACTTTGTTGGCCAGGGGTAGGATGTGACACAAGGTCGCAAGTATGGGGCATCCAGCAAGGATTGAACTCGCTGTTCAGTAGTAATAAATATGTTCTTGTATATTTATGGCCACTATAGTTCTACAAGGATGGCTTTGGCTTTAAATAACCCACAAAGTGATATTGTTATTTACTAAGCTTAGCTTAGATGTGGCACAAGGCCAGAGGTAAGGGGCACCCAGTGAGAATCGAACTCAATTAAATAGTCTGCGAATCTAGCTTGCTAACCATTACACCACATGAGGTGGCCACATAGCTTGATATGTCAATAAATCTGAAAAGAAATCCATTAAAAAGAAGAAATAACTGTCAATTTATTCTTTACTTCCTAATTTAAATATTTAGTTAACTTAGGAAAATATAGCAATGAAAGAGGGGAGAGATGGAAGGGTAAGTTTAGGTTGTTCTATTTTCCAATTATACCACCCCTCTGTTTCAAATCTTTTTATCTGCATTCTCATTTAATTTCATTAGGCTTTCTAATTTAATATAATATTTAAGTACATTAAAACTTAAATGCTTGCACCCGGAAGGTGCATATATTTGCTAGTATTCATAAAAATACAATAGAATTTTTTTACATTGAATAGCTATAGGGGTCGACCAGAGTAAAATGTTGATAACCGTTGAGCTAAATAAATATTTGACCACTCTGCAATAATCATAAAATAAATGGGCAGAGTGTTAATATTCTTTCGCTTGAGCGGATTTCTGGGTACGAAAAATCCAATCAGTCATGTGAAGATTAAGTGATTTTTTTTTTTGGGGGGGGGGGCAATTCCCAAGGAGACTAAGGACCAGATAATCTTTCTTACTTTAATTCTTTCTTTTTTCTTTCTTTCTGTCTTTTTCTTTCTTTCTTTCTTTCTTTCTTTTTTCTTTCCTTCTGCCTTTTCTTATTTTTCTTTCTTTTTGCCTTTTTTTCTTCCTTTCTTTCTTTCTTTTTCTTCCTTTCTTCCTTTCTTTCTTTCTTTCTTTCTTCTTTCTCTCTTTCTTTCTTTCTTTTCTCTTTTTTTCTTTTCCTTTCTTTCTTTTCTTTTTCCTTCTTTCTTTCTTTCTTCTTTCTTCCTTCTTTCTTCCTTTCTTTCTTCCTTTTCTTTCTTTCTTTCTTTCTTTCTTTCTTCTTTTCTCTTTTCTTTCTTTCTTTTTTCTCTTTTCTTCTTCTTTCTTTTCTTCTTTCTTTCTTTTTCTTTTCTTCTTTCTTCTTTCTTTCTTCTTTCTCTCTTTTTTCTTTCGTCTTTTCTCTATTCTTTTCTTTCTTTCTTTCTTTCTTCCTTTCTTTCTTCCTTTTTCTTTCTTTCTTTCTTTCTTTCTTTCTTCTTTTCTCTCTTTCTTTCTTTCGTTTTTCTTATTTCTTTCTTCCTTTCTTTCTTTCTTTTCCTTTCTTTCTTTCTTTCTTCCTTTCTTCCTTCCTTTCTTTCTTCCTTTCTTTCTTTCTTCTTTCTTCCTTTCATTCTTTCTTTCATTCCGCGTTAATTGTAATGCTTGAAATGGTGAGTCAACTCCAGTTCGGAAATAATATCTTTGACAACTCACTGATTTAAAGACCTGCTGAATACTCAAGCGAATAGGTTGCAGCATTTCAAGGAATATTGAGTTATAAGGTACGGCATGCCGTGGGATCCAACATTTTATAGGGGACGCCAATTATAACAGACTACTAAAACAGTATGAAGTAAAAGAAACACTCGTGTAGACAACTGGTTGATTGAGTTTAATGGCACGTCAACCCGTCTAATGTTATATCCTTTCAGTGGAAGCGCGTGGTGTAATGGTTAAAGTCATGGGAAATGGACTCGTCGCCCCGAGTTCAAATCCTGGACGTACTAATTGCATTTCACTTAGCGCTAATACCTTTGGGAAAGGTATGAATCCTACTCTCCCTCCATCCATGGATAAATAGTAGGGCAGACTAAGCTCTTTAACCTTGGTTAGGCAACCGGTCTAGGAGAAGGAAAACTGAATTCAAACCTGTTGAAATACACTTAAGAAATTGACTTGTGTCACATCCTGTCCGTACGGAGGGGTTGGTAAATATATACATATATATGTGAAGAGATGGAAGTGAATCCGACGGTGTGTAGTATAGTGAGAAATTTGAAAAAAACAGGTTTAAATAAAATGAGTAGTAAGTTTATTAGCCGATACTGTTAAGTAGATCTTCTTCAGGGTGTTGGGATTATCTTGACCAGGAAGAGTTATCTTTCCGCTGGGTTGTCGCTTGTTCTCACCAGGGGCTATTGTATTTAAGCGCCTGGTTCAAACGCTTCTTCCTCTTTTTGCCACATCTTCTCGTACGAGCACATGAGTTAGACCATTGTCACACCCTTCTCGGTGGGGCTTCGGCCCCCAACGCTATGCAACTCTCCAGGGGGCATCGGCCCCTCATCACTAGTAAGTGATTTTGAATGTATGGACTCCCCAGTCCTTTAATCTCTACTCCTGTATGTTTATGTACATGTATTTTATTGTTATTGTATCTTGTCTTATAAATGTGCTGTTTATATATAAAATGTTACGTCCAACACCACGTGTCGGAGTTTGTTTCGCTTCAAGCAGTTATAACATTGTTATAACCTTGAACCTTTCAGGGCATTTGTTGATATAAGGAAAAGTTTTTTAAAAATCATCACAGATAACGAGAACTATCGCAGTTTTTCTCGTTATTCTGTGATCAAATTTTTTTTGTTAATTATTATTCTATGTTATTGTCGCCCTTGACCAGGATTGAACCTGCAGCCTAGAGATAACTGTCAATTAGAACTGCCTTAAACGAACGGCTTTATCTGTTACACTATGTGTCCAATTCATATAATAAAGATTCTTACCGACTCTGAAGGACAGGCAATCGGCATATTCTAAACCCCGCCGACGGGACGTTATTAAATAGCATGTAGTACATGAAATGTATTCCTAATTCTGAAATCTTCATATGGAAAATTTCTTTTAAATATCTATTAATAATGGAGATTCGCTTCCGGTTTTTGTCTGTAAAAATATTTACGTCACTGCTTACGTCACTTTACCCGAAATCGTCATAACATAGAATAAATACACTCAAAATGTGGGCATGCAACATTAGACAGTCCTGATTGGGGTTTTTTAAAACAAGATTTAATAGATACATCCCCAGTATCATACATTTATATATAGTTTGTTTCATTTTAATAGATATTCAAAGTTAATAGAACTTAGTTTCGATTTCAAATTGTTTTTTTTTTTTTGTTGTTTTTTTAACACCTTTAATAAATTTGATGATTTCATGATTTATGGTTCAAACTCTCCGACATTTCATTTTTAACTTCCACCTCCTCAAGCAATATATTTCAAAAATTATTTTGCTAGTTCTAAAAATATTTTAATTGCAGAACTAAACACCAAAACTTTCTTTTTTTTTTCAAAAGTTACATGTGTTATGTATTAGATGTTTCTAGGGAGAAAACTGATATTGATGTTTGTATCTACGTTTTCTTTAAGCGAGTTTGTTTCATCTTATCTCTTATTTTATCCTTTGTGATGCAATCGGAGAAAACGCCCCAAGAACAGGAAGAAGCAAACGTGAAGGCGGACATACATTTCAGTATCAAAAATATATTCAATACAACACACATACACTATAGGTGTTCGGTTAGTCACGTCGGGGTCACCAGTTGTAGCGATTGTCTGCCCCTGTTTGGGCTGGAAGAGTTGTCCCCCTTGTTTCACTGTTTGACCGCTAGGCGTCCCTGACCATTTAATCAGGGAAGCGCCAGGTTTGAATCTCTCTTTGTCTCTGGCACTCCAAACCAACACAGATGGGTTAGACGTTCGCGTCTACATGTTACAAAATCTATGCGGTTGCATAAGATTATTGTCAATCCCCTGTATTTCTAAAGGGATGGCCCCTTTTCATATCACGGGCGGGACTTTCCATGGAATATTACGGAAAGCCCGCGAAATACGTGAAGTCACGTGGGACCTGGTTGGGTCCTCAGTTTCAGTTTAGACGTCAGGCAGAGAAGATGTACTGCCTTAGCTGGAACTCACCTGCATACGCGCGCTATGTTTAGTTACATGAAATGTTTAGTCAAGTAAATAAAAGCTTATGAAAATAACACGGTTTTGTGGTTGGTGAATGTCTTGGTAACAAGACTGATCTAGAAGAAGAAATGAGTTAAGTGCGACCGACCACCAAGACGAAGTCCAGTCGCTAGAAGAGACGATAGAAGAAGAACCTAAGATAGAAAAGATGAACAGAAGACGAATAAAAGAAAGTAAAGAAAGGTATACAACATACACCCTATCATGTGTCTACACCCTATTTCACCATCCAACCTGTCTTTAGTAAGTGACATTACTTCTACAGGATGCAGTCCTACTTTCTGTATGCTTCTAACTTCTATATTGTATCCTGTCTCCTATATGTGTTGCTTATATATCTTATCTCATTATGTATTCCTGTTGTATGTATTTTCTCCACGTGCTCATTAAATTCCGTTGTTACATTTCACACCTTCATCAGAGTATTGTTTGAACTTATATGTACCACGCTGGGAGGCCTCTAAGCCAACCAACTATCAATAATTAACCTTAATACCGTTGAATCTTACACTGGCCCAGAATATCCCTAGAATGGCTACTCATGCACTGAGTTGGCAGGTACAGGATTCTTAGGTGGGTGCTCTACTGACTGATGATTAGTGAAATAGATCACTAATTAGGACTGAGCCTATTCTAGTAGTGATGGATTTAACATGTTTGAATTCAGAGTTTTCCTTCTCCTAGACTGGTTACCTGATCAAGGTTAAAGAGCCCAATCTGCCCTATCTTCCCTTGTATTTCAGTTTTTAAGCGCTAGGCGCCCCTGACTATTTAATCAGGGAAGCGCCAAGTTTGAATGCTCTTTGTCTCTGGACTTCAACCAACACGTTTGGGTCTACACCCTTTCATGTGGGTAGCTTTCGCCACCCATCGTGTCTTTAGTAAGTGACATTACTTTATGGACTCTCTATATTCTTCCTTATACACCATTACTTCTACAGGATGCAGTCCTACTTTCTGTATGCTTCTAACTGCTATAGTGTATCCTGTCTCCTATATGTGTTGCTTATATATCTTATCTCATTATGTATTCCTGTTGTATGTATTTTCTCCACGGGCTCATTAAATTCCGTTGTTACATTTCACACCTTCATCAGAGTATTGTTTGAACTTATATATACCCACGTTGGGAGGCCTCTAAGCCAACCAACCAACAATAATTAACAGTAATCCCTTTCCTATCTTACATAGGGAAAATACAGATGCACCATCAGTTATTAATAGTGACTCTATTTTCACAACACAGCGAGAGTGTGGGACAACAGCAAGCTCACTATCCGTAAAAAGGTACAAGTGTATAGGGCATGTGTTATCAGCACCCTTATGTATGGAAGTGAAACATGAACCTTATGTTATATACCCACGTGGTCATGTTGCCGGTATATACACCATGTTTTCTTACTAGAGAGGGGGTTGAGAGATAGACAGGTAGACAGAGAGATGCATAGATGCATAACTTACTTTCTTCTCTGGCCGCTCGTGTGATGTCTAGTCGCCATGTTAACTACTATTCCTAGGTTCCTGTTGGTTGTTCATCTCTGATTCATTTTTTTCTTCTAGGTCAGTCTTTTTGCCAAGACATGCATCAACCAACAACACCATGTTATTTCTTTAAGACTTTTATCCTTAACTAAACTTCTTTCTCCAGATAAGGCAAGACATGCCTCCTGCCTGACGTCCGAGATGGTACTGAGGGTTAACCAGCTCTCACGTGATTTCACGTAATTCGCGGGTTTTCCGCCTGTGGTGTCAAAGGGTCACCAACGGTTTGTAAATTTCCATCTACACAGTGTTGTCAATAATCTATGCCGCTATATAGATTATGCAACACTTATACTCCCACCAAGAGGGGCGGCTAAATAACTTCTACCTTCGCTGCCTTAGATGTATACTGGGCATCACCTGGAGGGACAAGATCACTAACACAGCAGTTCTAGAGAGAGCTCAACTCCCCAGCTTGTGTTCTCTGCTGACACAACGTCGTCTCCGATGGCTGGGTCATGTACGTTAGATGGATAATGGACAAATCCCGAAAGACATTCTTTACGCAGAGCTTACGTCTGGTAAAAGACAGATTGGTCGACCCCAGCTGCAATTCAAGGATGTCTGAAAGAAGGATCTCAGATGCTTTGGAGTTACTCCTTCCAGCTGGGAAAATTTGGCTCAGAGCCGCCTTCGGTAGCGACAGACTCTCCGTAGACAGAATACCGCACCGCTGCAATCTGCCAGAATACTCGGAAGAGTCCTGGAGACCTGAGAAGACTTGCTGTCACTCAGAATCCAGTGAAAAACCATCAGCTGACGCTGATGTGAAAACTCAAAAGGAGTGAATAATAATAATAATAATAATAATAATAATAATAATAATAATGATTTGAGAATTTAGTAATGATATTAAAGTTTATTCAGAAGTGTCCTGGATACCTGGGGAGACTTGTCAGAGACTGGGGAGTCACTCAGACTCCAGTGAAAGACCATCAGCTAACGCTAATGTGAAAACTCAAAAAGAGTGAATAATAATAATAATATATGGCCAGCGTACGCGCTCACATTAACCATTATAATTTCTCAATGGGAGTTTATTATATCTAACCCTATTTATTTGCAATTAATTATAATATCAATTCTATGAATCTCATCTGAGTAGACATCGAGGTTAATGGGCATCGAAATCGGCTTTCAAGCGACTTATTATTACTTTTTGACTCATATTTCTTCTATCTTGTTGTTTGTTTATACCTAAGAATAAACTGATGTACTGAATGGTCTTGTCTAGATTCCTTATATGAAGCATTGTCATTATTAAAAATTCTGACACATTCATTCATCTTAATTTATTGCTCGTTTACACCTCGTAAATTTCTGATGAAAATACGACGTGTTTTCAAAATTATTGACTCTGAAAACTGTATTCACCACGACGCAAATGAACAATGAATAAAACTTTAATTTCATTGGAAATTCGTTCTATTGGTGTCCAACACATTCTTGCAAGTCTTTCATCACAAAAGCACTTCTGAAACATTTCGTTTGAAAATACTCATTTGAAACAGATTTTTTTCTATTAGTCAAATGACATCTTAAACTCCTCTGTTGAATGTCTTCTTCTGGAAATTAACCCCGCGTCACACCATGCATGTGCGGAGGGGTTGGGAAAAATATACCCCTCTGGGTCAGAAAGGACCTGAGAGCAATGGCAATGAAGGGGTACTCCATATTTGCCATAGCTCCAGAACTGGAACTTCACAATCAAATGCAGCTTAGTGTCATACCCAGGTTTGGTTTGGTTTGTTTTGTTTTACGGCATATCAACCTCAGTGGGTCATTTAATGCCGATAAAGTTTTGATATAAATCAATTCTTAATGAATACTCAATTTCTTTATAAACATATTTTTAACCCATAGATGGGACACTAACAGGTACTACCACTCCGGGTCAGAGTGGACCAGGGAGCAATGGTGATGAAGGGGTGCTCCATATTCCCCAAACCTCCAAAACTGGAACCCCACGATCAGATAGAGTTTAACGTAATTACTAGGACATGTAGATACATCACCTTCTAGCACGCATATGATAAAAAGGGGTTGGGGTGTTGACATAATGGCAATAGGGCTGGGGCAATCATATAGTTGCTAGGGCTTGATGTGACCAGCAGATTGATCGGAGGGGGTCTCTCCGACCATCCGTCTAGCCAAAGTGAAGTATTGCAAGTCACTTTTTCATTAGTCAAAATAATTCTAAAATTTCTCTTTTGAAACTACTCTTTCCCATTATTTGGATTATTCGGACTATTATCCTCATCTTTATAATTATCTTACAACATTTCGGCCAATGTGCCCTTCGGTATTTTCTTGTCGGACTCGGGAGCCTTCTTGAGCTCGGGAAACTTCTTTTCGAACTCCGTAACCTTCGGAATCGGGAGCCATCACGGAATTTTGAACCCAACCTGTATTCTAGTTATCTGTAGACTGCAGGTTAAATCCTAGTCAAGGGCGACAGTAACATAGAATAATAATTAACACAGCTTAACGCCTCTACCCCAGCTATGGTTAGCGGAATGAGAACCGGATACCCCCGTGGACTGAATAAAGGGTTAGGTTCAAAGTTCCGTGATGGCTCCCGATTACGACAAGAAGTTTCCCGATTACGAAAAGACAGTTCCCGAGTCCGAAAAGAAGGTTCCCGAGTCCGAGAAGGTTCCCGAGTCCGAGAAGAAATACCTGAAAGAAGGTCGGAGGGCACATCGGCCGAAACGTTGTACAGATAACAATGAAGATGAGGACAATAGTCCGAATAACGCTGGACTTTAACCTATAAATCATCCCACAAAGCGATTTCCAATCTATCTACAAGCAAACAACTGCAGACAACTTAAAAAATACGTAAAAAATACGTCAAAAAATGAACATAATAATAAATTTGACCTTTCCTCGCAATTCATCACTCAGTAAAAAATAGCCCTAGACGTGTTGACGTGCCGTTAAAATCTCTCAATCAATCGTCTATACATCAATCCGTACGTCTAGACATTAGAGACAGGTTATGTAACTGTTATCGTCGTTGAAAATGGACTCGGGACCCGATTTCAAATCCTAGACGAGGCTGTTTGCATTTCACATAGTGCTAATATCCTTGGGGAGAGTATGCATCCAACGATTCTTATTGAATATTGAGGAATATTGAGGAATAAGGTAAGGTGTGCCGTCGGATCCAACATTTTATAGGGGACGCCAATTATACCAGACTACTAAAACAGTATGCAGCTATGGTTAAATAGTAGGGCAGACTGGGCTTTTTAACCTTGTTTTAGGGAACCAGTCTATGAGAAGAAAAACTCTAAATTCAAATTTGTTAAACTCCGCTTAAGAAATTGGCCATGTGTCACATCCTTCTCGTGAGGAGGGGATGGGTAAATACATATACGTCTAGATATTCACGCTTTATGATATAACTAGAATCGGCTACCCGGCGTTGCCTGGGTAGAGGAGGTATAATAAAAGTTAGTCTCGCAGATCCATTGATTGTTTTGGTCTTACATAATTGATGTATGATTTAATCACAAACGCAACCAGCGACTTTCCCTTCTCTTACTATTAAAATCCTAATTTTTAAATATCTTCCCAGATATAAATCAAATCTTCATTATTTTTGCACAAAAAGCAAGGTCTGGTGATAGTGAATATATATATATATATATATATATATATATATATATATATGAAAGGTAAGATGGATATGAATCCGACAATATGTGTAGAAAGTTTGTAGAAAAAAACAAGATGTTAAAAGTTTTGCTGACAGAAATCTGTTTCGACCATATGAAGAGGCCTTTATCAAAGCAACATTGTAAACGGAAAGATGAAATAAATATATCATTAATCACGAGGCACAGAACGCTCTCGACCAGTACCGGAATTTTCAAAAAATTTTAAAAATGCGTATTTTATGTTAAAAATAAAATAAATTTTATTTTTAAAGATTATAAGCACTTTTATCATTAAAAAAGCTCAAAAGAATTTGCAGTAAAAGTGTATATAAATATCAAAAAGTTCAGGAAAATGTTCCGGCTACAAAAGTTTAATGATATATTTATTTCGTCTTTCCGTTTACAATGTTGCTTTGATAAAGACCTATTCATATGGTCGAAACACATTTCTGTCAGCAAAACTATTAACATCTTGTTGTTTTTTCTACAAACTTTCTACGTTATATATATATTATATATATATATATAAACCAAAAATCTTATTCACTTCGCCGAAGAGCTTACGACCGGGTTTGTTTACTACTTAATAAACGTCCACTTACCTACTATGGTAGAGGCGTGTAGTATCACTGACAAGGTTAATTTCGCAGGGATTGTTCGCTATGTACCGGCGGCCGAACGGATATGGTCTCTGACTATGCCTGTGAAGTCCCGGTTTCGATTCCTGTCGGAGGGGAGTCGTTAGTATACATCGCTGAAGAGACTTAATAAAGTCGAAACAGTCTGTACGGTGTTCTACATGGCGAACCATCCTTTGCCGGGATTAACTTGTCAAGATTATTTTCTATAATTATCGAATTTTATGCGACACGTGCATTATAATTGCCTTCAAACAAAATATAAGATAATATATATATATATATAATGAATAGTGAATGAAAAAATGAGAAAAGTATTTGCATGGAAAGGTGCTCAATGCTAATAAAGCAGAGCAGATTTATAATTAATAGTGATATTATGGTTTCACTCTCATAACTTAAAGTTTCTTGGTAATCCAATCATCAGATGAGAAGTTATATATATATATATATATATATATTATATGTATGTATGTATGTATATTGTATATTGTCGTTAATTGTTTTATCTTCGTAGTTTCCTCCAGACATACATACATACATACATCATACACACAAACGCCCTTTGTATATGTATAGATTTGATTTGCTTAGCTGTGCAGATATATTACCATATTTGACGGCATATAAGACGCACGGGCATATAAGACACACACACCCATTTCAGCAGGTCAGATTCAGGAACAAAGTTTTAGTGTATTTAAGCATATATTGTTGAAAACAGTCTAGCTGTGCATTACACAAGCAAAACATAGCTGTCTAAAAGCAATTCGACAGTACAGGTAAGTGTTACATAATCTATGCGGTTGCATACATTATTGCCAATCCCCTGTATTTCTGAGGGGATGGCCCTTTTCATATCATGGGCGGGACTTTCCATGGAATATTACAGAAAGCCTGCGAAATACGTGAAGTCACGTGGGACCTGGTTGGGTCCTCAGTTTCGGCTTGGACGTCAGGCAGATAAGATATGTCTGCTTAGCTGGGACTCACCTGCATACGCGCGCTATGTTTAGTTACATGAAATGTTTAGTTAAGTAAATAAAAGCTTACGATAATAACATGGTTTTGTGGTTGATGAATGTCTTGGCAACAAGACTGACCTGGCAGACCAGACACGAAGTCCCCAAGACTAGGTCCAGACGCTGGAAGTAGAACGTAAGATACCAAAAAAAATGCTGTCTGTAACAAAAACTACGTCATAGCTCTACGTCACAGCTTACGTCACAATATTCTTATGCTATATACACACAAAATTTGTGTAAGCAATTTTTAAAATTGGTTTTTACTCTCGTCCTTTTTTTTTTACAGTAACAAGAAGTTAACTAAAAAGTTTACAAATAAATAAATACCTACGATTTTGTGGAAAATTGATGTGGAAAATATTCAAAATAATTGTTTGATTATTACATGCATGTAATATTTTATTTGAGAGGGACGGGGCTCAGTTTTCATTTCAAATTGTTTTTTTGTTTTTTTTTGTTTTTTTGTTTTTTTTTACTCCTTTAATAAATATGAGGATTTGTCTTACTTATGATACAAACCCTCTGATATTGAATTTTTAACTCTCAACTTCTCAGGCAAAGTATTTCAAAAATCAATTTTTACGATGCCCGGAGGGTGTTTTCTGTTGCTAGTAATAATAAAATTAATAATAATAAAACTTCAATCTTCACCTACTATGTATAAGATGCAGGGCAATTTTTTGAGCCAAAATTTTGGAAAAAAATGTTTGTCCTATATGTCGTCAAATACGGTAATTTTAATTGGTAATTCTTAAGTCTTTAATATTTAAATTTTCAGTCTCAGTAATTTTTTTTAACAACTTGTATACTAATGTGAGATGGGCGGAGAAACAGACTCATTTATGAATGTCATGGTCGCTAAAACAATTTTAAACACTTATTCATGTACACTTAAGGAAATGCTTTTTTTTTCTTTTTTTTCTTTTTTTTTTTTTTTTTTTCTTTTTAGCTATCGTCATCTTGAATATGCTCGAATTCCATTTCATATTTTAAATGTTAATTTAATTTTAATCTAAATTAATTGACTTATTATTTATAATTTCACTTGACATCTTAAACTGCAATTTCAAAATTGCTCTGTGATTTATACAAGTTAATATCTCATCTTAACAGCTGCCGGGGCGTATTCTACACTGACGTTATGGTTAACAAGGTTATATCGCAAAAGGAATTCACCGAGGCATTGAGTTCAATCCATAAGGAGCCATTACTACAATTGTTTTATATCAGGTCTGGCCCTACTTTGGTAAATAACAGGGCACTTCTCTACAATAGCATAGTGCCTGGCTGACCCCCAATTTGGTAAATACCAGTATGCACTTCTATAATTACTTTGTACTTGGACTGATCATAGTTTGGTCAAAATGGGCCGTGAAATCAACACTGCTGACCCATAAAATCGCCAGCGACCACAGTAGTCAACCAGTCTAAAAAAAAATCCTTTTAAAAGGGAGGTCATTCTCTTGAAATATTAGACGAAATAAAATGGAACTTTGAACATAACATCCAACCCAGTTTCTCATTTATTTCGTATTTTGCTCATGCTTGGCACTATATCCAAATCTTTCTCTCTCTCTCTCTCTCTCTCTCTCTCTCTCTCTCTCTCTCTGTCTCTCTCTCTACATATATATAATATATATATATATATATATATATTATATACTGAAAATTAGACCCAGGCAATGCTATCCTGAACAACGGATGGAGGCACGGTAATTACACTACTGTCGACAAGTTATATTCAAAATAACCGTCATTAGCGTCGATCAGTCTCAATCCTGCTCTGGAACCTGGAGCAAGCTGATGTTACAGTTTCCCAAGTTTTGGAAAGGGTCTCAAAAACTACCTTAATTCTGTCGATTAACTGGGATTTTATTGTACTGGCACAGCGATTGGTGTCTTTCTCAACACATAATAAACCATGGGATTCAGATCTGGGGAGTTCGGAGGCCAAACATTGGGACTGGTGTAGTCGTAAAAATTCGCCGACAACAATTTTTGATTTTTCCAAGAGATATCCTGCTGCTATACATATGGCCTACCATTAGCTACCCTTGTTATCCAGAACTTGACTACAGCGTTTAGCAACTTCACGTAGGCATCTGAGGGTCCTCCAACACTTTTTTCCGCATATTTTCGAGGAATTCTTCTGTACGAACGCAATCAGATCGTCTGTTATGTTGCTTTCTTCTAGCCACAACCTCATAGTCTCCGTTGCAATTCTCCAATTCATGCTTGATTGTCTTTACAGTGTCTAGGGAGCATTGGGCAGCAACCATAATCTCCTTATTTTATGGCCAGCGTGGATCATCGTGATACAAGTTATTCTCTTCCATGATTCAGGTGGATTCCAGTCATCCATTTTATCTGTCATCACGTATACGAATGAAGGAGAGTCCACGCATTTAAATGATGCGTAGTGTGCGTCAATACCTCTAACCTACGTAGAAAAATAAGCAAATATAAATGTCAAATTTATCCCGAACACCCTATATATATATATATATATATATATATATATATATATATCAGTCATCCACAGTCACATGTTTCGAAGTTTAATTCTCATCAGTACGGCTCGTCTTTTAACATCTACCTCTCTCTCTCTCTCTCTCTCTATATATATATATATATATATATATATATATATATATTATATATATAATATACCAAGCGTGTTGGTAGATCCTTGCGGAGAGAAAAAAACCAGCAGAAAGTTTGATTGTAAAAATATACTACCAAACATCAACCAGGAAGAAAAAAAAATTTGAAAAAAAGAAAGGACCCAGATATTCGTACCAACAAAAAATAATCTATTGGTACAGTATTTGGCCAAAAGAAAAAACAATTTATATGTATATATATGTATATAAGATATATATATATATTCATATACCCGCTAGGAGAAAGCTAATATGTAAAAAGTGTTCGATACCTAAGTAGAGCCAATAATAAGCTCTTCAGGGCTAAAATCTGATTTTAGCCCTGAAGAGCTTTATGCGAAACTAATAGTAGGTTCGTCTGACTCATTAGATTATCTTTATTATATATATATATATAAATGGACTCTCCCTTCGATTTTCGACGTATGAGGGTTCATACACACAATGAATTTGTTTATAGTGGTGAAGGCTTGTGTTGGACCATCCACACTTTTTGGCACAGTCGATAGGAAAGAATTGGTGCATCAAAGGTTGCCACAAACCCAATCAACGACCGACCTCAGGAATTTTGAATTCAGAGTTATCCCTCTCCTAGACTGGTTACCTACCCAAGGCTGAAGGGCCCAGTCTGCCCTACTATTTAACCCATAGCTGGAGGGAGAATATATCGATTCATACCTTTCTCAAGGGTATTACCGCTATGTGAAATGCCAACAGCTTCGTCCAGGAATTGAACTCGAATCGACGAGTCCATTTTCCACGACTCTAACCACTAGCCCACGCGCCTCCATTTATTTTTTTCTTTGTGCAGTACACACATTTTAAAATGCCTATAACACCTTTCTCACCAATTCTTCTCCTTCCAGCCTTCACATTAATATATATTTTTTTTAAACTGGAACACATCACTCCTGATGATGGCACTTCGAAGTGCCGAAAGTACTCGGGACCTGAACTTTGGTGGATTTATCCACGAATTCCATCCAAACATTAAAAAGTTGGCCAGAAAACTCGAAAAGATCAAAAATAAAATTGTTAAACAGGAGATGTGTCTTTTGTTTAATTCTACATGTATAAATGAAAGAATGCTGCCCAAATACACACACACACACACACACACATATATATATATATATATATATATATATATATATATATATATATATATATATATGAAGCCCTAAAAAGTCACACTGACCTTCAATTCTTGATGTCTTGTTTCTAATTAAATTATGCAACTATTTTCTCGTGTCAGATCTGAACTTTTTAATAATCCCGATATTCTCATACCAATGGCGTCACTAGCGAGATGGGTGTGGCTGGGGTGTAGTGGACCGCACGGGTTGACACCAGCAGATGGAGTGACACCCAAAATCACTGTATATACAATTATTATTTGCAATGTTTCAGCTGCATTTGCTGTTTTCCTTGTGGTTGCACTTTCTTTTTTGCAGTAGCTGATTTTGTCAAATTTTTCAGAAGGTGGTAATTTTCAATATGGTGGCAATTAGTAGTTTTTAATGTCTCTTCACCTTTTTTTTTTTTTTTTTTTTTTTTTTGTTGCCATCCTTCCGTTTGCTAAAGACGATGGCGTAGTGTCCATTTTTTTTATCTGCAACTGCGTGAGTTGCTAAACAGGACTGAATTTTATACGATATACACATTGTAATTGCCTTCAAAAATATAAATAATAATAATACTTTACTTAACAATGCTTCAAAAGCAAATTATCAAATACTATATATATTATATATATATATATATATATATATATATATATATATAAAAAGATGTGTCAAAAAAGTCTCGAGATTGAAGCTATTTACAAAGATAGAAAGGAAGAATAAATGGAACGTTATTTTTTTTCAGAATACAATGTGTGTCAAAAGTACAAAAAATCTCGATATTACTTGACATCCCATGTATATATATCTGTGTGTGTGTGTGTGTGTGTGTGTGTGTGTGTGTGTGTGGTGTGTGTGTTCAGCCATGAGCAGGATGCGATACAATGTCAGTTTTTAATCGGTTTAAATAGTGTTTTCCTTCTCCTAGGTCTACCACTTACATATTTACAAATTCAGCATTGTTATATATCTTACTGATATATATATATATATATATATATATATATATATATATATATATATATATATATATAAGGATAGCAAATATAAAAAGGTGTTTGCATACAAAAGTGCAGAGCAGATTTAAAAACCTTAACAACAATATTATGGTACTATATTACCGTTACTCAAGTTGTCATCCGTTTAAGGGTGAATATATATATATATATATATATATATATATATATATATATATATATATATATATTGAAGATAGGAGGGTTGGAGTAAACTCCGACAGTATGGGGTAGGGTAAAAGGAAAAGTGGACAACAAATAATGACTCAAACAAGTAGAAGTAGGAGAGAAATATTTCGTTCCGCTTTACGCGAGGAACTTCATCAGTCTAACTTTATTCAAAACAAAGTACGTACATTTGTATTTATAGAAGAGAAAGTGAGTTGGTGATGAAAGTGTGGAGAGGAGAAGTTAATGAAGATTTAGTTGAACAGAGAAAAACTATCATGTTAAGTGGAGGGGGAAAGATCAGAGGATAGTAGTTTTTACGGGAAGATAGGTTGCTAGGTGCTTGTTAGGACAGGGGTGGTAGGGAGAAGTGGGTTAAAATTATTGGTTAGAAGAGAGTTTTTGATTTATTTTGATTAATTTTTTTCCCACTTTTCCTTTTTACCTTACCTCATATATATATATATTATATATATATATATATATATATATATATATACCTGGCTGGAGAGCCGCCATCTACCTGTCTGTGGAAGAATTTGAAAAAAATTAGAAAGGGTAATTTTCAGCCCAGTGACATTCAAACTGGAGAAGTTCCAACATGTAGTTTATGTGGAAGGGTATATCTCTCCGAGGCTGGCCTGGTGAGTCATCTGAGAAACACAAGGATAGAGTGTCAAATGCTACTGACCTAACTATGATGATAAAAAAAGGAAATGGTCTTACTCAAACACGAGTTGACAGCCATTATTATTTATTATATATATATATATATATATATATATATATATATATATATAGTTAGGATTGCGTTGCTCTATCACCGATATTGAGCAGTCTTTATTCATAAATATTGCAAATTATATATATATATATACATACATATATATATATATATATATATATATATGTAGTTTACAATATATGTATATATATATATATAAGTATATATATAAATATATATATATATATATATATATATATATATATATATATATAAGTATATATATAATTATATATATATATATATATAATATATAGTATAATTTGTATTGTAAACTATAATTAAATAAATACAGCTCTTACAGAAGTAGTTGAGCACTCTATTATCATTTATCCAATACTAACAAGGAAATAACTATATATATATATATATATATATATATATATATATATTTAATGCTTCACAATAACGCTAATTTTTTAAAAAAATTTTAAAATATATATATATATATATATATATATATATATATATATATATATTGAGGTTAAGTAAACAAACAAATGTGTTTATTTTTTATATGGCTTTAAGTCGAGAATTTTTGGAGTATATGTGCTTAATTGAGGTCATATCTAATTCTGAAAGTTAATTAGTTAATAATTAATGAATGTAGGCGGGCATAGATGTTCAAATGTAAGGTTAAACAAATCGAGAAAAAAAAGACAGAAAATTAAACTGACATGTTTCACTATAAGAATTGCTTCATCAGAAATTAAGTTTTATTTCTCTCTTCCCGATCAACAACTACAGGTAAATAATAGGGCAGACTGGGATCGTTACTCCTGGCACAACAACTAATCACTAATATAAAAGAAGAATAAGCCCCTGAATTCGAACCAGCTGTACTTGGCTTAAAAATGAACCTTGTATCGCATTCTGCGTCAGGCTTTGGAAAAACGTATACCATTTCTTTGTTAAGTCTTCCATCTACAGAATCCCTAGTTCATATTCACTGGCGACAGCGACACATACATAATACCTCTTCTATTTGCTAGTCTAGGTTTCTATAACCCTTCCACCATGCGTGACGTTCTCTTAAGTAGACTTATATTAAAAAAGAATTTCTATTGGGAAACCTAGTGGCATCATGTAAGGGTTCTAATATCCAAACCGGTTGTAAATAAATAGAGTACGTTTGGGCGAATTATCAGTATTTATTGCCCCCTTTTTTTTAATTGGTAGTTAATCACGAACATTTACATTTAAGACTGTTGGCGGTAACTGGTTTAATTTATTAGCTCATTTGTTAGAAAGAAATATTTTCATGCAAACGGTTTTAATTATTATTATTAATCTTTACCCATTGGCTGCATTAGGGTGTTCTAGATATTGTCAAAAAGTGCTTCACGGCTTACAACTTACGGGAGCTGTCCGAAAGTATGAGATAATTCCCGCGATTGACAAATATAATGGCAATAATAAGTAAGTAAGCCGACGGGGTGGCCTAGAGTCGGTATCAGCTAGATAGCGAGGGAGTCTATCCCCTTTTCACTAGCACTAGCACTAGTCCAAGGAGATTGTTTTTTGCGTCTGAGTTGGAGCGCCACACCTACCATCAGCTCCTCATTTTACTGCACAGATCCCTGTACTACTCATACGCTGAGTTGGCGAGGGCCAGTAATTTTTACCTTTTATTAAAATAAAAAAAGCACAATATGCCGAAAATGCTGCTTATGCTCCACTGTTAGAATTAATCAACAAAAATATGCTAATTTTGATGATTTTTAAAAAAAAGATATGCAAATTAATTTGATAATTAAAGAAACCAGTTAAAGGGGATCTTTTTTTTTAATTAGAGGGAGGTCTTACTCCTCTGCGGGGGATAGGGTAAAAGTATACTAAGCCTCGCCGACAGGGCAGTGGTTTTCATCAGGGCTACTTTCCCCCCGCACCGTAACTCATGGTGACACCCTCTTAAACAATCACCCTTACCAGACCATTACAAACTCTTTAGTAATGTTTTTGTTCTGTACTTAATGTTACATGTAAAACGCAATTCCCGACGATTAACGAATGTAATGGCAGTAATAGTTATATAAATACAAGGAAATTAAAATGACACGTTTTAATTACACTATCATACGTACCGCCGAGATATGTTTATTTTACAGGGATACAATTTCATATGGCTAAATTGAAAATTTCTGTGAGAAAACTTTTGTAAAGTAAGAAAAAAAAGTTTTAAAAAAAACAACACTAAAATTATGTTCGTTTTTAAACGGTAAATTTTAGCGTTAAAATCTAACTTGAAATTATCAATGGAAGCGTGTGGTGTAATGGTTAAACTCCACTTAATATATTGACCATGTGTCACGTTCTACTTGTACGGAAAATTTGGTAAATATATGTATATACGCATGAGACCTTAACAGGTACTATGACTCCGGGCCAGTACGCACCTGAAAGTAATGACAAAGAAGGAGTAACTCAAACTTGTATTTGTATTGTATTCTTGTATTATATCTTGTATTCTTGTATTCTTGTATTTGTATTGTATTCTTGTATTATATATTGTATTCTTGTATTCTTGTATTCTTGTATTTGTATTGTATTCTTGTTTATATATTGTATTCTTGTATTCTTGTATTCTTATTGTATTTGTATTGTATTCTTGTATTATATATTGTATTCTTGATTTGTATTTGTATTCTTGTATTATATATTGTATTCTTGTATTCTTGTATTTGTATTGTATTCTTGTATTATATATTGTATTCTTGTATTCTTGTATTATTCTTGTATTTGTATTCTTGTATTCTTGTATTTGTATTGTATTGTATTATTGTATTTTGTATTCTTGTATTCTTGTATTCTTGTATTCTTGTATTCTTGTATTTGTATTGTATTGTATATGTATTCTGTATTCTTGTATTGTATTGTATTCTTGTATTATATATTGTATTCTTGTATTCTGTATTTGTATTCTGTATTCTTGTATTCTTGTATTCTTGTATTATTGTATTCTTGTTATTATATATTGTATTCTTGTATTCTTGTATTTGTATTGTATTCTTGTATTATATATTGTATTCTTGTATTCTTGTATTCTTGTATTTGTATTGTATTCTTGTATTTATATTGTATTCTTGTATTCTTGTATTTGTATTGTATTCTTGTATTATATATTGTATTCTTGTATTCCTTGTATTTGTATTGTATTCTTGTATTATATATTGTATTCTTGTATTCTTGTATTTGTATTGTATTCTTGTATTTGTATTGTATTCTTGTATTCTTGTATTCTTGTATTTGTATTGTATTCTTGTATTATATATTGTATTCTTGTATTCTTGTATTCTGTATTGTATTCTTGTATATATGTATTCTTGTATTCTTGTATTCTTGTATTATATATTGTATTCTTGTATTCTTGTATTTGTATTTGTATTCTTGTATTATATATTGTATTTATTCTTGTATTTGTATTGTATTCTTGTATTATATATTGTATTCTGTATTCTTGTATATCTTGTATTCTTGTCTTGTATTTCATTCTTGTATTATATATGTATTCTTGTATTCTTGTATTTGTATGTATTCTTGTATTATATATTGTATTCTTGTATTCTTGTATTCTTGTATTTGTCTTGTATTCTTTTATTATATATTGTATTATTGTATTCTTGTATTTGTTTGTATTCTTGTGTGGTGTGTAGTGATTTGTAGTGATTTGCATCATTTGTTTGGGAACCACTGTGTTATTTGCTCTGTGCTGAATGACTTGAAAAGGGAAGTGCTGGAATATTCTGTATATAAGGTGCGCTGCAATACACCACTTAAATTTATAGCCCAAGTGAGATCACATTGTTTAAACCTTAGCCAATCAACCGCCCGAGTGTGTGGCTGGTTGACTACTTAATCGCTGATACTGAGAGACGTCCATTTGCAATCGTTGACGAAGGACCTGCAAGACTGAGGAGCACCAAGGAACAACCAAAGGATTCTTTACCAAGGATCGCGCTCTGCTTAACACAAAGGATCTCCACTGGACAAACGCTCTTGCTTGAAGCCTAAAGGATGGCCATTAAAATCGTAAAAGCATGAGCTTCTTCTCGCCCTTGTATTTTTTTTTACATACCACAATGAAGATGAGGACAACAGACCGAAAAATCAAAATGATAAACTTTTGTGCTTATTTTCTTTTTAGTCTTTTTTTTTTTTTTTTTAGAAATTGACCTTGTGTCACATCCTGCTCGTTGTAGAGCAGATTAGTAAATAACTTCTCACGTGAAAGTCTGATGTAATCGTAAAATAGACATGAAACCTACACAGCGATAAATTTATTTTATATCATAAATAAAATTAGTTGCTAAGAAAAAGACATAAAATAAGCTGTCGTGTGGCAGTGTTATGTCATAACCGATATAGCAGAAACGTAACTTCTATCTTGCATCAACTCACTTTCCCCGAGGGAAATATGGAGTTTTAACTGACAGGTTAAAGGTAACTTAGATTAAAACAATGTGATGAGAATGTGTGCGTTTTAAGTTTCAGCAGTTATTTTAAATATACGGTTATTACTATATCTGGGGCGCTTGTAGGTGTCGTCAGTGATGTACTTATCTTTGGTCACCGGGGAGTTTTGGGTCTTTCAACATCCTATAAGGTATTATCAATTTCTGATCCACCCACTATTTTTGAAACACTAAAAGACACTTGGTGTTTATTGATTTTGGACGAGTGTAAAACCACTCTACCATGCACATGATTGGCTGATGCAAACAACCAATAAAATGCGCGGCACGGTCTATTTAAGTTAGATTTCTGGTGTAGGTGTGTTTGGGGAGTTTAACGTTCTAGAAACTTCTTTTTTTTGAGGCTTAGATTTTTTTATCTAAGAAATAAAATTAGGAAACAGAAGAAAGGGATAGGTAGATAGAAAGATAGATAGATAGATAGATAGATAGAAGAGAGAGAGAGAGAAGAGAGAGAGGTGGATGGATGGAGGGAGGGAGTGGGTTCAAGATTCAAAAACATTTTCCTACAATTCGAGTTTAACGTATTATAAATGGACCTTTTGCTGCCTGAGAATCGAATACGTGAAACTCAAGTCGTAAGCAAATATTCGTGAGTTTTAGCATTTAATACTAATTGCATAGTGCTCTACCTGAAGATTATTGAACACTTTAGTAGGTATATAATCTTAATTCTATAAAACTGTTTATAGCGAATACAAACACACACACACAGACACACACACACAGTAACACACACACACGCATACACACACACGCACACACACACACACACATAATATATACATATACAGGTAGAAGATTTTCTTGTTGGCATTTTTATTAAAGATAAAAGACACTTGTTTGGTTATTTCATATAAGTCTAACATAAACAAAGGGGAACCTCTTGACTGATAAACTATTCATTTATTTATTGATCTACTAGGAAAAAAAGAAGACGGGGTTCGGGTTAGGGTTAGGGTTGGGGTTAATTTAATGGGAAAATAAATAAATAATTTATCAGTCAAGAGTGTTTCCCCTTTGTTTATGCTAGAAAATAACTCTTTTTTTATAAACGTGTTTTCGTGTGGTCGTAACCACATCCTTTGACAATGACCAAAGAAGGTTGCGATGACATGTACTTTTAGCTACAACTTTGAGTTGGAGGTGCGTGGTGTAATGGTTAGTAGTCGTAGGAAATGGACTCGTCGACCCGAGTTCAAATCCCGGATGAAGCTGCAGTTCACATAGCGCTAATGCCCTTAGGAAAAATACCCTTGGAAAAGTATGAATCCAACTACTCTCCCTCCAGCTATGGGTAAAATAGCAGGGCAGACTGGGCTCTTTAACCGTAGTTAGGCAACTAGTCTAGGAGAAGGAAAACTCTGAATTCAAACCTGTTAAATCCGCTTGGAGTGGTCTCTACTAGAATAGGTTGTGTCCTAATTAGTGATCTATTTTCACTGTGCTCTTTAATGCTGGTTAGGTAACCAGTCTAGAGAAGGACAACTCTGAATTCAAACCTGTTAAATTCGCTTGGAGTGGTCACTACTAGAATAGGCTCAGTCCTAATTAGTGATCTATTTTCACTGGGCTCTTTAACCTTGGTTAGGCAACCAGTCTAGGAGAAGGAAAATTCTGAATTCAAACCAGTTAAATCCGCTTGGAGTGGTCACTACTAGAATAGGCTCAGTCCTAATTAGTGATCTATTTTCAATAATTTAATTTACATTTCGGACAATTACTTAACAGCCTTAATCCATATTTGTGACATCTTGCTAGCGAACATGAAAACGTTAATAAAAAAAAACTGAATTCTCCATCATTATTTGTCATTTTAATAACATTTAACTGAATCTTATACATCAAAATGCCCTCTCTTTGTGTGTGTGTGTGTGCGCGCGTGTGTGTGTGTGTGTGTGTGTGTGTTACGGCGCCTACAGGATCTGCCTACCTTGCAACTGTGAGCGAGGGCGTGGTTCTGGCGACACAGCATATGAAATTTCTGAAAATACAAGGGTGAAATTCGAAAATATTTTTATTTTAAAAATATAAATATTCCTATATTTTTCTTACAAAATATACCATTCATAAATATGTCATTCATGAATATAGCTATGCATATATAAAAGGCATTGTTAAGTATGTATGTATGTATGTATGTATGTATGTATGTATGTCCAGATGAAACTACGAAAATAAAAAATATAAACGATAAAGTGAATATATATACATTAAATATCACCGGTTCTTGCTTTTTGAGCAAAAATTATGATAATTTGATTCATAATTAGTATTATCCGCGTTATTCGGACTATTGTCCTCATCTTCATTGTTATCTGTACAACGTTTCGGTCGATATGCCCTCCGGCCTTCTTCGGGTATTTCTTGTCGGACTCAGGCCTTCTTTGACTCGGGAACCTTCTTGTCGTAGTCGGGAGTCATAAGGGAACTTTGAACATTCAGAGAAATAATTTGATTCATATTCGAAAATATTTAAAAATTAAGATATACACAGAAACAGCATTGAAATTCTACTTAAAAATGTTCAGCATTTGTAAATCTCAAAAGTAAATAAATCAATACACCAGGGTTCCTCCACTTCTACCTAGGTGACGTTGGGTAGCTGCTTCTAATTCTTTCATAAAGAACATGCTGAAATAAGATGAACAAACCATTTTTGGTATTATTTTTTTTTAAATCTAAGTATAATTTGCCAACAATTTTGTCGTTATACAAATTAGTACATATAAACATTGTTTTACAGTGGAACTAACTTTTTAAATACATTTTCCGTATTTTTATAGCAATTTTTCAAGTAATTTCGTAGTAATATATTTAATTTTCACAATTAATTTTTTTAGTAATGTTCTTATTTTTGCAATAATTTTTATGGTAATTTTTACTAGTATATTTTATTTTATTTTTACCGCTAACTTTTATAGCACTTTTTTTCTACAAGTAGTTTTTATAGCAATTTTTAAAAATTTTACAAGAAATTTTTATAGCATTTTTATGAGTTTTTACCAGTAATTTTTATAGTAATCTTTTTATTTTTACAAGTAATTTCTATAGAAATTTTAACAAGTAGCTTTTATAGCAATTAAAAAAAAAGATGTATAAAGAATGTTATAAGAATTTTGGACCGTATGACTTTTAGGCACCACCTTTGCGATCTCGTTTCATAAGGACTTTTTTTTCATTTAAACCGTCAAAATCTGGTTGTTTGTTAGGGGTTAGAGGTTAGGGTTAGGGTTAGGGGTTAGTTTTATAATTTTTAAAAAAACTCTAAAAATCATCTGTTAACAAACAACCGGATTTTGGCGGTGTAAATGAAAAAAATGTCCTGATGAAACGAGATCGCAAAAGGGGTGCCTAAAGGTCATATGGTCCGGAATTTCTTTTAAAGATCGAATTTTTAAAATTCTTACAAGTGATTTTTATACCAATCTCTTTATTTTAAGAAGTAATGTTTATAGTATGTTTTATAAGTAATTTTGAAATAAATTTTGGTAATTTATGAGGAAGTGCGTCCCGGTCTCCTGCCTCAAGAGTTGCTGCCCGGTGACTATTAAAATAACAACCCAGCTCAGTCTATTCAAAACTATCCATCTATCTATCTATCTCAATTTGTTCATATTTATCTATATTACTTTAAATACTAAGATTTTTTTTTATTCATGTTTGTTTAATGTCTTGTTTTTAGTTTAAATAAACAAGAATTACGACAAAAAAAGAAGCGACCACCCCCCAAAATACATTTACTTGTCGAAAATATCTATCTATCTATCTATCTATCTCCATTTGTTTGTATCTATCTATATTATTTTGTTTGTTTATCTATCTATCTATCTATCTGTCTATTCAAAACTATATATCCATCTTCATATCTAAACAAGAATTACGACAAATTACGATAAACAAACAAGAATTACGACGAGCTGGGGTTGTTATTTTGATAGTCACCGGGTAGCGGTTTTTGAGACGGGAGACCGGGACGCACTTCCTCATAAATTACCTAAATTTTTTCTACAAATAGATTTATAGCAATTTTTTTAACCATTCTTCTTAGGTTTTAAAATAAAAAATTTCTACAAGTTGAAACGTTTTTATAAAAAATTAGGCTTTTATTTTACAACCTCCATGAAATCCTTATAATTTTTTGAGAGACACACATTTTACTATTTACAGAAGGGTACAGAGGTAAATACTTGATTAATCGATTGATTTTAACGACATGATAACCTGTTATGGTCATTTTATGCCTAGAGGTAGGGAATTGCGTTCATTAGACATTTATATTCACGTTTAGTAGACCATTGTTCGTGAGTTCGATCCTTACTGAGTATCCCATACTTCTTGACATTGTGTTAAAACTATACTAAGTTTAATAAATAATTAAGAAGAAAGTCTATTTGCTAATCAAAAATAGTTATTAAGTAGTAAACAATGTACCAGACCATTGTTAGTGAATTCGATTCTCACTGGGTGCTACATACTTCTCGACCTTGTGCTACAACAACACGAAACTTAGTACATAACTAAGCCCTAATTCGAATTGCTATTTGAAAGTAAATGTTAATTTGTACACAAACTAACAGAGCATTGTTAATGAGTTCGATTTTCACTGAGTACCTCATAATTATTGACCTTGTGCCACAACTACGTTAATTAACTATGCACAACGACAAATTGCGGTTATTTTTTATAACTCCAACATAAACAAACGGGAACCACTCTTGACTGATAAATTAGTGTTAGGGTTAGGGTTTGGGTTTATGGTTAGTTTAATGGGAAAATAAATAAATAATTTAGTGATTTTCACTGAGTACCTCATAATTATTGACCTTGTGCCACCACTACGTTAATTAACTAAGCACACCGACAAATTGCAGTTATTTCCTATGACTCCAACATAAACAAACGGGAACCACTCTTGACTGATAAATTAGGGTTAGGGTTAGGGTTTATGGTTAGTTTAATGGGAAAATAAATAAATAATTTATCAGTCAAGAGTGGATCCCTTTTGTTTATGTTGGAGTTATAGGAAATAACCCAAATTTATATTTAAAAAGTGTTTATAAGTAATTTTCTGTTATTTTTGTGTGAATGTTTTTGAGTGCATCTATGTACGTACGTTTAGCCGTGTGATGGTATGCTCATGTGTGTGTGTGTGTGTGTGTGTGTGTGTGTGCAAAGATGTTTCGGTCCCATCTTAGACAAAAAAGAAGGAATCCCCGTCGCGTAGTGGCTAACGTGCTGGACTGCCACATCGTTGTACGAGAGTTCGAATTCCAGTCGCGCTATTACGTTTACTTTCGGACTGATACGCTTGGAAATGGTATGAGTCCACTCATTCCACCAGTTATGGGTTAAATAATACCAATACTGTTCTTCTACAAGAATAATAAATAAAATGACGTTAAATAACCCACGAAGGTTGATTTACCATCAAACAAAGAAAAAAAAACTAAGCATTTTAGCAAAAAAAATTATAAAGTTTATTTATTATGTACGTGGGTCATTACTATTAAAAATATGAAGTAGTCCAAGGGAGGTAACTTATCACAAATATGTAGTCGAGAGTTTTAAGCATGTAATATATACTTCAGTAAGAAAGCACACACGCACACAGGGGCGGGCTGAGACACAGTCAGGCAGGCTTAGCTTAATGGTTATGTTTGTAGTGATATGGAGACGGCATTCCGAGTTCAAATCCTGAGCAAGTCTGTTTGCGTTTCGCATCGCGCAAATTCTATAATTGATATATATAAAATATATAATTATATAATAAAATAATATAATAAATAATATAATATAATAATAAATAATAAATTCATTAAATAAATAATAAATAATATAATAATATAAATAAAATATATAATATTATAAATAATATATAATAAAATATAAATAATAATAATAATAAAATATAAGAAGTTTATTTAAAAAGATAATTTAAAAGTTTATTTAAATTATTTAAATTATTTAAAAAAAGTAGATAATTTAATTATTATAAATTATTTAAAAAATTATCTTAATTTAAAAGTTTATTTAAAATAAATAATAAAATATAAATAATATATAATAAAATATAATAATAAATAATAAATTCATTAAATAAATAATAAATAATATAATAATATAAATAAAATAATAAAAAATATATAATATATATAAAAGTTGACACATGCAGGCAGGCTTAGCTTAATGGTTATGTTTGTAGTGATATGGAAACGGCATTCCGAGTTCAAATCCTAAGCAAGTCTGTTTGCGTTTCGCATCGCGCAAATTCCTTTTTGGAAAGGCATGAATTCATTTGTTCTCCCTCTAGCTATGGAT
>CM042142.1:118691851-118709351 GCA_023376005.1 Doryteuthis pealeii
TGTTGTATGGTATTGATTTGTTTCATGTTTATATTCTATGGTATAATTTTATTTCCCTCAAAAAGGAGAGAATATCCTCCATGTTGACATTTTCAAATAGATCTTTCAAATTGTTTGCTTTAAAATAACGGTTTCTGATGTGAGCAAAAAACCTTGCATTCCATGAATAAGTGTTTAACTGTCAAAGGTGTTTGACATGTTCCACATTGTGGTTGTTGTTCTTGTTTGAGTATATAGGTGTGCGTTAGTCTTGTATGACCAATGCGTAATCGGGACACAATGACTTGTTCCTTTCTAGACTTCCTTAAATTTGACTTTCTAGACTACCTTAAAGTGGGTTTGATTAGGAAGAGTTTATTGTGGATGTTGTTATTCCAGTGTTGTTGCCATTTTGTATGAAGGAATCTATTAATTTTAGGTTTCAAGTCAGTATATGGTATCTTATGGAGGTGCGTGATCTAATGGTTAGAGTCGTAGGAAATGGACTCGTCAACGCGAGTTCAATTTCTGGTCGGAACTGTTGGCATTTCACATGGCACTAATACCCTGGGGAAAGGTATGAATCCAATTCCCCCTCCAGCTATGGGTAAATAGCAGGGCAGACTGGGCTCTTTAACCATGGCTAGGTAACCAGTCTAGGAGAAGGAAAACTCTGAATTCAAACCTGTTAAACTCCGCTTAAGAAATTAACCTTGTGTCGCATCCTGCTTGTGCGGAGGGGTTGGTAAATATATATATATATGGTATCTTGAACTTGTCGGGGAATAAAAAGTGTATCTCAATCAAAGATTCTTCCTTCATACGTTAATTTCACCGTGGCAGAATGTCTTGATAAATTGATTAAAAGCTTTTCTTTATTTATTTACTTGTTTATTTCCTTCTTTCTTTATTGGTTATTGATTTTCTTCTGATTGGAAAGGTTCTTGCCTCACCGGAAGTGGACGAGATGCTTAAAAAAACAAAGCAAATAGGGAAGATACAATAAAACCTCCAGTTTCAGCAGCTGCATTAAAAGAAAATAAACACGAGAGTCGGCGTTGTCCGGCAGCAAAAGAATGCACTTTCAATTTAACACTTTGGATAACTATCTACTTCCTTTCCTACATGGTGTAATGGTTAAAGTCATGGGAAATGGACTCATCGCCGAGTTCAAATCCTGGACGTGAAAATTGCATTTTCACTTTGTTGGAAAATTTGCTGATATAAAGTGCGCTCTAGTTCCTCGCCTAGACTTATATAGGCGAGATCATGTGGTCTATTCCTTAGCCAATCGCAGGCTATACTGTGTGGCTGATACATTACTTAAGCGCTGATTCTTTCTCGGTATACTTGCGGCCACTGACGAAGGAACCTAGGATTCTTTACCTGGAAGGATTACCAAAGGATTCGTTACCGGAGTACTCTTTACCAAGAATCTACTGGCTAAGGATGACCCTTAAAAACTTAACACACTTAGCACTAATACCATTGGAAAGGAATGAATCCTACTCTCCCTCCAGCTACGGGTAAATAGTATGACAGACTGGGTTCTTTAACCTTGGTTAGGCAACCGGTCTAGGAGAAGGAAAACTCTGATTCAAACCTGTAAAACTTCTCTTAATAAATTGACCTTGTGTCACATCCTGCTTGTGCGGAGGGGTTGGGAAATATATATACTTCCTTTCATTTTGGATTTTCCTGTCGGCGAGGAGAGTAGAATTCACTCACTGCACCTCTACTGTTGACTGTGGTTGGTTACACATAATGCATTATTTTGTACTGCTATTAATAGAGATTGAGTTTCTCTAGTTAAGTGTCCCCTGCACAGCCATATGCTCTTGAAGGATCTATACAATTGTATTTTTTCCTAGTTTAGTTTTCTAAGTTTTCCTGTTATTAGTATTACTTTTGAGTCAAAAATTTGAGTCAAAAAAGTCCCCTCCAGGACGCTCCTAGGTATTCTACGTGATTTCAACAATGCTGTTGTCTGGATTGTCTCAATTCTTCTAGTTCCTCTAGTCTCTTTTCTAAGCTTTTGGGGACCGTTCCAAGTGCACCAACTGCAATTGGTATCACTTTTGCCCTCTTATTCCACAGCTTTTTCAATTCTCTGGCAAGTTCTGGGTATTTGTCCATCTTTTCGTTTTCTTTCATCTTCCCTCTGCAAAATCTATCAGTTGACAAGTTCTCTTCTTTTCTTTGTCTTTATTTATTTTTTTTTTTTTTTGTTAATTAATACTAGGTCTGGTCTTCTGGCTGGAATAAGGCGATCCGTCTTTATCTCAAAATCCCAGAGTATTTTATGTGTTTCATTCTTAAGAACAGATTCTGGTTTATGCATATACTATATCGTTGATTGATCAAAATTTATTTTGCATAATTCCCAGTGGATTACCTTTCCAACCAAGTCGTGCCTAGCTTTGTATTCTCGTTGTGCTAGTTTGCTGCATTCGCTTAATACATGGTTTATAGTCTCATTTCTGTCACCACACACTCTACATTTACTGTTTTGTTATAATTTATTCTTATGGCATTGTTTTGCGAGCATTTTTAGCGATTCAGTTTCTCTTTAGAGATTTCCTCTTTATAACCATGTCAGGTCTTTTCATGAGCAACCTCCCCAACTTGTAGTTTGAAGTATCCATATAATTGTTTCTCTTCCCATTTGTTTTCTTGTTTTTCTTGTTTTTTTGCTTGTCCATATGCTGCAACTGCTGTTGTTGACTGCCATAAGTAATCTTTCTTTGCTCTTTTTTGTGTATTCTTCGAGTCTTTGAATTTATTATTATTATTATTATTATTATTATTATTATTGAATTCCATATATGGCATTATTTTACTTGTTCGTTTTCAATGTTTTCAAATGGCTTCATACTCTGGAAATTATTGCTGCAAATTTTTGACTGAGATTTTTGGGATCCATTTTCACCGCAAAGATATTTATCTTTGATTGATGGCTTAGGCCAAATTGTCTCGGGTATATATATATATATATATATATATATATATATATATATATATATATATATAAGGTTGAATCCCCACTTGCAAATTTTTGAAACAAGACACTGACAGTATAGTCTTCAAACGAAGACAAAGAAAAAATATATTTCTCCCAATTCTAAAGCAACTTTAATGCATAGATGTTGAAAACGAAGGGCGTCCCAACGTGGTGTAATGGTTAGCAAGCTAGACATGCAGATGTATTATTACTGAATACCGAGTTCGGTTCTCACTGGCTGCCCCATACTTGCCACCTTGTGTCGCTTAGTAGCCGTGGTGAAGTGGTCGGGTAAATACTTACACGTACAAGACGAGAAAATCAGGATTTTCTTTATATATATTTACCAAATCAGCCGCAGCAGCAGGATGTGACACATTATCAATTATTCATTGAATTTTAATATGATTGAATTCGGCTATTTTCTTCAGAATTAACACCTATATAAACACATACATAAGCTCATGTTTCCCATATCTAACTTGAAACCGACCACTCACAAACCTAAAAGAAAACCATTATATATATAGCAAAATATATACAAGTATTTAAGTTTTAATGTAATGAAATATCGTATAAATTATAGACAGACAAAAAGATATGTAATATAGAAAAATAGAAAATAAACTTACTCTTCCATCACTCCCGTTTTCATTGCTGAATTTTACTTATTTAACTATTAGTTAATTAGGAAATAAGAATAAAATGACAGTTATTTGTTCTTGTTAATGGATTTCATTTAAGATTCATTGAAGAGCTTATATTCATTAAAATAAAACCAAACAGTTAGAAATCAATAATACTCAGCACATATTTAATAAAATTAAATTTTTAATATCATAGCAAATTAGCCTTCCATTCACACTGCAAACCGCTATTTTTGTATATATAAATACAGTTGCATTTATTTGTTGTAGATATAGACAACACTATAAAAAGGTGAAGCATTTTTTATTAATAATTGAGGTTAAATATAAATTCATGAAGAATTGATGTAAATAACTAAGTGAATTGTGACTCGATTAGAAATATAGTTTCGGTTACAGACAGAAATATTATAATAAGATATATATATATATATGTATATATATATATATCTTATTATAATGGAGATTGTGTGTTTTTCTGTCTGTAACCGAAACTATATTACTACTCAAGTCACAATTCCCTTAGTTATTGACATCACATTCTCCATGATTTTATTTTAAACTTTTTAATAATTAATAAAATTGTTTTACATTATTAACACTGTTAACCATATCTACATACGAATAACATGCAATTATATTTGTATATACAACAAAATAGCGGTTTACAGTGTGAAGGGGAAGTCTAATTTACATATTGATATTAAAAATCGAATTTAATGAATATGTGCTCAGTGTTATTGATTTCTAGTGTTTGGTTTTATTTTAATGAATAAAGCAAAAATCTCTTCAATAAATATTAAACGAAATCCATTAACAAGAAAAAATAACTGTAAGTTTATTCTTGCTTCCTCTTTTAACTAAATACTTACATTAGAAAAAATAGCAATGAAAGGCGAGAGTGATGGAAGAGTAAGTTTCAGTTGTTCTATGTTTCAAATCTTTATCTGCATTCTTATTTAGTTTCATTAGCCTTTCTAATCTAATCTAATATTTTATTACATTCAAACTTAAATACTTGCAACCGGAGGGTGCATATATTTGCTAGTATATATAAAAGAAGGTCCGCAAAATGTATTATGTTCTCAGAAACTTCATTTTTATCTTCTAAGATAAAAAGAATAAAAAATGTTTTATTGCGTACGGGTTAGGTGAATAAAGGGCGCCCCATCGTGGTGTTTATGGTTGACAAGCTAGTCTTGTATACCCATTGCTTCTGAATAATAAGTTCGATCCTCGCTGGATGTCCCCTACTTACGATCTTGTGTGACATCCCAACCCGTAACGAACGGACTGGGTGAATACCTACCCTATATCGCAGTCATCGATCGGCGTTTTTGCGGGAAATATCTTATTCAATTTTTCTATTCATTCTATTCATTTTTTATTATATTCATTGGTTCATGTTTGCATTAATTCTTAACTACATATATATACATATATATAAATAAATAAATAAATATATATATATATATATATATATATATACACACACACACACACACACATATATATATATATATATATATATATATATATAGCTGTGTGTGTGTGTGTGTGTTGGTTGTACACTGACGAAAGATAAAATTGCTGCACCCTGGAGGATGCTGCCGATTATGAACTGCCTACTGTGTGTGAATGCTGGTGGGGTTTAGTAGATATTCTGATAAAATTTTAAAACTATTCAGGGTGGAAGAATCTATCGTAGGATGGCATTCATCATCTCTACGATCGCATACATACAACCGTACAGGCCTATGTCAACGACCGAAGAGGGTAGGTATTTACCGAATCCGTTCCCTATGGGTGGGATGTGACACAAGGTCGCAGGTATGAGGCATCCAACGAGGATCGAACTCGCTATTACAATCGTAATGGATCTACCAGACTAGCTTGCTAACCATTACAACACGATGGCACATTCTTGACTGTCTTATAAGTTATCTACAATCTATGGAGGTGCGTAGAATAATTGTTAGAGTCATAGGAAATGGACTCGTCAACGCGAGTTCAATTCTTGGACGAAGCCGTTGGCATTTCACTTGAGAAAGGTATGAATCCAATTCTCCCTCCAGCTATGGATAAATAGCAGGGCAGACTGGACTCTTTAACCATGGCTAGGTAACCAGTTTAGGAGAAGGAAAACTCTGAATTCAAACCTGTTAAACTCCGTGTAAGAAATTGACCTTGTGTCGCATCCTGCTCGTGCGGAGCGGTTGGTAAATCTTATTATAATGGAGATTGTGTGCTTTTCCGTCTGTAACCGAAACTATATTCCTACTCAAGTCACAATTCTCTTAGTTATAGACATCACATTCTCCATGATTTTATTTTTATTTAAACCTCAATTATTAATAAAATTGTCTTACATTATTAATACTGTTAACTATGTCTACATACTGACAACATGCAATTTTATTTATATATACAACAAAATAGCGATTTACAGTGTGAACGGGAAGGCTAATTTGCATATTAATATTAAAAAATCGAATTTAATAAATATGTGCTTAGTATTATTGATTTCTAACTGTTTGGTTTTATTTTAATGAATATAAGCAAAAATCTCTTCAATGAATCTTAAATGAAATCCATTAACAAGATAAAATAACTGTCATTTTATTCTTTACTTCCTCTTATAACTGAATACTTAAATTAGAAAAAATAACAATGAAAGACGAGAGTGATGGAAGAGTAAGTTTCAGTTGTTCCATTTTTTATTATACTCCCTCTGTTTCAAATCTTTTATTATACTTCCTCTGTTTTAAATATTTTATTATACTCCCTCTGTTTCAAATCTTTTTATCTGTATTCTTATTTAGTTTCATTAGCCTTTCTAATTTAATAAAATATTTTATTACATTAAAACTTAAATACTTGCACCCGGAGGGTGCATATATTTGCTAGTATATATAAGTTATCTACAAGTCGCGTAGTGTAATGGTTATAGTCGTAGGAAATTGACTCGTCGCTGCGAGTTCAAATGATTGACGTGATTGTTTGCACTTCCCATTGCGCTAATACATTTGGGAGAGGTATTAACCCAACTACTCTCCCTCCAGCTTTGGGTAAGTAGTAGAGTAGACTGGGCTCTTTAACCTTAGTTAGGTAACCGGTCTAGAGAAGGAAAACTCCGAATTCAAACCTGTTAAACTCCGCTTAAGAAATTGATCTTGTGTCACATCCTGCTCGTTTTAGCGAGTTGGTAAATATGTATATATAAGTTATCTACTAAAGAAACAACCGTTTCAAAATATCTGTTGGGTCAGTAAAATAATAATTCCTGTGTATAGAGTTAGTGAGGGAGAGGCTCTCTGTGACTGGATATACCAATCACGTGATGAGCCCAGAAGTTTAGGCGCAAAATACAAAATCCTCACAGACAGATTCCACCAGCTGTTCCACGAGGCAGTGACTTTAAAATCTCTCCGAGAGAGTCAGCCCTAAGATACCAGATATCTTCTTCGGCACGCCGGTAAGTCCACTTAAACTCAACTTTATACACAGGAAGGACTTTATATTGTTATTCATTGTTTCGTGTGCCCGTTAATAAATTGTTAGAATTAAACGAAGTATCAATTCATTTATTTGTTGCTGTTAGCCTTAGAATTAAATGCTAGACCAACAGAATAATTTGGTGACCCCGGCGTACTTGAAGTTTATCATTAGCGTTTTTAGTAATATGAAGTGTACCATTTTCAGTCAGGGTACAACAAAGTAATAGCTGTTCAAATGGTCTGCTAATTATTACACGACTATTTTATTGTAACCAAATACATATATTCGATTTGTATTTTAGATGATGACTAATTGAATGTACAAGAAACACAACAAAATCATTTACCCAATCTACATTTGGCAAATTAAAATCTCCCACCATTATAGTATTTTCAGATTTAACTGACGGAAATAAAATCAAAAAATTTTAAAATTAAAAATCAATAGTACCAAGCACATATTTATTAAAATCAAATTTTTAATATCAATTTGCATATTAGCTTTCCTGTTCAGACTGTAAACCGCCATTTTGTTGTATACAGGGTGAGTCAAAATGCACGTAAATATAAGGCTGGTGCGGTAAGGCTGCATACCTTGGTGATGAAGAATCCGTGTAACACTGCATTGAGGAATGCCTGTGAGTTCAGCTACACCTCTTGAACTTGCATGGCCAAGTGGATTAGTTGACTGTAAGCTTGTGATTGCCTCTAGAACAGCACCCACACGATTTTCCTCCAGTGACAGCCTGCCTCTTGATGGTAAATCATGGAGTGTTTTTGTGCTCTCGAATTTTTTTATCAATCGTGTCAGAGTAGATAAAGGAAATGGATTGTTTCGCATGGCTTTTATCTTTTTGTATTCTCTCATTGTTGCAGCTGCATTTTTCTTTATTCTTATAATACAATTTTACTAGCTCCAGTCTAGTTTCCATATAAAGTGGCATGATGTAAATAATGACCTTTAAAGTATAAAAAAACATTAATTATACAAACGCCATGCATATATCTATAAAATATATAAAAGTAATGTTAACTAATATATGATTGGTGGAATAATTTTGAACAATATAAATTTGCGTGCATTTTGACTCACCCTGTATATAAATACAATTGCATATTATTAGTAAGTAAACCCGCCCACGGTTGTTTTTAATTATGTATTGCTTAAAAAAAAATAAACAACAAAATATTACTATACATTTAATTAACCATTGAAATTAATTATTGAATCCAACGGTAGACACATTAGTCTCAGTTGTTTATATTAGTATTGCAATGTATAATTTCAATTAAACTTGGTTTAAAAAAAATATTTTTCAACATTAAATGTATAGTAATTTGGGTTTTTTGTTGTTGTTTTTTTAAGCAATACGTAATTAAAAACAACCTTAATCCCCAAACCCCTAAACCGTAATCCAGTTAGTTCATTCATACACTGTAGTTAAACTGTTATGGATCACCACCAAATAAGTTTAATTTTGACGACGATTTGCAAGTTTAACCTATTGGTCTAAAAAATGGTGTTTATTGCAGTAAGTACCTAATGACGTCACATAAGTTCACCCCATAGAACTGTATTTGGGAATACATTTCCCTTCTAAAATTTCAGATTCTGATATTGAATTCTCAAAAATCCCAATTTTGAAACTTTATCTTTCAAAAATAATAGGATGTGGCAATCTGCAGGTGCGTATTAACGTAACGGTTATCAGCGCCAAAAGCAGGTTCGGCGAACCGAGTTCAAATTTCACACGAGGCTGTTTTATAGTCACTTAGCATTAATCCCCTTAGATAAAGGCATGAAACCATGTCCCCAACCCTCTTTTCAAACGCCAGATAAAATTACAGAAAATATCTTGACTTTAGTAAAAGGCGATAGTCGATGGAAAGGAGTGTAGTGTAGTCAGGTCCATCTGATCACTTACTCATGAACACCTGAATATATTTTAGGGTTGTACTTATTCATAGACTATATATATTTATATTTATAAGGAAGTGCGAGGTGTAATGGTTAAAGTCATGGGAAATGGACTCGTCGCCCGAGTTCAAAACCTGGAAGTGGTAATTGAATTTCACTTAGCGCTAATACCCTTGGGAAAGGTATGAATCCAATTCTCCCTCTAGCTATGGGTAAATAGTAAGGCAGACTGGGCTCTTTAACCTTGGTTAGGCAACCGGTCTAGGAGAAGGAAAACTCTGAATTCAAACCTGTTAAACTCCGATTAAGAAATTGACCTTGTGTCACACCCGGCTCGTGCGGAGGGGTTAATAAATATATATATATATATATATATATATATATGTATATGTCATCCTCCGTGTTTCGATGTTTCACGTCTCATCAGTGTGGCTAGACACAACTCCGACCAGAAGCAAACCCCGACTGACTTTATACCTGTCCGATCCGTTAACCTCTAAGCCATTGCCAGCTGCCGTTTAAGGACCGGTGGTTTAACTGTTTTAAATTCATACATCTGTGTATATACTTTACGATCAACAGATGATTATTGCGTTATGCTTATATATATATATATATATATATATATATATATATATATATATATATATATTATATATATAAGCCGGGCCCAGATGAGATCATTGAGATCGAAACCATGGCAGACCTTTAATTGTTTTCCTGTGGTTATTTTGTATTGGAGGAATTAAAATAAAGTGTTCAATTATGGCTGCAAGAGCTGTATTTATTGGTTATAGCGTACAATACAATTAAAAGGTGATTATTACCAATGGTTTCAAAGCAGCTTACCAGCCGCTTTTCGCCAGAACAACAAGCCTTTTCGCAGGGGCATTTTCCTGACGAGAAATAGACTGTAAGCTGCCTTGAAACCAATGGTAACAATCCCCTTTTAATTCTATATATACTATAACAAATATATATAAATATATTTATATATATATATATATATATATATATATATATTAATATTTATATTTTTGCTTGAAGGCAATTACAATGCGCATATCGCATAAAATTCGATAATTATAGAAGATAATAATGACAATTGAATTTTGCAAAGAATTATTCTGTGTGTAGAACATCGTACAGACTGTTTCAACTTTATTAAGTCTCATCAGCGATGTATACATTAATAAAGTTGAAACAGTCTGTACGATGTTCTACACACCGAGTGATTCTTTGCGAAATTCACTTGTCATTATTATCTTCTATAATTATTTTTATATCGAATTTTATGCGATATGCGCATTGTAATTGCCTTCAAGCAAAAATATATATATTAATATATACTTTATTCAACAATGCTTCTAAAATAAACAAACATCCGAAAATCATATATATATATATATATATATATATATATATATATAATTTATTTATTTTACAATACAAATATCTGTGTACATTTCTTTTTACAGGTCTTCAACCATTTAATCGTTTATTTTGTTTTTCTTTTGTGATAAATACTTTCCTCTTTTAATTTAATTCGGGAGATAGATCGTTTATGGGGCATGAAATTCAAACATAAGAACCAAAAAGCCCAAATGATTATTACGCTTTTGATCCCCATACAAAATGGGCCAAAGAATGTCGACGTAATGTAAACGAAACACAGAAACTGACTAATTTACAGCAACAGTTTACGTTATAATAAATGAAAGATTTTTTTTCTTTCTTTTTGTATACAGACGAAAGATGAAAGTAGGTTTCTTTTTTTAAACATAAATTTGGGATTGTTTCTTTCTGGCAAAAAAAGAAAAGAAAAGAAAAAATGAAGGACTTTTTTACATTTATCAATTATGTTTTAAATTAGTTTATGAAGATCCTGCCAACATGTTCGCGTTTTGGGCGTACGTGAGATTTATATATATATATATATATATATATATATATATATATATATATATATATATATCAAAGAAATTTATCATTTTAAAATTTTATATATATATATATATACATATATATATATATATATATATATATATATATATATATATATATATATATATTATCTTCTCTCTCTCTCTCTCTCTCTCTCTCTCTAAATATATATGGTTTTTCCTTTGTCTTTCAAGTTTCTAACAATGTTTTTATGTTATCATCTTGAAATTATATATATATATATATATATATATATGTGTGTGTGTGTGTGTGTGTGTGTGTGTGTGTAAAATGAAAATGGAAGTGAATCCGACGGTATGTTGAAAAGAGAAATAAAGGAAAGAAAGTACTGAAGAATAAAATAGGATATTCTAATTAATTTAACTTACACGTGTTTCGTGTTCTTTTAAATAACAAAATGAAATGAAATAATAATAATAGAAAAAATGTAGAAATGTTCCACACACAAAGAGATATCGACCTTCCTCAGAGTGAATCCTTATTTTTTGAAAAATAGAAATCCTCATTTGAAAAAAATAAAAAAAAAAAAGAAATCCTTTTTTTTTTTTTTTTTAAATAAGGATTTACTCTGAGGAAGGTCGATATCTCTTTGTGTGCGGAACATTTCTACATTTTTCTATTATTATTATTTCATTTCATTTTGCTATCTAAAAATAATAATATATTGAATAATGTACACATGGATAAACTCCTGACCGAAACACGTGTAAGTAAAATTAATTACAATTCAAACCTTTTAAACTCTGCTAAAAGAAATTGATTCTGTGTCACTTCGTACTCGTGCGGAGGAATTGGTAAACATTTGTATTACTCGGTCGTTAATCCGGGGAGTAAGTCGGAGAGATGGAAATTTTAAGTGGAGATTTCAACCGCTTCCCCTAACTACATTAAAGTTATAATCTAACTTCCATCTTTTAGGATTTTAGTCACGTGACATTTACTTGTCCAATGAAAGCCAAGCTTTCAATTGACCTTAAACTGTCAATCACACTTGTTGGAATGTTTTGTGTGTCTAAGGTGTGCTCCAATTGCCCACCTAGCCTAAGTCTTGTGGTTATAAACTTCGCCAATCACTAGCCATACAGCGTGGCTGATACACTACTGAAACACAGACACAGGCCATAATTCTAATTGCACTCATTGAAGAAGGACTTAGAATACTCAGGATTACCAGACGATTACCAATACTCAGGACTCTTTACCAAGGGATTACCAAGGATCCAATTCCACTGGACAAGCGCTTGCTTACGGCCTACAATGATGGCCCATAAGATTGTAACAACACTCTTAAACTTACGGTTAAAATCTTTTAAAACTTATCAACACTTTTCAAATACCAGTAATATGTTATTCTAAACTATCTTCATCTTCGTGCTACAAGATATTTTTTACTTCTTAAAGTTTTCAAAGTATTAGATAAACCACAAAAGAAGCGACGAAAAATGTACTGGTGAAGTGGTATATCTATTGATTTGGACCAAGTCACCAATAGGCACACCATATGTGAGTAGCTGATTTTGTTTACTAACAACTGGAAGTTTGCGGTGAAAAGCAAAATTCCGTTCTTTTGAAAACTGCTCGCAGCTGAGGTGCCTATTTGTGACTTGGTCCTATTAATTGAGTGAAAAACCATCCTCTCGTTAAATCATTCTCAATTGCTTATTTATATAAGCATTTATCTATGGTGAAGCCCCTGGCTAATGATTTTCTAGGTGTGAGTGGCTCGTTTCAAGTGTTGGTGACCAGTGGCTGAAGTATTTGTTTATATAGGTGTTAGTGACACCCATATTTTATTACCAGGCCAAGTCCAAGTAGATTATAGGTTTTTAAATCGTTTATCCAGTTATCTTTCTTCTGCTCAATTTAGGATTTTATATTGATGTCTTTTTCAATTCGTTTTATGATGAGGAATCTAGTATTTCTGTTAAAATCGTAACCATTTGAGCGGAAGTGTTGTTCTACAGATATTAGTTTACTGCAATCGTTAGATTTGATTCTGTGTCTCTAGTTGTTTAGTCAAAAATGAAATGGCAATTAAAACATATTGTTTTTGGCAGCGGATCAGTCCAGTGAATAAATAACGTTTTTTCTTTTGCAATTTTATTCGTTGTGAATTTTATAAGTTTTTATAAAATATAATATATATATATATATATATATATATATATATATAATATATATATATATATAAGTTACTACCACGTTTTCATTGCAGTAGCATAAGTAGTTAATCCAAAAGGGCTCAATATATCTTGTAAAATATAGAGCATTAATAGTTGTAGAAAAACCAGACATTACTAAACCGGATATTACTAAATTTTTTACGCGGGGGTGTACAAAATCTGATTTTAAGACAAGATTTACAAATCATAAAGAATCTTTTTCTAATATTAAACTAAAAAATGCAACAACCGTAGCTAGCTATATTTGGAATTTAAAGCATCAAAATATAACACCTATTATTAAATGGGAAATATTAAAGAGATCAAATATTTGCCGAAGTTTAACTGATCCATGTCTCTTGTGCTTACAAGAAAAGTTAGCGATAATTAGATCCCAGGATAAGAAAAAAAATTAAATAAAAAGGATGAATTCTTGAGGGAAATGCAGACACAGATTGCGTAACTCATTGATGTATTATTAAGATTAATATAGTTAGAATATAATACATTTACTAATTATTACAAAAAAAGAAAGAAAATAGTTTCCCGGATAAAAAATTATTGAATAAAACCGATGAATTCCTGGGGAAATGCAGGCATAGATTGCATAACACATTAATGTATTATTAAGATTAATATAGGTATAATATAATACCTGCACAAATTATTAGAATAAAAACTAGCTTAATCGATTCATCAGATTTGAATTCCAGAAATACAAACAAGTAAGATGTGAATAAAATGAATAAAAAAAAAGAGGAAAAGGGTTAGCACAGCTGATAGATAGAATCACAAATTACTTTTGCCGGGTGAACATATGGCAACTAATCATTAATTTCAAACGAAAAAGTTTTAGTTTTAGGTACAAATGCTTATTTTTAGGAGACATAGATAAAACTAATCGTAAACCAGGCGAGTATATATAATATTAGCTGCCTAAAATTCTTTAGTCCTCCTGAGGAAGGAATCTGAACTCCGAAACCGTGTTAGAGAGAAAAACTTTCTACAACTATATATATATATATATATATATATATATATATAGCAACCGTACGTTATATATAGCAACGTTTAACTAGTCCCACCGTGGTTCCAAAATGACTAAAAAGACTTGGAGTTTAAGATTAGTACACACATACACACACACACACACACACATATATATATATAATATATATATATATATATATAATATCTTATATAATTGAGATTGTGTGTTTGTATGTCTGTAACCGAAACTATATCCTACTCAAGTCACAATTCTGCTTAGTTATTGACAATCACATCTCCATGATTTATTTTTTATCTAAACCTCAAGACATTATTGATCTGTTAACTATGTCTACATACTGACAAATATGCAATTATATTTTATATATACAACAAAATAGCGGTTTACAGTGTGAATGGAAGGCTAATTTGCATATTAATATTAAAAAATCGAATCTAATAAATATATGCTTAGTATTATGATTTCTAACTGTTTGGTTTTATTTTATGAATTAAGCAAAAATCTCTTCAATGAATCTTATGAAATCCATTAACAAGATAAAATAACTGTCATTTTATTCTTTCTTCCTCTTATAACTAAATACTTAAATTAGAAAAAATAACAATGAAAGACGAGAGTGATGGAAGAGTAAGTTTCAGTTGATGTTTCAAGGATTAGCGTGCATTTAATATATATATATGAAAGTACGCACAGTTTGTTTGATAATGCCGACAAATTTTTGGGAGAATATGTGCGTAACTGAAGTCCTACCTAATTTGAAAATTAATTAGTTGATAATTAATGAATTAGGCGAATATATCTGTTCAAATGTAAAGCGTAAACAAATCGAGAAAAATGCATACAGAGATGACTTTTTCTCGATTTGTTTACGGTTTACATTTTGAACAGATATATATTCGCCTAATTCATTAATTATCAACTAATTAATTTTCAAATTAGGTAGGACTTCAATTAAGCACATATTCTCCCTATATATATATATATATATATATATATATATATATATATATATATATATAATATATATATATATAGAATATATATATATATATATATGATATATATATATCTTATATATAATGGAGATTGTGGGTTTGTCTGTCTGTAACCGAAACTATATTACTATACAAGTCACACCTCCTTTAGTTATTTACATCATATTCTCCATGATTTTATTTTTATTTAAACCTCAATTATTAATAAAATTGTTTTACATTACTTACACTGTTGACCATATCTACATACTAATAACATGCAATTGTATTTATATATACAACAAAATAGAGGTTTACAGTATGAATGGGAAGGCTAATTTGCATATTGATCTTAAAAAATTGATTTTAATAGATATATGCTTAGTATTATTGATTTCTAATTGTTTGGTTTTATCTTATTGAATATGAGCAAAAATCTCTTCAATAAATGTTAAAAGAAATCCCTTAACAAGAAGAAATAACTGCAATATTATTCTTTTCTTCCTATTTTAACTAAACAGTTTAATTAGGAAAATTTACCAATGAAAGACGGGAGTAACGGAAAATGATGGAAGAGTTAGTTTCAAAGTTGTTTCAATCATACCCCCTCTGTTCAAAATCTTTTTATCTACATTATTATTCAGTTTCATTAGCCTTTCTAATTTAATAATCATATTTTATTATAAAATTTAACTAAAATACTTGCACCCGGAGGTGCATATATTTGCTAGTATATATAAATAATAGAATATGTAAGTGATCAATTAGGCAAAGCACTCTCCTGCAAGTACTTATTGAAAAATGTCGTGTACTTTCAAGGATTAAGAAGATCATGGCCCTTCACAGCTTCCTTTAGAAATAAACAGCACCTTACCCTGATAATTATCGGTAGGAATTTCCAGCTTCCTACTCAACAATTTTGTATGGGCGCCACATGTGATGTAATGCTTATCGGTGTAAGAGAGCAGATTTTGGTTCGTGAGTTCAAGTGCCACGCCTGACCTTATATCAAATTAAGTAAAGTAAATAAACACAGGATTGATTGACTATACCGTCATGTCAACCCGTCTAGGGTTATTTCATGCCCTCAGTTTAGGGGGTCGCATTCATTGTACATTCATTTTTACATTTTTTGTGTATTTTTTTTTTTTTTAAGAATTTTCGGACCATATAACCTTTAAGCACCCCTTTTGCGATCTCGATTCATAAGGATTTTTTTCATTTACACCGTCAAAATCCGGTTGTTTTTAGGGTTTAGGTTTAGGGGTTAGGGTTAGGGTTAGGGGTTAAGGTTAGGGGTTTGTTTTATAATCTAAAAAAAAACTCTAAAAATCGTCTGTTAATAAACAACCGAATTTTGACGGTGTAAATGGAAAAACATGTCCTTATGAATCGAGATCGCAAAAAGGGTGCCTAAAAGTCATATGGTCCGAATTTTCTTTCCACACTATCCTATCGAATATAATATTTTTTTTAAACAGGTCTATTTGATCCATACATGGCACAATAATTGGCACTAATACTCTAAGTTGGAATGACCCTAGGAGTAATGGCAACTAAGGGTGGTTGTTTGGATTTTACGGCATGTCAGCCCTTGTTGGGTTATTATATGCCAAAGACGTTTTGTTTTACTTATTCTATATGGCATTCATATTTCTTTTCAAACACAATTTTAGACACATTTTTAAATCTCATTTTTTCTATTTAACCCATAGATGGAACCCTAACAGGTTCTACCACTTCGTTTCTGTGTGGACCTGGTGATGAAGGGGTACTCCATACTCCAGAATTGAAACTTTACCATTAGATGCAATTTAACGTCATATCCAGGACACCAAGACCCTCAGCCACCGCCCTCAAGCACTTATATGGGTTGGTAGTTTGCCATAAGGGTAATAGGGTTGGGACAATCATATAGGTGCTTATTGACGTGTCTAGACGATTGATCGGAGAGGGCCTCTTCAACCATGTCATGGACTGCTCAGCCATCAGGATTCCGTCCTTAAGCAACACGTGTCGCCACCCACAACCAATAGATTATCCTATTACGGGGATTTTACTCTTCTACATAATTGCAGTCGGGTGTGTTCTACAGCCCCAGCAGACAGGGCGGAGCAATGTAGGAATATCCACACTCCACAGACTCCAGTACTGTAGCCTCACCATCAGATACAGTTTAATTTCATATCCGGGACACTAAATAACTACAATTCTAATCAGTTTCACTTTGTTTAATGGCATATCAGCCTTCATGGGTTATTTAATTCCAACTCCATCCTTGCAGAAGAATATTAGGTAATCCTTAACTATTTCCTCGTAAATTCCTACCATGAAATAAACTGAAC
>CM042142.1:118716851-118724351 GCA_023376005.1 Doryteuthis pealeii
TTTACTTGCTTTACATAACCAAAACGAATATTGTTAGGTATTATTTATTACCAAACTTTGGGTTGGGGCTTGACGTGACAAGCCGATTGATCGGAGGAGGCCTCTCCGACCGCCCGTCTAGTGGAGTATTGCTTTGCTATGGACTTGCTCAACCGCCTTGGTTCTATCCTTAAGCATCCCGGGTCGCCACCCATGGCCCCATTGGGAGAGTCTTACCCCTCAGCAGCGGTGTAGTCGGTGCTCTCTAACGCCCCAGCCGACAGGGTGGCCAGCCAACTGGGCGAAATCCTGTATGCGAACCAGTCAATTAGGGTGTACCCTATGTTATTGGCCTGTTTCTGCAAGTCCTTAATCAACTTGATCTCTTGTTCATCAACCGATCGATCTGCTCATTCATTCGTTAATTCTTTTATTTGATTATATTATTATCGATCCCAGTTTCACCCGAATGTTTCTCAGTCAACCAGCCAGCCATTACCACATTGTAAAGTGTTTCCCTCGACCTAATTTGTTACATATCCTGACGAAGAGACTCATAAATTATTCAATCGAAGCAAACTGAAACGAATCCGAAACGTTTAGACTAGAAGCAAATATAGGAAATAATATCATATTAAATCATTAATAAGTATATGTATATATACCAACACACACACACACACACACACACACACACACACTCACACACACACATATATATATATCTAATATATAAAGGAGAGATTTTGATATGTACGTGTCGACGTATAACTCCAAAACGGGAGGTCACTCAGATGTATTGATATCGTTCTAACTAAGAAACATTCCAAATTTGGTTATTGATTTTTACTGATTAGGGCATATAATTAATTAGTTAAACCAAAATCAAACGATTTTTCGAAATCTATAAAATAGCTGCTACTGCTGATATTCCAGCTACAATCAGCACGCAAACCCGACCCTGCTGCCTCTTTGCTGTGTGTTGAATGCGTTTCTTTATGTAAAAAAGAAAAAAAAGAAAGCCTTTTTATCAATAGTTTTACGAATACTTTCATATTTCTTAGAATAAAATATATCCATTTTTAATCAGCGAATCAAATATCAATTAATATGCGAATTAGCAATTACAAAAACTGAATCCTTCAAGCGATTAAAAAAAGGGGATTCTTAGAATCCTCATTTTTCAATCGCTGTCACAGGGAGGCCCTCTGTGTAGCATCCAGCATCTTCGCATAGTTGGTCAATGTAGGTCCTTGGTGGGCGTCCCACACTAGCATGTCCGTGTGTTGGCTTCCACAGAAGAACGTCGCTTAATTCAAAGTTTTCTTTCTCCTAGACAAGTGTCCTAAGCAAAGTTAGAGCCCAGTCTACCCTATTATTTACCCATAGTTGGATTTAAATGTGAAATACAAACAGCCACATGTAGAATTCGAAGAATCATCGTGTCTTTTCCCCACGACGGTAACCATTACGCCACGTGCCTCGCATATATATATATATATATATATATATATATATGCGATGCACGTGGCTACACGAATTCCACCCGGATAATAAAAAGATGGCCAGACAGTTAGAAAGGATCGAACAAAAACTCGTCTGACAAGAATTGTCAGTAGAGTTTAACAAAACATGTCTTAAAGAAATATTTTGGTGTGTGTGTGGGGGGGGGGGGGGAGAATATGTGCTTAATTGAAGTCGTGCCTAATTTTTGAAAATTAATTGAATTAATTAATGAATTAGGCGGGAATACCTATTCAAATGTAAGGCTAAACAAATCGAGAAAAATCAATTTCTGTATGTACATTTCAGCCTATTAGGCCTCATCAGCAGAGCTATAGACAGGAAGACCGCTTTGTGTGTGATTCGAACCCTGACTGTCAAAGCTGAGACTCCAACCATTACACCAGCAGGCCCTTTCCAGATTTTTCGTTTTGTTTAGGAGTAGGTTATATTCCACTTCATGGTGACTTTTACTACAATACAGTATGAGAAGTAAACAAACAGACGATGTGTTTTGATATGGCTTTTTAGCCGACAATTTTGGGGAGAATATGTGCTTAATTGAAGTCGTACCTATTTTTTGAAAATTAATTAATTAATAATTAATGAATTAGGCGGGAATACCTATTATAACATCAAACCATAAGCAATTAATAAACTTGTCTATCGGCGGAGAGCGCGTCAGCAGACAGCACATATTTCGAGGCACACACACACACACACACGCACACCACACAACACATATATATATATATATATATATATATATATATATATATATATTACCACAGTATATGGTTAACATTATCTCATATATATATATATATATAACAGGATGGAAACTTCAGAAACCACCATTGCCAGCCCCTGAAATTTCAGACGATCATACATAGGCAGAAAACCTTTTTTGGCCAATGTAAAGTGCTTTTCCCTCGACCTAATTTTGAACAAATCCTGACGAAGAGACTCATAAATTATTTAGTCGAAGCAAACTGAAACGAATCCTGAATTGTGTGACTTAAAGACAGAAATTGACAGATACGATTTTTTTTAAAGCTAAAGACAAAATTTATGGTTAAGTCACTCAACCGAAAAGGTTTAGTTGCGTCTCGTGTTTTTAAGGTTTATTTATTTATCACCGACCGTTTCAAAGTATTTCGCCAAGGATTATAAGGCCATCGACATTTTCTATAGCAACAGAAGACAAGTGATATTATCGTCACAATTATAGAGGGCCACCTGCAAAGAAAAGCAACTTCACGGATCAGTGGCCGTTTATAAGTTCATAACCGTGTACTCTTCGATATTTGTGTCGGTCAATCTGGTAACACTGCCCAGGTCTATGTATTCATCTAAGTAGCCTCGTTTTATTTATTCATTATTTTTGCTTGGTTGGTTGGTTGGTTGGTTTGGTTTCAGGACATGTCAATACTTGTTGAGTTAGGGCCGTTTTAGCTCAGTCGGTAGAGGGTTCAGCTGTTCGGCTGGCGAACCTCGAGGTTCCGGTCCTCGCTAACTCAGCGTATGAGTAGCACAGGGATCTATGCGGTAAAGTGGGGAGCTGATGGTAAGTGCAGCGTTTCACCTCAGACGACAAAAAACAATCTCCTTGGTCTAGCACAAGTGAAAAGGGGGTTGACTCCCTCGCTGTCTGGCCCATACCGACATTAAGCCGCCCCGACGGCTTTACTTACTTTACATAACCAAAACGAATATTGTTAGGTATTATTTATTACCAAGCTTTACTACAATTAAACTCAATAATCATAAAAACAATTGCGATATTTCTGTAAAAAATGTATAGATGTATAAAGTGGGGAGCTGATGGTAGGTGCAGCGTTTCATCTCAGACGCCAAAAATAATCTCCTTGGTCTAGCGCAAGTGAAAATGGGATAGACTCCTTCGCTGATTAGCTGATACTGACTTTAAGCCATCCGACGACTTTAATTTCTATTTTTATATTCCTGATTTTTAAAAAATCAACCTTGTGTTACATCCTGCCCATGGCAAAAGACAATGAATGTGTAATGCCGAAGTCAGTCTTTTTAGGGTAATTATATGGTCTCAAGAAACTAGCAAGTCATATAGTACCTAGATAATGAGAATGGAATCGTCTGTTTTTTCTAAATAATGTCTGACTAAACCTCGAAAGAAAGAAACAACCTACTTATTGCTAATCAATTTGTTTACCTTGTATCTTTGTTTAGTAAACCTTTTCCCCTATCCTTTAACACTCATTGTGTTTCTTCCAACAATTTCTCTGTTAACTCTGTAACAACATGATAATGGAAAAAATTTTTAAACAATTATAAAGCAAAAAGAAGTAAAGTCGTCGGGGCGGCCTAATGTCGATATGAGCCAGACAGAGAGCGAGTCTATTCCCTTTTCACTAGCGCTAGACCAAGGAGATTATTTTAGCATCTGAGGTGGAGCGCCACACCTGTGATCATCTCCTTATTTTACCGCACAGATCCCTGTGCTACTCATACACTGAGTTGGTGAGCGGTCGGTATCGAACCAGGAACGCTCTACCGACTGAGCAAACCGGCCCTTCCCCATATTGCTTGAAGCTAAACAATTATAGCTTCAAGCAATATGGAGTCGTTCTTGCATAACGGTGATTGTCCTAATCAGCTACCTGAGTTCAAACACGAGGTTGTTTTCATTTTCTATAACTCTAGAGTTTTCCTTCTCAGCAAGGCATGAACTTACCTTTCCCTCCCTAGCTCTTGTTAAACAGGATACTAATACAAATAAAGTGAAATAGTGACCAAAACAATATAGATGAGAATACTAATACAAATAAAGTGAAATAGTGACCAAAACAATAAAGATGAGGATACTAGTACAAATAAAGTGATCAAAACAACAAAGATGAGGATGCTAGTACAAATAAAGTGAAATAGTGACCAAAACAACAAAGATGAGGATACTAGTAGAAATAAAGTGAAATAGTGACAATGCTTCATCTCAGAACTTCCGGCAACACTAACCAGTGAATTTTGTTTTTAAAAGTTTTTTTTAAACTGCTCAACACAAATGAATAAAGATTTAATAATTACATTTTAATGAATATTTTTTCTATGTGAGACAAGTTACAAAGATATTAACTTTAAAATAATTGTTAAACAGTAGTAGTAGGGCAGACTGCCTAGGAAACCACTAGACGAGGAGATAAACCAGTCTGCCCTACTATTTAACAATTTCTGGGGAAAGAATATATGGATTCATATCAAGGGAATTAGCACCAATTGGAACGCAACAGTCCCGTCTAAAATTTGAACTCGGGCAGCCGATTCAATTTCTATCGCAGATAACATTTACGATAAGTATGTTTCCTAATTTACACACACCGCCCTGTCGGCGGGTGCGTTAGAATGCACCGGCTGCACCTCTGCAGAGGAGTAAGACTCCCCCAATGGGGCCACCCGTTGGCCGTGGGTGGTGACCCGTGATGCTTAAGGATGGGATCCAGGTTGTTGAGCAGTCCATGACATGAAATATTCCACTTTGGTCCTTACTTGGGCTAGACGGGCGGGTGGTCGGAGAGGCCTCCTCCGATCAATCGGCTGGTCACGTCAAACCCTTGCACCTATATGATTGCCCCAACCCTATTGCCCTTATGGCAACCACCAACCTTTTTTATCATATGAGTGCTAGAAGTCGGTGACTGAGGGTCTACATGCCCTGGGAATCACGTTAAACTCTATCTGATGGTGAGGTTCCAGTTTTGGAGGTTTGGGGAATGTGGAGCACCCCTTCATCATCATTGCTCCCTGGTCTACTCTGACCCGGAGTGGTAGTACCTGTTAAGGTCTCATCTATGGGTTAAATAGAAAAACATGAGTTTATAAACAAAACTGATTATCCATCAAGAATTACTTTATTCCAAGACTTTATCGGCATTAAATGACCCACTGAGGTTGATATGCCGTAAAACAAAACAACCAAACCAAACTAATTTACACACAGTTATTTGGTTTCAAGTAACTATTCTTATTTGATGATAATATTTTTTGGCACCCAGTCATATGGTGTCAAGTATTCCTATCTAATACCAATCATTTTCAAACAAATCTATTCTATCCACAGATGAGATCCTAAAACTCCCGGAAACGGTGGACCAGGAAGTAATGTTAATAAAGTGGTGACTTCACACACCCCACTGTTCAAGAGCTGGGACCGGATGCAGATTAGTGTCACACACAGGACACCTCTTTTGGAGAAAGGGTCTTACCCCTCTGCAGGGGATACAGTTGGCGTATTGTGGATTTTCACAAATACAATGTGTAAAGAAAGAACGAAAGAAAGAAAGGAAGAAGAAAAAAGAAAGAAAGAAAAAAAAAAAGAAAAAAAGATAAAAAGGAAAATTCAATAGAAGAAAGACAATATGTACATGAAAGAAAGAAAGAAAGAAAGAAAGAAATGAAAGAAAGAAAGAAAGAAGAAAGAACGAAAGACGAAAGGACGAAAGAAAGAAAGAAAGAAAGAAGAAGATAAGAAGGAAAATTCAATAGAAGAAAGACAATATGTACATGAAAGAAAGAAAGAAAGAAAGGAAAGAAGAAAGAAAGAAGAAACGAACGAACGAAAGAAAGGAAGGAAGAAAGAAATAAAGAATGAAAGAAAGAAAGAAAAGAAGGAAAATTCAACAAAAGAAAGTCAACATGTATAAAAAGAAAAAACAAAGAAATAACGAAAAAGAAAAAGAGAAGACGGGAAAGAAAAGAAAAGTTACATCTAAAAGAAGGAAATCACCAAAGAAAGAAATGCATTTAGAAAAGGAAAGATGGAAAAAGAAAAAAAAGGCTTTAAAAAGTAAGAAAATAGAATGATAGAAGTAAAGAAAGAAATGATATATAATATAAGAAAGAAAGAAACGAAATGTCAACAGAAGAAAAACAACATGCACAAAAATAATAAATGAAGAAAAATAGAAAGAAAGAAATAAGAAAGAAAGAAAGAAAAAGAAAAGAGTGTAAAGCTCAACAGAAGAAAGAAGATAGAAAATAAAGCTCAACCAGAAAAAAAGGCAATATCAGAAAGAAAGAAAGAAAGAAAGAAAGAAAGAAAGGAAGGATGGAAAGGAAGAAAGAGGGGAAAGTTCAACAGAAGAAAAACAATATCTAAAAGAAAGAAAGAAAGAAAGAAAGAAAGAAAGAAAGAAAGAAACAGAGGAGAGTTCAACCGAAGAAAAACAATATCTACAAGAAAGAAAGAAAAAACAGAGAAAGAAAGAGAAAAAAAAAGCAAGAAAGAAAGAAAGAAAAAAGAAAGAAAGAAAGAAAGTGAGGAAAGTTCAACAGAAGAAAAACAATATCTAAAAGAAAGAAAGAAAGAAAGAAAGAAAGAAAGAAAAAAAGAAAGAAAAAAGAGAGGAGAGTTCAACCGAAGAAAAACAATATCTACAAGAAAGAAAGAAAGAAAGAAAGAAAGAAAGAAAGAAAGAAAAAAAAAGCAAGCAAGAAAGAAAGATAGAGAGGAAAGAAAGAGAGAAAGTGAGGAAAGTTCAACAGAAGAAAACAATATCTAAAAGAAAGTAAAAAAGAGAGAGAGAGAGAGAGAGAGAGAGAGAGAGAAAAGAAAGAAAGAAAGAAAGGAAAGCTAGAAGAAGAAAAAATGGAAGAAAAACAATCTATCTATCTATCTATCTATCTATCTATCTATCAGAAAGAAAGAAAAAGAAAGAAATGAAGGAAAGAAAGAAAGAGAGGAAAGTTCAACAAAAGAAAAACAATATCTAAAAGAAAGAAAAAAAAGAGAGAGAGAGAAAAAAAAGAAAGAAAGAAAGAAAGGAAAGCTGGAAGAAGAAAAAATGGAAGAAAAACAATATCTATCTATCTATCTGAAAGAATGAAAGAAAGAAAGAAAGAAAGAAAGAAAGAAAGAAATGAAGGAAAGAAAGAAAGAGAAGAAAATTCAACAGAAGAAAAACAATATCTAAAATAAAGAAAAAAATAAGAGAGAGAAAAAAAGAAAGAAAGATAGAAAGAGAGGAAAGCTAGAAGAAAAGAAAA
>CM042142.1:118729351-118754259 GCA_023376005.1 Doryteuthis pealeii
TAACTCTAACCCTACCCCCCCCCCTTAGTTAAAATGACCAGTTTTATTACAAAATTTGTGGGTTCTGTTTTGTCTGGGTCAGCTTAATTTTCTGACCGATTTGCAAGTTTAGCCTATAACTGTTTCCGCAACATTTTCCAAACAGGCTCCTCTGCAATTTGTATTTTTTTCCAATCCTTCTAATAAGCACGAACACGCTCCAATTATCAGTCGTGTTCTCTCGGGAATTTACATCTTCACACAAGCATCGTTTTTTGGGTGTCAAAAATGAAACAATAGCTGATAAGATGACATTTTCTGTACTTATAATAAATACTTATCTCTACATATGTAAAAGGGCAGTTGTGTGTATATGTATGTCCGAAAGAAACTTCGAAAATAAAACAATTAAAGACAAAGTAAATATATATATATATATATATATATATATATATATATATATATATATATATATATATATATATATGCACATTAAATATCAGCAGGGCTTGGTTTTTGAGCAAAAATAATGAAGATTTGAGTTATATTTGGGAAGATATTTAAAAATTCAAATTTAATGTGCATATATATATATATATATATATATATATATTATTTACTTTGTCGTTAATTGTTTTATTTTCGAAGTTTCCTCCGGACATATAGATTCACACAATTGCCCTTTATATATGTATAGAAGATAGATTAGTATTTAATAACTTTCCCTTCTGTTACTTTTCAAATTTGAATTTTTAAATATCTTCCCAAATAAAACTCAAATCTTCATTATTTTTGCTCAAAAACCAAGCCCTGGTGATATTTAATGTGCATATATATATATATATATATATATTATATATATATATATATATATATATACTTTGTCGTTAATTGTTTTATTTTCGAAGTTTCCTTCGGACATACAGATTCACACAATTGCCCTTTATATATGTATAGATAAGTATTTATTATAAGTACAGAAAATGTCATCTTATCAGCTATTGTATTTTGGGGGGGTTTTCTTGGCACCTTCACTGATAATAAAACATCTGGCACTGCCAAAATCCTTAATGATAAACTTCAAGATTCTCTCTGCAAAAAAAAAAAAAATAAAAAATAAATAAATAAACTCTGAATCGTAAGTGTCAATATCTTAAATATCATTTTTTGTTTTTCAAAATAAATTTTTGAATCTATCTATTTTAGTAAATTACCCTATATAGAAGAAAGTTCTGCGTTATCTGGAGTTTCACGCATCTGCTGTCGGTCATGGTACACATCCCCCGCGGATAAGAGAGGTGGCAACAATAATGACATCTGTTAACAAGAGCAACAGCAGTCTTCTCTACCCTTTTTTTTTTCTTTCTTTAAACCACATGTTTCAAAAAACACGGCAGTGTTGAACACAGCATGTTCATGCACACAATTGTGAGAGTGAAGATGAAGTCCCAGCTGTTCATGAAAATTCCTGTCCTGTCCCACATCCCATAACACTTGATAGGCAAGTCTCAACGGCTAAGTCGTTCCTGAAGGGGTTTTTTCTTTCTCTATCTCTTGATTTCTCTAACTGAAGCTTAGTGGCAGATGTGCACTATCTACTCCGTAACTATTACTAACTGAAAATCCTTCCCATAACCGCCCTGTCGGCTGGGGCGATAGAATGCACCGACTGCACCTCTGCAGAGGGGTAAGACTCCCCCAATGGGGCCACCTGTTGGCCGTGGGTGGCGACCCGTGATGCTTAAGGATAGAGCCCAGGTGGATGAGCAATTCATGACATGCAATACTCCACTTTGGCCCTATCTTGGGCTAGACGGGCGGTCAGAGAGGCCCCCTCCGATCAATCGGCTGGCCACGTCAAGCCCTAGCACCTATATGGTTTTCCCAACCCTATTGCCCTTATGGCAAGCCCCAACCCCTTTTTATCATATGGGTGCTAGAAGGTGGTGGCTGTGGGTCTACATGTCCTGGGAATGACGTTAAACTCTATCTGATGGTGAGGTTCCAGTTTTGGAGGTTTGGGGAATGTGGAGCACCCCTTCATCACCATTGCTCCCTGGTCCACTCTGACCCGGAGTGGTAGTACCTGTTAGGGTCCCATCTATGGGTTAAATAGAAAAATGTATTTATAAAAAATTGTATTATCCATTAAGAATTTATTTTTAAACTTTATCGGCATTAAATGACCCACTGATGTTGATATGCCGTAAAACATAACAAACCAAAAAACCTTCCCATAAGTAGGAATTTTAAACTAGTAACACGGGACACATGGCCTAGTAGATAAAGGGGTTAGGTTAAGACAGTTCTAAGTGACAGTTATCTCTAGACTGCAGGTTTAATCCTGGTCAAGGGCAACAGTAACATAGAATAATAATTATCACAGCTTAAAGCCTCTAACCCAGCTATGGTTAGCGGAATGAGAACAGGATACCCCCATGGACTGAATAAAGGGTTAGGTTCAAAGTACCGTGATGGCTCCCGATTACAACGAGAAGGTTCCCGAGTTCGAAATAAGGTCCCCGAGTCCGAAAAGAAGGTTCCCCGAGTCCGAGAAGGTTCCCGAGTCCGACAAGAAATACCTGAAGAAGGCCGGAGGGCACATCGGCCGAAACGTAGTACAGATAACAATGAAGATGAGGTCAATAGTCCGAATAACAGAGATAATACTAGTAACACAGAGCTACGTATTTTTGATGACTTATTAGTTCATAAATGTCATCGAGAGGTTATCGTTTGTGGACCCTGTTGGTCATTGCTCTTTCAACAAATGTAAACGCATGTTTGCTTTCGTTTGTTTGTTTGTTTGTTTGTTTTGTTTTTGTTTCTTTTTTTTTTTGTTTTTTTTTCAATCTTAGTTTTCCAGTAACCTGAAAACATGTCATACGAAACAAGAAAATAAGAAATGTGAAGATAATGACTTAAATGCTTTTCTAGGAAATTCTCATCTAAAGGCTTAATTTTGACAGTTAAATACTATTTTCCATTATTTTCTCTCCTTTTGAGTTGTTCACACCAGCGTTAGCTGATTATATTTCACTGGAGTCTGAGTGGCAACAAGTCTCCTCAGGTCTCCAGGACTCTTATGGGTATTCTAACCGATTGCAACAGTGCAGTAGTCTGGATGGTCTCAATTCTTCCTATGATTTACAGATCCTCCAGTCTTTTTTCTTTGTTTATTGGGAACCGTTCCAAGTGCACCAATTACAATTGGTATCACTTTCACTCTCATATTCCACAGCTTTTTCAATTCTCTGACAAGGTTCAGGTATTTATTTATCTTTTCATTTTCCTTCAACTTTATCTGCTGTAACTGCAAGGTCTACCATTTGACACGTTCTCTTTTTTTTTCTTCTTTTTTTTTTTTGTTAATCAACACTGGATCTGGGATAGGGTGACCCGTCTTTATCTCAAAGTTCCAGAGAATTGTATGCGTTTCATTCTCAAGAACAGATTCTGGTTTATGCGTATACCATTTAGTTGTATGGCTAAAATTTAATTTTTTGCACAATTCCCAGTGGATCACCTTCCCAACCCAATCGTGTCTAGCTTTGTATTCCCATCGTGTTAGTTTGCTACATTCACTTAATACATGATTTCCAATCTCATCTCTGTCACCGCACAGTCTACATTTACTGTTTTGTTGAGTCTTATCAATTTTTGCTTTGATATAATTTGTTCATTGATATAATTTGTTGTTGTTGTTGAGGTTCTTAATATTATTATTATTATTATATTTACTCCTTTTGAGTTTTCCCATCAGCATTAGCTGATGGTCTTTCACTGGAGTCTGAGTGACAGCAAGTCTCCTCAGGTCTCCAGGACTCTTCTAAGTATTCTGGCAGATTGCAGCAGTGCAGTCTTCTGAATGGTTTCAATCCTTCCTCTGATTTCCAAACTTCCCAGACCCTTTTCCAATCCTTTTGGGATCGTTCCAAGTGCACCAACTACAATTGGTATCACTTTCAATTATTATTATTATTATTATTATTATTATTATTATTATTATTATTATTATTGTTGTTGTTGTTGTTGTTGTTGTTGTTTTCCCACACATGTCGTAGCCGGTGGTTCATTGGAGGCTGAGTAACAGCAAGTCTCCTCAGGTCTCCAGGAATCTTCTCAGTATATATTTTTAAAGTAATCAGTTTGGTGTTGTGTTGTTTCGTGTATAGGGATTTCGGAGAGAGAGAGAGAGAGAGAGAGAGAGAGAGAGAGAGAGAGAGAGAGAGAGGGGGGTTACAAGGAGACATTAATTCAAATAGAATTAAGGTAGCACATTTTGGTCCGGTATATTTTAGTTGTTTTTGCTGCATGCACACCAATTCATAATACAATTGTGATGTATTATCGTGCATTTAGACCATCCAGGTTATTATGTTTTTTCTCATCAGAAAACAAAACATTCATCCAGTTTTCTATGTCTCAAGTCTGGTGATTCTCAGGAAAGTGTAACCAGGTTGTTTTGTGGTGAGGAAGGCGTTTACGGTTTTGAAAGCTTTTTTTTCGGAGATGCCATGTTATTGTTCCAGAGCTGGATTCTTCATCCATAAAGGCCTTCTACTGATTCGAAGATCGGCTGGTATCGTGCATTTATACATAAATAAGACTACGAAAAAGCGTATACATTTTAAAAGAGGAATTTCTAAAAGAAAAATAGGGAACCCTTATAATTAAATATTTCAATCTAAGTTGATCTTTATTCTTTTTTCGATCAATCTCATCAGAGAAATTCGATTGATAGATGTTTGGACTTAAGAATGGGATTGTTGTTGAAAAAAAAGATTTTCTTTTTTTTTCAGGAAAGAGAAATTATTAGAAATTACGAACCATGCGGGTGGGTTCGAAAGTTTCTAGTTCCACCACACGAAAGGCTTAAGCTGGAAGTATGTTTGATACAGCTTTTGTAGGTTGAAAGTTTCAGAACCAAAGGTTCAACGATTAAAATCGAAACAGAAACCGTCGAAAAAGTTCAAGAGTACCAAATTATTTTGCAGTTTCAAAATTAGATAAACTAGCAAATATATGCACCCTCCGGGTACAAGTATTTAAGTTTTAATATAATAAAATATCATATTAAATTAGAAAGGCTAATGAAACTGAATAAGAATGCAGATAAAAAGATTTGAAACAGAGGGGGTATGACTGAAAAATAGAACAACTTTGAAACTAACTCTTCCATTATTTTCCATTACTCCCCTCTTTCATTGCTAAATTTTCCTAATTTTACTTTTTAGTTAAAATAGGAAGTAAAGAATAATATTATAGTTATTTCTTCTTGTTAATGGATTTCTTTAAGATTTATCCACGAGATTTTTGCTCATATTCAATAAGATAAAACCAAACAATTAGAAATCAATAATACTAAGCACATATTTATTAAAATCACATTTTAAATATCAATATGCAAATTAGCCTTCCCGTTCACACTGTAAACCGCTATTTTGTTGTATATATAAATATAATTGCATGTTATTAATATGTAGATATGGTTAACAGTATTAATAATGTAAAACAGTTTTATTAATAATAGAGGTTAAAATAAAAATAAAATCCTTGAGAATGTGATGTCAATAACTAAGGGAATTGTAACTTGAGTAGTGATATAGTTTCGGTTACAGATAGAAAAGCACACAATCTCCATTATAATAAGATAAGAACGATGGCACCAATGTTCGAACCCTGCACCAAGTATTCAAATATCATACGTTAAAAATTAACTCTCTCGGCACGTTTTCTTGCATATTTTTCTCTTCCTACCCCTCTCTCTCTCTCTCTCTCTCTCTCTCTCTCTCTCAACAATTATTTTTTTTCTGTTCTGTTTTGGCCTAGTGCTTCCTTTCAACTTGTCAATCTGGTAAAGCCATGAGTAAAATAAACCAGAGTATTTCAGCATCTTCATCTGAATATTATCCAGTAGCATTATAGGTATTGAATGAACGATAAGCGTACAGCAACGTACACCGGCCCGTTTCCCTGGGGGAGCATTTGTGCTGAACAGGGTTAGAGGTTACAGGTGCACGCCTTGCAGGCAATGCAGATGATCTACACACACACACGCACACGCACACATACACACACACAAAGAAGCAAAAAGAAGGCACAAAGATTAATAATATAAGTATAATTATACAGCTAATTGATGTAAGTAATTTTATTAAGATGCTCTCGTGGGTTTTCACGTTATTTTGCTAGACAGGATGTACGCTATCGGGCCTGTCTAGTTTCCCCCATGTTTTCGAATTAAGGCGAAAAAATTAGTTTGATTATCCGAATAAATAACTCTCTCTCACTCTCACCCTCTCTCTCTCTCTCTCTCTCTCTCTCTCTCTCTCTCTCTCTTTCTCTCTCTCTCTCTCTCTCTCTCTCTCTCTCTCTCTCTCTATTTGTCTGTCTATCAAGAAGTTTCAATTCATACACATTTCCCCCTCTCTCTCTCCTCTCTCTCTCTCCTCTATATATATATATATATATATATTATATATATATATATATAGCTCTGCTGAAGAGACCTAATAGGTCGAAATATATATTCAGTGATTGACTTTTCTCGATTTGTTTAGCCTCACATTTAAGTAGTTAAAATCCCACCTAATTAAACATAAATGAATTAACTTTCAAAAAATTAGGTCTGACTAAAATTAAAAGCACATATTCTCCCAAATACACTGTCGGCTGAAAATAGCTAAAAGTTGTTTACATATATATATATATATATATATATATATATTATATATATAGAGAGAGAGAGAGAGAGAGATCTTTCTCTGGTTATTTGTCTATCTATCAAGAAGTTCATACACATTTCTCTCTCTCTCTCTCTCTCTCTCTCTCTCTCTTCTCTCTCTCTCTCTCTCTCTCTTCTCTCTTCTTTCTCTCTCAGGTTGTTTTATACTCATCAATCTATCTATCTATCTCTATCTCTCTTTCTTTCTTTCGCTCTCTCTCTCTCTCTCTCTTTCTTTCTTTCTTTCTTTCGCTCTCTCTCTGGATGTTTCATACTCATCCTTCTCTCTCTCTCTCTCTCTCTCTCTCTCTCTCTCTCTCTCTCTCTTTCTTTCGCTTTCTCTGGATGTTTCATATTCATACTCATCTTCTCTCCCCCCCCTTCTCTCTCTCTCTCTCTCTCTCCATTTCTTTCGTTCTTTCTTTCTTTCGCTCTCTCAGGATGTTTCATACTCATCAATCCATCTATCTATCTATCTATCTCTATCTCTCTTTCTTTCTTTCGCTCTCTCTCTCTCTCTCTCTCTCTCTCTCTCTCTCTCTCTCTTTCTTTCTTTCTTTCTTCTTTCGCTCTCCCTGGATGTTTCATACTCATCCTTCTCTCTCTCTCTCTCTCTCTCCCTCTCTCTTTCTTTCGCTTTCTCTGGATGTTTCATATTCATACTCATCTTCTCTCTCTCTCTCTCTCTCTCTCTCTCTCTCTCTCTCTCTCTCTCTTTCTTTCGCTCTCTCTCTGGATGTTTCATACTCATCCTTCTCTCTCTCTCTCTCTCTCTCTCTCTCTCTCTCTCTCTCTCTCTCTCTCTCTCTTTCTTTCTTTCGCTTTCTCTGGATGTTTCATATTCATACTCATCTTCTCTCTCCCTCTCTCTCTCTCTCTCTCTCTCTCTCTCTCTTTCTTTCGTTCTTTCTTTCTTTCTTTCGCTTTTCAGGATGTTTCATACTCATCCTCTCTCTCTCTCTCTCTCTCTCTCTCTCTCTCTCTCTCTCTCTCTCTCTCTCTCTCTCTCTCTCTCAGGATGTTTCCTATTCACCTATCTACTGAAATAGCATTCAATATCAACGTTGAAACTTTGGATTGGAGCTAATGACCTCCACCCTTTCAGTATGCTGATCTCTCCAAACCGACAGATTTCAGTTGAAAAGCTAAGAAACTCTTCTGTGTTATATACAATATCTGTCCCATAACAGTTGTTACATTTAGTATAAGAAATGTAAATGCAAATGTAACAATTATTATGGGACAGAAGTAGTAAATATATATTTTTTTTAATTATAGAAAGTAAATTTCAAAGCTTGATTGTCTAATACCTCTGATATGCATAAACCAGAATCTGTTCTTGAGAACGAAACGCATAAAATTCTCTGGGACTTTGAAATAAAAACGGATCACCTTATCCCAGCAAGAAGACCAGACCTAGTGTTGATAAACAAAAAAGAAAGAACTTGTCAATTGGTGGATTTTGTAGTTCCAGCAGATCACAGGGTGAAGATGAAGGAAAATGAAAAAATGGACAAATATCTGGACCTTGCCAGAGAACTGAAAAAGTTATGGAATATGAAAGTCAAAGTGATACCAATTGTAGTTGGTGCACTTGGAATGGTCCCAAAAGGATTGGAAAAGGGTTTGGAAAGTCTGGAAATCAGAGGAAGGATTGATTAGTGATAATTAACAAAAGCAAAATAACTTGCAATCTAATAGGTTTTGCCGTCCCAGCGGACTACATAGTAAAAATGAATCAAAACGAAAGGATAAATAAATACTTAGATCTTGCCAGAGAACAAAGAAACTGCCGGAAATGAGGGTGATGGTGATACCAATTGTAGCAGGTAACCCTAGGAACGATCCCTTTGAAAAAAGGACTCGGGGAATTTAAAAATCAGAGGAAGGGTCGAGGCTATCCAAACTGTTGAGAATTTTGTTATATAAGGTGTGTGCTAGACGCCTGCTCCTACTTATAGACTCGGCGAGAACTATGTGATCAAACTCTTGGCCAATTACTGGCAGTACTCTGCTGCTGATACAATACTTAAACCGACAGTACGGCCATAACTACTTTGACACTCTTTGACTACGGACATAGGATTGGAACACTGGACCTTTACCAATTCGCAGGATAGGACTTAGTCGCTCACCAAAGGATTCCATAACTCTGGACTTACTTACGTTAAGCCCTTTTCAACTGGCCAAGGATGGCATTTAAAAACTTTACAGGTTATGGGCCCATTATATAACAATATTCTCAACACAAACAACAGCATGAGTCAGATTGGTTAAAAAAACTCAGAAAAGTCCAGGAGATCCGTTTGAATTTTACTGTATATCTACCATTTTCATGTCATTTAATCAAGTCATTTTGATATTCAATTTTTTACGTGCACCAACTACAATTGGTATTACTTTCTACAGGAGGATGTCACCTATGAGTTCGTCCTTGCTTCTCCAGCAGTGTCCTGCGTGTCTTGTCCGTATTACTCGGATGGTTTGGGTGATATGTGGTTGTTTCCACATCTTGTTCAGGATCACACGCAGCATTCTTGTGCAGCTCCCTTATATTAATTGGTTTCTATATAAAATCATTCATAATATTGATTTTAATATGTCATAGAACAAAACAATAATACTAGAGATCTAATGATGCTTTGCAGTGAAAAATAAATCTCCTTCCTTTATTCTAAAAAAAAACAAAAAAACAAAACGAAGCACGAATTCTTAGACGCCTACTATATTGTTATTAAATTGAAAAAATGTAAAAATGTACACCCGCTGTGTACTAATAACATGGGCTGCTTTGAGGCAAATTTAACTCAGATTCTTATAGAGAGATCGTTAATAAATAACATTCATTCTTTGTAATAATGATTTTGACTATAAAGTAAATACTCATTGATAAACTTACGCAATTCCGGGGAGTATTGTGACGTAAGCAGTGAGGTAGTTTTGGTTAGAGAGACACCAAATCTCCATTATAATAAGATTATTATTATTATTATTATTATTGAGGTTTTCACATCCGCCTACACTGGTGGTTCACTGGAGGCTGAGTGACAGCAAGTCTCCACTCCACAACTCTTGTGAGTATTCTAGCGGGTCTTAACAGTGCTGTTGTTTGGATGGTTTCGATTCTTCTTTGGATTTCCAATTCTTCAGCCTCTTTTCCAAACTCTTGGGAACCATTCTAAGGGCCCCAATTACAATTGGCATGACCTTTACGTTCATATTCCACAGTTTTTCATCTCACTGGCCAGGTCCAAATATCATTATTATTATCTACTCCTTTTGAGTTTTCACTCTCATATTCCACAGCTTTTTCAATTCTCTGGCAAGGTTCAGGTATTTATTTATTTATCTTTTCATTTTCTTTCAACTTTATCTGCTGGAACCGCAAGGTCTACCATTTGACACGTTCTCTTTTTTCTTTTTTCTTTTTCTTTCTTTTTTGTTAATCAACACTGGATCTGGGATAGGGTGACACGTATTTATCTCAAAGTCCCAGAGAATTGTATGCGTTTAGTTCTCAAGAACAGATTCTGGTTTATGCATATACCATTTTGTTGTATGGTCAAAATTCAATTTTTTGAACAATTCCCAATGGATCACCTTCCCAACCCAGTCGTGTCTAGCTTTGTATTCCTGTTGTGTTAGTTTGCTACATTTACTTAATACATGGGTTACAGTCTCTGTCACCGCACAGTTACATTTACTATTTTGCTGGGTCTTATCAATTTTTGCTTTGATATAATTTGTTCATTGATATAATTTTTTTTGTCATTGTTGTTGTTGTTGTTGTTGTTGTTGTTCTTCTTCTTCTTCTTCTTCTTCTTCTTCTTCTTCTTCTTCTTCTTCTTCTTCTTCTTCTCAATTTTGAGTTTTCACATCAGCATTAGCTGATGGTCTTTCACTGGAATCTGAGTGATAGCAAGTCTCCTCAGGTCTCCAGGACTCTTCTAAGTATTCTGACAGATTGCAGCAGTGCAGTGTTCTGAATGGTTTCAATCCTTCCTTTGATTCCCAAACTTTCCAGACCCTTTTCCAATCCTTTTGGGACTGTTCCAAGTGCACCAACAACAATTGGTATCACTTTCACTTTCATATTCCATAATTTTTTCAGTTCTCTGGCCAGGTCCAGATATTTGTCCATTTTTTTCATGGGCACGCTAGTGTGGGCCGACCAGTAAAGACGTATATTGACCAGTTCTGTGCGAATACGGGATGCTGCATAGAGGACCTCCCGAGAGTGATGAGTGATAGGGACGGATGGCGAGAGATTGGCATGGATATCCATGCTAATAGCGCGACATAATGATTTCGTTAGTCTTTCTAAAACTTATATACTTACAAACAGAGGGTGTATGTTTTATATAGAAACCAATTAAGATACAATTGTAATCTTTTTTATATGCGTTATTATTTAATTTCGTTAGTCTTTCTAACTTAATATATTAAAATTACATTAAAACTTAAATACTTACACACAGAGGGTGTATGTTTTTATAAGTTAATAACAATAGAGAAGGCTTCTAAGAAATTGTGCTTCGTTTTGTCTTTTTGTTTTTTTTCGTTTTTTTTTTTCAGAATAAATGAAAGAGATTTATTTTTCACTGCAGAACATCATTAGATCTCTAGATATTGTTATTGGTTTAAGGGGACGGGTTAGCTCAGTCGGTAGAGCGTTGGGCTAGAAACGACAAGGTTCCTAGTTCGCTACCGGTCTTCGCCAACTCAGCGTATGAGTAGCACAAGGATCTGTGCGGTAAAGTAAGGAGCTGATGGTAGGTGTAACTCTCCACCTCAGACGCCAAAACAATCTCCTTGGTCTAGCGCTATTAGAAAGGGGATAGACTCCCTCACTGATTGGCTGATACCGATATTAGGCCGCCCCGACGACTTTTAAAAAATTTTATGACGTATTAAAATCAATATTATGAATGATTTTCTATAGAAACCAATTAAGATATAATTAAAGTGTAATCCTTTTATATGCGTTATTATTTAATTTCGTTAGTCTTTCTAACTTAGTATATTTCATTACATTAAAACTTAAATACTTACAAGTCAATAATAATAGGGTAGGCGTCTAAGAAATCGTGCTTCGATTTTTTCCCCCCGAATAAAGGAACGAGATTTATTTTCGCTCTCTAAGTTGTCGATTTTATTGGCTTTTCTGAATAGGTTCTGATAGATGCATATAATTAATTGATGCAAAAGAAAGTGCTCAATTCGGAGATATAGCGGAGATGTGAGCCCTTATAACCCCCCCTTATAATGCCTGAGAAGAAGACCAATTTCGTGAAAATTTAAGTTGTCGATTTTATATGATTTTCTGATAGATTTCGATGCGTAGATTCAATATTATGAATGATTTTATATAGAAACCAATTAGAATATAGTTAAAGTGTAATCTTTTTATATGCGTTATTATTTAATTTCGTTAGTCTTTCTAACTTAGTATATTTAATTACATTAAAACTTAAATACTTACACACAGAGGGTGTATGTTTTTACAAGTTAATAATAATAGAGAAGGCTTCTAAGAAATTGTGCTTCGTTTTTATTGTTTTGTTGTTGTTGTTGTTTTTTTGTTTGTTTTTTTTTTCAGAATAAAGAAAGATTTATTTTTCACTGCAGAACATCATTAGATCTCTAATATTATTGTTTTATTCTATGACGTATTAAAATCAATATTATGAATGATTTTATATAGAAACCAATTAAGATATAATTAAAATTTAATATAAAGATTTTGAAGGCAATTTACAATGCAATATGTGTTGAATTTATTTAACTTTTTTTTTTCAAAACTAAATATTTTCGGAAGTAAAATTCCATCCTCAGAGTTATTGAAAGTACTAGGTGATTTTTTTTATAGTACTTATCCCACGGCGATATTGTAATCATCTGTTGTTTAAAAAGTTGAGGAACGCCGTATATTTGTAAATTTTTTCCGTGGTGTTAACTCGGCTGCTCCCGCGCGTGGAAATTGTTCGAAATTCTTTTAATTTTTACTATAAATATAGCCTTGCTCGGCATAGTGAAATAAAGTCTGTTTCTTTATAGTATCTTTGAAGCATTGTGTGTATGTGTAATATAAAGATTTTGAAGGCAATTTACAATGCAATATGTGTTGAATTTATTTAACTTTTTTTTTTTTTTTCAAAACTAAATATTTTCGGAAGTAAAATTCCATCTTCAGAGTTATTGAAAGTACTATGTGTTTTTTTTTTATAGTACTTATCCCACGGTGATATTGTAATCATATTGCATTGTAAATTGCCTTCAAAATCTTTATATTACACATACACACTATGCTTCAAAGATACTATAAAGAAACAAACTTTATTTAAAATGTAATAATTTTATATGCGTTATTATTTAATTTCGTTAGTCTTTCTAACTTAGTATATTTCATTACATTAACACTTAAATACTTACAAGTTAATAATAATAATAGAGTAGGCGTCTAAGAAATCGTGCTTCGTTTTTTTTAATTTTTCTTGTTTTTTTTTTATCCCCAGAATAAAGGAACGAGATTTATTTTTTTTACCGCAGAACAAAGTGCTCCCTCTTGCGGATAATTATGATATTCTGGAGAACTTCGAACGGTCGAAGTATCAGCTTAGTGGAAAAGCCATTCATTTCTCCATTGAAAAAAAAAAAAAAAAAAAAGCCGGAGAGAGAATCGAGAAACGAAAATTGTCAACAAAAACGTAAACAAGACGTCACGGATTTGCAAAAGGAAGAGAGCATTCATCCATCAAATGTGATGTCAGGGGCTGCAACTGGCGAACGTCGCCCCTCAGTCGAAACTCAATCAAAAGAAGTTAATTTTCAATCCTCAAAGTCGATGTCTGTTTGTGTCATTATCTGCGGCGCTGGTGGTCAGAGATGAAAACGGTGCGCACGTCTCCGAAACGTGCGACTCTGCTGTGTCAGCTGAGGGAGACATTAAATGCAGCTGCAAAATTATGCAAGTTGGCTGTATCTTCATGCATGTAATTAATGTACAGTACAGTTGGAACAGGATAAGATACTGCATATCTATCTATAGATAAATATACAGACATATATATATATATAATATATATATATATAACCGGAACATGTTGATAACGTCAATTCCCATACATTGATAATCTCTCTCTCTTTCCTTCTCTCTCTCTCTCTCTCTCTCTCTCTCTTCCCTTCTCTCACTCTCTCTCTATCTATCTATCTAGCTATCTGTCTGTCTGTCTGTCTGTCTGTCTCTCTCTCTCTCTCTCTCTCTCTCTCTCTCTCTCTCTCTCTCTCTCTCTCTCTCTCTCTGTATCACACACATAAAAACACACATATATATATACAAACATATATAATATATTGTGTGCCTCGAAAGAGACACACACACATATATATATATATATAATATATATATATATATATATATAATATATATATATAAAATAATAAAATTCTAAGGCAATACAATGCGTAAAAAATAAAGACAAAAAGATGTTTTATATGTCTAATCGATTTCAAAGCAAAGCTTCATCATCAGAGTGTATTTTCTGAAAATACACTCTGATGATAAAGCTTTGCTTTGAAATCGATTAGACATATAAAACATCTTTTTGTCTTTATTTTTTACGCATTGTATTGCCTTCGAATTTATTATTTTATAACATACTTAACAATGCTTCAAGCAAATTACCAATTACTTTTATATATAATATAATATATATATATATATATGTGTGTGGTGTGTGTGTGTGTGTGTGTGTATTGAGTCACGTGGTGTAATGGTTACCGTTGTTGTAATGGTCACGGAGACCCAAGTTCAAATCCTAGACGAAGAGTTAATACCCCTGGGAAAGTTATGAATCCAACTATTCTCTCTCCAGCTATAGGTAAATAAGTAAAAGTCGACGGGCGGCTTAAAGTCGGTATTAGCCAGTCAGCGAGGGCGTCTATCCCCTTTTCACTAGCGCTAGACCAAGGAGATCGTTTTAGCATCTGAGGTGGTGTGCCACACCTACCATCAGCTCCTTACTTTACCGCACAGATCCCTGTGCTACTCATAAGCTGAGTTGACGGGGACCGGTATCGAACTAGGAACCTTGTGGTTCTTATATATATATATATATATATATATATATATATATATATGTGTGTGTGTGTGTGTGTGTGTGTGTGTGTGTGTGTGAGGGGACTGCTGATGCAATGTTTATCGCAAAAAAACGGAACCTAGCGAGCCAAGTTCAATTCCTAGACGAGGCTGTTTATCTTTCCCTTTGAATTCATGCCGTTGCGAAAGGTAGGCATTTACTCGACCCGTTCACCCCACCAAGTGAAACCACAGCATGTCAATGACAGCCCGCATTCCTGCTCCTTATTGTCGTGGTTTGTTCCTCTAACTTTAACTCGGGAAACTGAGTTTGCCCATATTTCAGCGAACCTCGACGTCGCTTATACGGTTCGCTAAAATATGGGCAAACTCAGTCTCGAGACTTCGTCGCTGACCAGTACCTCACGTCGGGGCAACAACATCATCTACTGTTACATAATTCATTGTCAGCTTAGAATTATGTGCGTACTGAAGAATAATTAAAGTCCCAATTACCGTCGAACTGGGAAGACAAGGCAACAAATGGTTGTAACTTAAATACAAACCCGAATAGCTACAAAGTCTACTGCAGAATGACAGGATATATATAAGACTCCACAATGTCATTCAAATCAACCAGTCAAGCAGCCAATCATAACTCAAGGAATGGAATGACCCAAATCGCCGAAATTCATGAATGGGTCATTCTTGATTTCTATATATACCAACTGTCTTGGACACTGCTTAAGTTGTACTTAGCTGCTGTTATTCAAACTAACAGTAGACTTACTGACTTCAATCTTTGAATCAGGGTCCGTTAGATTCAGAATAGCGGGTTCCAGTGGAAAGTTATCTAACCGGTTATTGACGGGTAATAACCTTTTTACTTGACCCCTTGAAAAACGCGAAGTTAGACGCATGAAAATTTGTTTCAGATGGACCAGAGGTTTCAGACCGAGAGAATTCGAAAGTCGCTCGCTCTGGCGTTCGCTTCTTCATCGTGGTGGAAAGTGTTGTATACTCTCTTTCCTTACTTTCTTACTTCTATTCTTCTAGCGTCTCTTCTAGCGTCTGGACTTCGTCTTGGGGACTTCGTGTCTGGTCTTCCATTGGGGACTTCTCTTTATCAGAAGCCCTGTGTCATTGGTAGTTTTTAGATAATAACACAAGACTTCGATTTAACTTAGATCATATTTTATTTTATTCTGAAATACCCACAAGACTACCTGCGCAGATTGAGTCGGCAGGATGCATAACACGACTCACCACCGTCGTGGTCTTGGCCGATCTGACTAAAAACTCTCTCTAATCTAAACCGGAAGAGGGTCTTCTCCACCGATTCTCACGGTATCCACCGGAAGGATCAGGATGAGGTCAAGCCGTGTCACTCAATCCTTCAAAGTCGTGGGCTGCAACTTATAACAGCCATTTTGGTTTCTACACTACTGTACATAAGTATTAGGAATCTAATAATTTTGTAACAAAAGATTGGCTGGGTTGTTGAAATAAAGCTTTAGAAGAAAATAACAAGTCTTGTTTGTTAAGTTAATTAATTAGTATATATCGCTGATGAGACTTAATAAAGTTGAAACAGTCTGTACGATATTCTACACGCCGAGTAATTCTTTGCGAAAGTCACTTGTCATACTTAGCGTATTAGCATTTTTACTTATATAACTTAGCAAACTCCTTCTGTGTTTTCTTTCTTCTTCTTTTGGCCACTACATACAATACTGATGATTATTTTCAGAAAGTACCGTTGTACCGGTAATTTTTATTTATTTATTCATTTTTTCCCCCAGATAACAGTTTTTATTATTCTGTAAACTGAGTTATCGGTAGAATTTAAAAATAATGTATATATATATATATATATATACCCCTCCATACGATAGCCCGGAAAAGAAGAACTAATCTGAGAATCAACCCAAATTCACAGTCTTCTTATTCTCTGTGATGAATTTATTTTTCTCAAATTAACGAACGCCCTGATGAAGATCTATTGAAACAGATCGAAACACAGCAGCGTTGGCGAAATAAACATCACTCGTTTTATGAACTTGTGTTTTTTTTTTTTCAATTTTTCACTATGCTACATACTGTCGGATTCACTTCCACTTTCTCTTCATATATATAATCGTGACGATTCAGACGATGAAACTCGACTAGGTTAATTTTATCCATTATATATATATATTATATATATATATATATATATATATATATATATGAGGTAAAATAAGGAATGAAAGAACAAAACTCAGATAAAAATGCATAGTATATTTCGCTCGAGTATGGAACTCAGCTTCTTCTCCTTTTATTGAATAAAAGCAGAAGAAGCTGAGTTCATATTCCAGCGAAATATACTGCACATTTTTATCAGAGTTTTGTTCTTTCATTCCTTATTTTACCTCATTCTGTCGGATTCATTCCAACCGCCTTTTCCTCATATATATATATATATATAATATATATATATATATATAATATATATATATATATATATAAGAGATTTGATTGATAAATAAGGTCTCCTGTCACATCACATTTATAGTTTTAAAAATGTCTTTGAAAAAGAAATTGAGTTTACATTTTATCTGATGGCGAAGTTCCAATTCTGAAGCTCTAAGGAATGTGGAGTGCCCCTTCATCACCATTACTCCAAGGGTCTACTCTGACCCGAAATGGTAGTACATGTTAGAGTTCCATCTATGGGTTAAAATAGAAAAAAATGAATTTAAAAAATGTGTTTTAAACAAATTGAGTTTAAAAGATATGAATACCCAACAAGAAGTAATGAAACAAAATATTATTTCTCTGAATATTTGAGATTAGGCTTGATGATTAGTATTATCTGTGTTATTCGGACTATTGTCCTCGTCTTCATTGTTATCTGTACAACGTTTCGACCGATATACCCTCCGGCCCTCTTCAGGTATTTCTTGTCGGACTGGGGAACCTTCTCGGACTCGGGAACCTTCTTTTCACAGTTCCGTGATGGCTCCTGATTATGAAAAAAAGGTTCCCGATTATGACAAGAAGGTTCCCGAGTCCGAAAAGAAGGTTCTCGAGTCCAAGAAGGTTGCAGAGTCCGACTAAAATACCTGAAGAAGGCCAGAGGGCATATCGGCCGAAACGTTGTACAGATAACAATGAAGATGAGGATAATAGTCCGAATAACACAGATAATACTAAAACAAAATATATTCGGGCCAGAGTACGAAAAGAATACCTGAAGAAGGCCAGAGGGCCTATCTGTCGAAACGTTGTACAGATTAACAATGAAGATGAGGACAATAGTCCGAATAACGCAGATAATACTAAAACAAAATATCTTCGGTATAAATTAACCCACGGGTTGACATGCCGTAAAATCCAACCAACGAACCAACCAACCAACCAGCCAAAAAGACTCATCTTGTATTAGTGTTGCACTAGGTTACAAAGTAGAATACCCAGTTAGTAGTGAGCTGAGCATCGGACTACAGTAGACACAGTTCTGGTATTGTTTATGTTACTATCTGGTCTCTTTTCTCAAAAGAAACGTTTATGTACTGGAAATTCCAACGATGTGTGACTTGATATTCTTGTGTCGTTTATTGTTACTTAAATTGTTTGAGCTTTTAAAAATAAGACTGTAAATAGTTGATCCATGAAGTGGAACATCAATAAGGTTCTCTTAAACCAAAATAATCAGATGAGGTAAGAAACATAAGTACTTTATTTATGTCCTTCTTTCTTTCTTTCTTTCTTTCTTTCTTTCTTTCTTTCTTTTGGTTGACTTTCTTTCTTTCTTTCTTTCATTTTATTCTCTTTTTTTTCTTTCTTTTTTCGTTTTTCTACCTTTCTTTCATTCTTTGGTATTAGTTTATTTATCTATTTCATTTTACTCTTTCTTTCTTCCTTTCTTTCTTTCTTTCTTTCTTTCTATTTACTCTCTTTCTTTCTTTTTTTCTTTCGTTTGACTCTCTTTCTTTCTTTCTTTCTTTCTTTCTTTCGTTTTTCTACCTTTCTTTCATTCTTTGGTATTAGTTTATCTATCTATTTCATTTTACTCTTTCTTTCTTTCTTCATTTCTTTCTTTCTTTCTTTCTCTCTTTCTTTCTTTCTTTCTTTCAATTTACTCTCTTTCTTTCTTTCTTTCTTTCATTTTACTCTCATTCTTTCTTTCTTTCTTTCTTTCTTTCTTTCTTTCTTTTGTTTGACTCTCTTACTTTCTTTCTTTCTTTCTTTTTTCTTCCTTTCTTTCATTCTTTGGTATTAGTTTATTTATCTATTTCATTTTACTCTTTCTTTCTTCCTTTCTTTCTTTCTTTCTCTCTTTCAATTCACTCTCTTTCTTTCTCTCTTTCTTTTATTTGACTTTCTTACTTTCTTTCTTTCTTTCTTTTAATTTTACTCTCATTCTTTCTTTCTTTCTTTTCGTTTTTCTTTTCCTTTCTTTCATTCTTTGGTATTAGTTTATTTATCTATTTCCTTTTACTCTTTCTTCTCTTTCTTTCTTTCTCTTCTTTCTTTCTTCTCTTTCTTTCTTTCTTCTCTTTCTTCTTCTTTCTTTCTGTTTGACTCTCTTTCTTTCTTTCTTTCTTTCTTTCTTTCTTTCTTTGATTTTACTCTTTCTTTCTTCCTTTTTTTCTTTCGTTTGACTTACATTCTTTCGTTTTTCTTTTTTTTATGTGTTTTTTCCTTTCTTTCATTATTTGGCTTTACTTTCTTTCTTTCTTTCTTTCGTTTGACTTTCTTTCTTTCGTTTTTCTTCCTTTCTTTCATTCTTTGACTTTACTTTCTTTCTTTCTGTCTTTCGTTTGACTTTCTTTCTTTCATTCTTTGGTTTTACTTTCTTCCTTTCTTCAATTTACCTTCTTTCTTTGTTTTCTACGTTTCTTTTCTTTCATTCTTTCATTAGTTTTCCTTTCTATTTCCATCTCTTGTCCTTATTTTCTTTTTTTTATTTCTTTATTTATCATTCCTTTTCCATTTTCTTTTTTTTCTTTCTTTCTTTCTTTCTTTGGTTCAACTTTCTTTCTTCCATCTTTCTTTCTTTCGTTCTTCTTTATTTTTCATTCCTTGTCCTTCTTCTTTCTTTCTCTTTTTCTTCCTTATTTCTTTCTATCTTTCTTTCTTTGGTTTTACTTTTTTCTTTCATCTCTTTTCTTTCTTTTCTTTCTTTCTATACTTCTTTCTTTGTTTCATTCTTTTCCCCAGTTTATAAGAAATGTTATGGAGAATAGGGGAAGGGGAATTGGCGGGAAATGATAGGCATTTGAGAATATGTTGTCTGGATTCGAAGTTGATCTTGTTTAGGGTTTGGGGGTTTTTTTGTTTAGGGCTTCGAGTTGTTGAAATATTTTTTTCTTTGTGCAGTATGTGTGTGATATATATTGTAACGCTGCATGAATACACTGGCAATCCTTTCAGAAAGATCGCGGATATTTTGATAATAACGAAATTATTCGTTTTGTTTCAATTAATTTACTCAATGGTGTATGAAGAAAAATGGATCTAAAATTCGACAATGTAATTAAGTATATTGGCCTCTTTCCGTCTATTAAAGACGATGGCGTAGTGTCCATTTTTAAAATCAGCAACAGACCAATTTTTGAATGGCAATCTCTGGTGCAGTGATTGCAAAAAAAACGGTGATGCTTGCTGGGGATGCTGTTGTCTCTCCTTCCTTTTGGCTCTCTTTTCTGTGGCGGCTTCTTTCCTCTCTTTTTCACTCCTTTTCGTTCCTTGTTTGACGAGAAGGCGCCAGGTCGCACGGTCTTCTGCATAAGTGCATATGTGTTGATGTCGATGTGGCATGTCTTCATGTCCCTCTTGCAGACATCTTTAAAGCGCAGCGTGGTCTCCCTACAGGTCGGGTGCCCTCTACTAACTCACCATACAGTAGGTCTTTTTGGGGGGGCGTGGCGGTAGTTTCCACTTAATTAAGTATAAAGTTTTTGCAAAAAAGTTTTTGAAAATAATTCAAAGATTGACATTCACAAAGTCGACGCAAATGTGTTTCGGTTTAATTAAACCATCAACAGGACTCAAATTTGTTAATAATTATAAATCACTAGCAAATATATGTACCTTCCGAGGGCATGTATTTAAGTTTTAAGGAAATTAAATATTATATTATAATTAGCAAGACTAAAAACTAAATAAGAATGCAAATAAAAATATTTGAAACAGATGGTGGGGGGGCGTATAATCGACAAATATAACAATGAAACTTACTCTTCGATCACTCCCGTCTTTCATTGATTAATTTTCCTAATTTAACTATTTAATTAAATTAGGAAGTAAATAATAAAATTACAGTTATTTCTTCTTGTTAATGGATTTCTTTTAATATTTTTCCCGAGATTTTTGCTCATATTCATTAAATAAACCAAACAATTAGAAATCAATAATATAAAGCACATATTTATTAAATTAAATCAAAATTTTAATATCAATATGCAAATTTGCCTTCCCGTTCACACTGTAAACCGCTTTTTTGTTGTATATATAAACACAATTGCATATTATTTGTATGTAGATAAGGCCAACACTATTAATAATGTAAATAAATTTTATTAATAATTGAGGTTTAAAATTTTTTTTAAGACATTCAGAATGTGACGTAAATAACTAAGGGAATTGTGACTTGATTAGTGATATAGTTTCGGTTACAGACACACAATCTCCATTATAATAACTAGCGAACATATGCACCTTATGGGCGCAAGTATTTAAGTTTTAATATAATGAAATATGTTAGATTAGAAAGACTAACGAAACTAAATAAGAATGCAGATAAAAAGATTTGAAACAGGGGGGGGGGTCGAAAAGTAGAACAACTGAAACTTACTCTTCCACCACTCCTGTCTTTCATTGCTAAATGTTCTTGATTCAAATATTTAGTTAAAATTGGAAGTAAAGAATAAAATTACAGTTATCACTTTTTGGTAATAGATTTCTTTTAAGATTTAACCCCGAGATTTTTGCTCATATTCTTTAAGATAAAACCAAACAAATAGAAAATAATACCAAGCACATATTTATTAAAATCAAATTTTTAATATCAATATGCAAATTAGCTTTCCCGTTCACACTGTAAACCGCTATTTTGTTGTATATATAAATACGATTGCATGGCATTAGCGTGTGGAAAGGCCAACGGCATTAATAATGTAAAATAATTTGATTAATAATTGAGGTTTAAATAAAGATAAATTCATGGAGAATGTGACATAAACAATTACGGGAATTGTGATGTGACTTGAATAGTAATATAGTTTCGGTTACAGACAGACAAACACACAATCTCCATTATATTAGGATATGTGAAAAGGCTTATTTCCTTGTTTTTTTAAAAATACTTTATACTTAATTACAAGGGTGTATATACGACATTTAAAGCACGTCCCACTTTTTTTAGCCTTGCGCCAGACTTACTTAAACTTCGTGGAACTCTTCTAAATACTCACGTCCAAGTATGATAAAGTTTTACTGCGGAGTATACATAATTTAAAACCGTTTCTCTAGTTCCACTTTCTGTCATCCCGTCCGTCTCGCCGTTTTTACCTGTCAATGTAAACACCTGTTACTGGGGGATAATTGAACAATCCAATACTGTGACCACTGATCTATACCTGCAAGTGACACTCCCATATCTGCCTATTCCCAAACACATATTTTCCTTCTTTTTTTTATTTATACCTCCCTTCAACCCGTCATAAGCTAAAATGTAAAAGCTATCTGATTTCGAAGTGTCTGGGCATTTACCAATATCATGTCAGTCGAATCTATCCAGCGGCCTCCTTTATCACAATGACAGATATTTTTATTCCTGTTGATTTCTTCGCAAAAGCCACGCGTCTGACAATCAATTTGATACGCATGTCAAAGAAGGCCTGCTGCCCGGAAAATGAAAGTGAACATAGGGGTCATCAAAAAATAATTACTCATTTTCACTTCGTTCAATTGACAGAAGGAACGTGCTAATTTTCACTGTCCAGAAGACATCACCCTGAAATAATAAATAATAATAATAATAATAATAATAATAATAAATAATAATAATAATGTGAAGCTAAAGGAAAATGAAAAAATGGACAAATACCTGGACCTTGCCAGAGAACTGAAAAAGTTTGGAATATGAAAGTCAAAGTGATACCAATTGTAGTTGGTGCACTTGGAACAGTCCCAAAAGGATTAGAAAAGGGTTTGGAAAGTTTGGATATCAGAGGAAGGATTGAAACCATTCAGAACACTGCACTGCTGCAATCTGCCAGAATACTCAGAAGAGTCCTGGAGACCTGAGGAGACTTGCTGTCACTCAGACTCCAGTGAAAGACCATCAGCTAATGCTGATGTGAAAACTCAAAAGGAGTAAATAATAATAATAATAATAATAATAATAATAATAATAATACCATATAAATCAGAATCTGTTCTTGAGAATGAAACGCATAAGATTCTCTGGGACTTGGACAAAAAAGACGGATCACCCTATCCAGTCAGACACCAGACCTAGTATCGATTAATAAAAAAAATTATGCAAAATAAATTTTGATCAATTAATAAAATAGTATATGCATAAACCAGAATCTGTTCTTGAGAATGAAGCACATAAAATACTCTGGGACTATGAGATAAAGACGGATTGCCTTATTCCAGTCAGAAGACCAGAAATAGTATAGATCAACAAAAAAAAAGACAAAGAAAAGAAAAGAAGAGAACTTGTCAACTGGTAGATTTTGCAGTTCCAGCAGATCACAGGGTGAAGATGAAAGAAAACGAAAAGATGGACAAATACCTGGACCTTGCCAGAGAATTGAAAAAGCTGTGGAATATGAGGGTGAAAGTGATACCAATAATGGTTGGGGTATTTGGAACGGTCCCCAAAAGCTTAGAAAAAAGATTAGAGGAATTGGAAATCAGAGGAAGAATTGAGACCATCCAGACAACAGCATTGTTGAAATCAGCTGAATACTCAGGAGAGTCCTGAAGACCTGAGGAGACATGTTTTCACTCTAACTCTAGTGAAAGACCACTGGCTAACGCTGGTGGGGGAAACTGATAATAATAATAATAATAATAATAATAATAATAATAATAATAATAATAATAATTAAAAAATGCGTCAGAATAGCAAGTGCAGAATGTATGGAGACATTTCAATCATATAATAAGCGAATGCAGCAAACTAGCACAAAGAGAGTACAAGACTAGGAACGACACTGGGTGGAAAGGTAATCCACTGGAATTGTGCAAGAAATTCAATTTTCACCATACAGCTAAATGGTAAACGCACAAACCCTGAACCTGTCCTGGAGAATGAGATGCATAAAATTCCTGGACTTCGAGGTACAAACGGATCACCTAATCCGGTAAGGAGACCAGACCTAGTATTGACTGACAAGAAAAAGAACCTGTTCATCTTGGGGATTTTGCTATCCCAGCAAACAACCGAGTGAAAATGAAAGATAGTTGCTCTTAAGTGCGAGAAGGCTGTGGCTGAGGGTCAACCACCAGTATTTAATAATACACATGACGTTAATGAAAATGATTTCAACCAATTTATTAATACATATGAAGGTAAACAAATCAGATACATATATAAAAAAAAAACAATACTTTGCATTAAATAATCCACTAGGGTTGATATGCCGTTCAACACAAACTAATCAAACAATTATAGACTGCCTAATTGGGATAACATTTACAGTTTGCAAGTCCGTCTAGAACAGGAGTTCCCAACCTTTTTCAGCTCATGGCCCACTTTGAAACCAGAATTTTGTGGCCCATGAAATTATCATAATAAAAAAAATATTTCCATTTTACATAAGATATTTATTCAATTTTAAGTTCATTATCTTATTCAGTTGGCATATATATATATATATTACCAACCCCTCCACACGAGCAGGATGCGACACAAGTGTCAATTTCTTACGCGGAGTTAACATGTGATTCTGGCATATTCTCAGAAGTACCATTACGTCCTAGTACGCCCGTACCTAGCCATGGAAAGAGTCCCTAGGTCTGTGCCTCACCAGCAATGATAACTCCATAGCTGGAGGTGAAGATAGTACTATTGGATTCTTACACCCCCATAGTAATATTTGTTATGTTAGGTTGCTAAATTTG
>CM042142.1:118754359-118761859 GCA_023376005.1 Doryteuthis pealeii
GTCTTTTAACACTAGTGAAAGACCACTGGCTAACGCTGTGGGGGAAACTGATATATAATAATAATAATAAATAATAATATAATAATAATAATAATAATAATAATAATAAAAAACGCGTCAGAATGGCAAGTGCAGAATGTGTGGAGACATTCAATCATATAATAAGCGAATGCAGCAAACTAGCACAAAGAGAGTACAAGACTAGGAACGACTGGGTGGGAAAGGTAACCCACTGGGAATTGTACAAGAAATTCAATTTTCACCATACAGCTAAATGGTAAACGCACAAACCTGAACCTGTCCTGGAGAATGAGATGCATAAAATTCTCTGGGACTTCGAGGTACAAACGGATCACCTAATCCCGGTAAGGAGACCAGACCTAGTATTGACTGACAAGAAAAAGAGAACCTGTCATCTTGAGGATTTTGCTATCCCGGCAAACAACCGAGAGAAAATGAAAGATAGTTGCTCTTAAGTGCGAGAAGGCTGTGGCTGAGGGTCAACCACCAGTATCTAATAATACACATGACGTTTATGAAAATGATTTCAACCAATTTATTAATACATATCAAGGTAAACAAATCATATACATACATATATGAAAAAAAACAATACTTTGCATTAAATAATCCACTAGGGTTGATATGCCGTTCAACACAAACTAATCAAACAATTATCGACTGCCTAATTGGGATAACATTAACAGTTTGCAAGTCCGTCAAGAACAGGAGTTCCCAACCTTTTTCAGCTCATGGTCCACTTTGAAAACAGATTTTTTTTGTGGTCCATGAAATTATTATAATAGACAAAATATTTCCATTTTACATAAGGTATCTATTCAATTCTAAGTTCATTATCTTATTCAATTGGCATATATATATATATATATATATATATATATATATATATATATATACCAACCCCTCCGCACCAGCAGGATGCGACACAAGGTCTATTTCTTACGCGGAGTTTAACAGGTTTGAATTCAGAGTTTTCCTTCTCCTAGACTGGTTACCTAGCCATGGTTAAAGAGCCCAGTCTGCCCTGCTATTTACCCATAGCTGGAGGAAGAATTGGATTCATACCTTTCCCAAGGGTATTAGCGCCATGTGAAATGCCAACGGCTTCGTCCAAGAATTGAACTCGCTTTGACGAGTCCATTTCCTACGACTCTAATCATTAGACCACGCGCCTCCATTCCATTGGCATATAGGAGCGTATCAGGGGTGTAAATTTCTCCCCAATCTCCCCCTACCGTGAATTAGTTGACATCTTACTTTCTAGAAAATATAAATTTCCCACATATATGATTGGATTTTGTATCTAAAAAGTATGCTCTGAAATCATATAGAATTATAATATTTCCTTGGCCCACCTGAAATTTGCTGTGGCCCATTTTGGCCATAGGTTGGGAACCACTGGTCTATAACCTTAAAAGATTATTAAGATTTTTCCGACTGTTGGTCTCTTTATTGTTATATAAACATTTCGACCTTAGTCGTGTGTTTATTTTCGAGCTCGGGAACCGTTGTGTATATAACAATAACGATGAGGATAACAGTTCGAAAAATTTGAATGATACAAATTATCAAGCCTCATCTTAAGAATTAGTTCTCAGGTTTTTTTCGCCTAGAATTACACAGTTTATTTAATATTGTTAAATGAGTTCTACAAGGAAATATATTATCAACATGTATCTTTCTTGTTATAATGGAGATTCGCTGTCTGTCTGTAACCGAAACTACGTCACTGCTCACGTCACATTACCTTCAGGAATTACGTAAGTCTTTCAATGCTTATTTAATTTATAGTCAAAATCATTGATATATAGAATATAAGTTATTTATTAACAATGTCTCTATGTAACATTGAGTTAGATTTGCCTCAAACAGCCCATGTTATTAAAGTAAGTAAAGTCGTCGGGGCGGCCTAATGTCGGTATCAGCCAGACAGCGAAGGAGTCTATCATCTTTTCACTAGCGCTAGACCACGGAAATTATTTTAGCATCTGAGGTGGAGCGACACATCAACTCCTCTCTTTACCGCACAGATCCCTTGTGCTACTCATACGATGAGTTGGCGAGGGCCGGTATCGAACTAGGAACCTTGAGATTCCCAGCCGAACGCTCTGTAGTAATAACAAGGATATGAAGGATTTTACTAGAAAATAGACATGTAGTATACACACACCATATCACTAAAGTTAAGCAACAATGAGCACAGATCCCTGTGCTACTCATACGCTGAGTTGGCGAGCCGGTATCGAACTAGGAACCTTGAGATTCCTAGCGAACGCTCTGTAGTGATAACAAGGATATGAAGGATTTTACTAGAAATAGACATGTAGTATACACAACACCATATCACTAAAGTTAAGCAACAATGCACAGATCCCTGTGCTACTCATACGCTGAGTTGGCGAGGGCCGGTATCGAACCAAGAACCTTTTGATTCCTTAACGAACACTCGGCCCTAAAATCCTGCAATGTGTGTTATATTCTGAATTTGTCACAGTTTTCTTTAGTCTTTTTTTTTTTTTTTTCAGAATTAATAACGAAAAAAAAATTGAACAATTGTTTTTGTGCAGCGCCATTCTTGAGAAAGAAAGGCGGGAAATATTTTCATCTTAATTCTTCTTCACTCTTTGACGCCTTGACATTTTGGACTCTAAAGGTTTGTCAAAATTAACCTTTGACGTCAAAACACCAGATGGCGCGCCTTTCTAGATATCTTCATCTAAGTTTTGATGTCATATGTGTCAAAGATTTGTCACTTGGTGACGGAGACCACACACGTAAATCTAACGGGATCAATAACTGTTATGCTAGAATAACACAGTCATATATATATATATATATATATATATATATATATATGTATATAAGGTATCCAAAACTGGTAGTAAGGGATGATTCTATTTGGGATCTTCAAAATCTCACTGTATAAACATACTGGATGCTTTTGTAGGTGCAGACATATATTCATATAAGGATTTTTATAGATCCCTAAAGAGAGCTCTATGTATAATAATCAATAAATTAGATTAAATACAAAGGAATATTTAACTTTCAAAGAAAGAAAAAACTTAACAAACCGTCATTCCGTAATAAATTTATTTCGACCAGAAACTCAAAAGTTTTTTTTTATTTTTTAAAAGAAATTTCTAAAACTCCTTAAGAGTCCAGTCTCTTCGGATGGACATTAAAAAATAAAGTGATTAACCACTTTATTTTTTCTTTATTTTTTTTTTATTTTTTACCCTAACAAAAATTATTTTTGAGTGACATCCGATTGTGTAATCGATATATATTATATATATATATATATATATATATATATATAATTTAATATACCAAACGTGTTGGTAAATCCTCGCGGTGAGAAAAAACCCAGCAAATAGTTTGATTGTAAAAATATACTACCAAACATCAACCGGGGAGAAAAAAATTTTGGGAAAAAAGAAAAGACCAAGATAGTCGTACCAACAAAAAGTAATCTATTGGTACAGTATTTGGCCAAAAGAAAAGACAATTTATATGTATATATATGTATATAAGATATATATATATTCATACAACCGCTAGGAAATTAAGCTAATAAGTAAAAAGTGCTCAATACCTAAGTAGAGCTAATAATAAATATAAATCTAATGAGTCAGACGAACCTACTATTAGTTTCGCTTAATGCTCTTCAGGACTAAGATCTGACACCAAAGTGTATATATATAATATATATTATATATATATTATATATATATATATACTTTGGTGGGGTACAAAGTCTTTTGGTATTATGATGGTCCTTACTTCTAACTGTATGGTGTTGCAAAGTTCAGGTCCAATTTGAGAGCTCATTGTTTACTTTTTATAAACAGAGAAAAGTAATTTGTAAAGAAAAAAGTCTTAGAGACCGGGTATTAAGCGATTAGGTGCCACGTCGTGAGTGCAAAACTACATTTAGATTCTTGGAGAATGGTTGCTGATATATATTCCTCAAAACGATTTAGAAGAATTCTCGCAAAAACCTTTCCAATGATGAAGAGCAAAGCACAACTTAATTCCAATACACTACATATTTCCATTTTCTAATTAATTTACTGTGTCACTCTACGCAAAAAAGTATGTGTGTGCATGTGTCAATAATATATATATATATATACATACATATATATGTGTTGTGTGTGTGTGTGTGTGTGTGTGTGTTTATGCATATGCATATATATCCGTCTATTGGTGGTATATATATCTTGTTTGGGCTTTAGTGTGAAGCATTAAAAATATCAGAAACTCGGTTTTTTAAGTGTTTCATTTCATTTATTGAGTAAATTTTCGAGAGTGTTACCTTCTCTTCGTCGGACTATGAAGTGACTAGGTGACTATTATATAAATATATATATATATATATATATATATATTATATATATATCTTTTGATAGTTTTGGGATAACTTCTAGAACACTTTTTAAACAAAGGAATGAGACGGTGTGTCATAAAAGCTGTATTTACCAAGATCTGCACATGAATGATCATCAAACATCATATATATATATATATATATATATATATATATATATAAGGTGTGTCATAAAAATCTGTATTTACCAAGATAGAAATGAACAATGAGTGGAACGTTAATTTTTTTCAGAATACAAGATATGTCAAAAACTACAAAAAATCTCGATAATTTTTTGACACACCTTGTATATGCGTGTGAGGAGTATGAATATATTATGTATATTTTGGCAGTAAACTATTATTTAAACAGGCTTTGTTAAAAACCACTAAATATTTCCTCTTGATGATCTTCCAGTCCTTATATCCGGGTTCAGATACTTGACGTATCCCATTCGTAGGGTGCGACACAGCCAATTTCTTAAGTGTAGTTTAACAGGTTTTAATTCAAAGTGTTCTTTCTCCTAGACTGCTTAATGAGCTCTGTCTGCCCCACTATTTATCCCTAACTGTAGGGAGAACAGTTGTTAGATTCATACATTTCCTAAGTGTACTAGCGCTCTGTGAAATGTAAACAGCCTCGTCCAGGTTTGGTTTGTCTGGGTTTGTTTTGTTTTACGGCATATCAACCTCGGTGGGTCATTTAATGCCGACAAAGTTTTGAAATAAAAATAATTCTTAATGGATAATACAATTTTGTTTATAAACTCGTGTTTTTCTATTTAGCCCATAGATGGGACCCTAACAGGTACTACCACTCCGGGTCAGAGTGAACCAGGAAGCAATGGTGATGAAGGGGTGCCCCACATTCCCCAAACCTCCAAAACTGGAACCTCACCATCAGATAGAGTTTAGTCATTCCCAGGACATGTGGACCCTCAGCCACAGCCTTCTAGCAGCCATATAATAAATAGGGTTGGGGCTTGCCATACGGGCAATAGGGTTGGGGCACTCATATAGGTGCTAGGGCTTGACATAAACCAGCCAATTGATCGGAAGGGGCCTCTCCGACCGCCCATCTAGCCCAAGAAATGGCCAAAGTGGAATATTGCATGTAAAAATATAACAGGAAACTTAGATTTTTTCCTTTATAGCCTATTTCAGGAAGCTTAGACAAAGTGTTTAACACCCCCAAATCATCAGATGCGAATGACGAATTCTTTATTATTTTTAAGGCATTTGAAAAAAGATTTGTTAATTGTCCTGTGTTCCTCTGCTGTGGGTTTTAAAAGGGGATTTGCCCAGATTGTAATTTGCTGTCGGTAATTTGTTAGGAATTCCTGTTAAATCAATCTATTCCAGATTTCAACTAAAAAGACCACCCCACTTCCCGTTGATTTCATTTATTTACTTGTTTATTTCTCCATCCTATCTTTCTATTTTCCTTCATTTTTTCCCCAAATTACTTATATTTTTCCTAACTTACTTATATATATATTTGAAGATCCAAGAGAACCTGTTTTATCTACTTAATTATTTAACTAATTCAATGGCCGGGTTAGCTCAGTCGGTAAAGCGTTCGGCTAGAAACCACAAGGTTCCTAGTTCGATACCGGCCCTCGCCACCTCAGCGTATGAGTAGCACAGTGAACTGTGCGGTCCACTTCATACGCCCAAACAATCTCCTTGGTCTAGCGCTAGTGAAAAGTGGATAGACTCCCTCGCTGATTGGCTGATACCAACTTTAGGCCACCCTGACGACATATATATATATATATATATATATATATATATATATATATATATATATATATATATATATATATATATTTATTACCCAGCCACCCAAAACAAAAACACAGATGTTAAAAATAAATTGCACTATACTCCAACAGTATATATATATATATATGCATGTACAAATTCATTTTCCTATGATTGATCAAAGCCTGAAGAAGATATCAGAAGATCTGAAACACGTGTCGCAAATGTAAGATAAAAATAATAACAATTTTTTTCTAAAAACATAATCCATTTTGCGGACTTTCTTTTTTTATAAAATATTGAATTTTCTCCCGTAGGAACCAGAACAACACTTTATATATAACTCTGCTGATGAGGCATAATAGGCCGAAATGTACATACAGAGATTGACTTTTTCTCGATTTGTTTACGCCTTACATTTGAACAGATATATTCGCCTAAATCATTAATTATCAACTAATCAATTTTCAAATTAGGTATGACTTCAATTAAGCACATATTCTCCCAAAAATTGTCGGCTATCACCATATCAAACAAACTGTTTGCGTACTCTCATTTATATATATATATATATATATATATATATATATATTGTATATAATTAACAACATATATATTGGCCACACGACGACCACATTATCCCGCAGATTAACATTACACTTATCCGATTCCAGCTCCATTAATCAACACCTTAAAACACATTCATGCCCCCCTCTACAAACCGCAAAATTCTAACCGAAAATACACGCACGTTTGTTTTTTTCTTTATGTAGATAAAGAAAAAAACAAACAAAAACTTCAAATAATCGAAGCTTTATATATCAAACAAAAAAAACCTTTGTTAAACAAAATAAACTTTGAATAAAGTCAGCATGTTCTCAAATGTTTATAATTTTCCGCCTATCCTCCTTCCTCTATAACCCTCCCCTTCTCACAACTTGTGACCCCTCCCACATAAAATCACTACAGCAACGCTCGCTCGATCTACTACCATTGCTACAACCTCCTACTACCAATGGTTATTACCTCCCACTTCTAATTCCTTGCTACTACTCGTTCTCGTTAAAAACGAGACACGAAATCATACCATCGTTTCCTACCTGAGGATGGCAAATTGTATTGCCGAAAGCGCTCGTTTTGAAACCTTTGGGGGACTGTTATACCAGTTACACCCCGACACCAGAAAGATGGCCCGAAAATTGGAACGGATCAACGAAAAATTTGTCCGACAGGAATTGTCTGTACAGTTCAACAAAACTTGTATAAAAGAAAAAATGCTGCCAAAATACACTTATATATATATATATATATATATTATTTATATTTTGCTTGAAGCTAATTATA
>CM042142.1:118766859-118769359 GCA_023376005.1 Doryteuthis pealeii
CTCGGCGTTGCCTGGGCAAAGGGAGGTGATAAAAAAAAGTTAGTCTCGGCAGATCCATTGATTGCCAGCTTTCACAAATATGAATAAAATCTTTATTTTTGCACAAAAAGCAAGCTTTGATGAGAGTGAATGTGTATATATAGATATATTTACTTTTTTTGTTAATTGTTTTATTTTTAGCAGTTTCCCTGGACATACATACACACCAACTGTCCTTTATATATGTATAGATGTATTTACCTAACCCCTCCGACAAGATACGACACAATGTCCGTTTTTAAGCGAGGTTTAATAGGTTTGAATTCAGAATTTTCCTTCTCCTAAACCGGTTGCCATATAAAAGTTCAAGAGTCTTGACTGCCTACTACAAGCTGGAGGGAGACTAGTTTGATTCATACCTTTCTGAAGACAGGGTGTCCCAATGTGGTGTTGAGCTTGGGAAGCTAGTTTTGAGGGCCCATGACTACTGAATAACGTGTTTTTTTTAATATCCTCGCTGGATGTCCAATACTTTCGAGCTTGTCACATCCTACCCATTGCGTTACGATTTTTTGATTCAAGCAAGAGCGCTGTCCAGCAGAGATCCTTTGTTTTAAGCAGAACGCGATCCTTAGTGAAGGATCCTTTGGTTGCTCCTTGGTGTCCATTAATATTGGTATGATCCTTTGGTTGTTCCTTGGTGCTCCTCAGTCTAACAGGTCTTTCGTCAATGAATGCAAATGGTCGTCTGTCAATATCAGCCGATTAAATAGTTAACCAACCACGTATTCGGGCTGCGGTTTAAACCACGTGACCTCGCTTAGTCTATACATTTCAGTGGTGGATTGCAGCATGGCTTATATACCACTAAATAGGTGGCCCGTGGTCTAATGGTTAGAGTAATAGGAAATGGACTCATCAACCCGAGTTCAATTCCCAGGACAAAGCTGTTAGCATTTCACATGGCGCTAATACGCTTGGGAAATGTATGAATCCAGTTTTCCCTCCAGCTATGGGTAAATAGCAGAGTAGACTGTACTCTTTAACCATGGCCAGGTAACCAGTCTGGGAGAAGGAAAACTCTGAATTAAAACCTGTTAAACTCCGCTTAAGAAGTTGACCTTGTGTCGCATCCTGCTCGGCGGAGGGCTTGATATATATATATATATATATATATATATATATATATATATATTATATAATATATATATATCACCAAATAATCCAACAAACGGGCTGGGTAAATACCTATCTTTATCTATGACATTAGCGCTAAAACACTATATATATATATATATATATATATATATATATATATATATATATATATATATATATATATTAACGCTAAAAACACTATATGTATATGTTTCTTTTTGGGGGTAGATGAACAGTTCTTTGGGCTGGCATGATAGACATTATCTATCATAAAATCTTCCCTATGGGAATTATTTGGCGATATCAACTTCTTTAAAGAAATTTGACAGTAAAATATTTATTCATCTCCTAAGACAGACGAATTAACTTTTTACAGAATGGAATCTCAGTCATTTACATGTGGCTTAGAAGTAAAAACCCTCCTGTTTTATCGACATATTACTGTCCACTAATCGTCATCATCGTGTCGTGCTCTCAGCACGGATTCCCATGACTCTTTTTTGCCACCCGTCCCTGTCGGTCATTGCCCCTGTCAAATCTTCTGCGCAGCATCCAGAATCCATACAGAGCTGATTGATATTGGTTTTTGCTAGTCGGCCTACATTGCTTTGTCCATATGTAAGTGTCCATAGGAGAACGTCACTTATGAGTTCGTCCTTGCTTCTTCGACAGTGTTCAGTATATCTCGTTCGTCTCACCTGGATGGTTTGTAGAATAGGAAGCCGGTGACCGTACAGCAGTTTTATTTTAATTTACTCAAGGCAGCGTGCAACATTCTTGTGTAGCTCCCAAATCCTTTTTCTCTGAGCACTTTGTTAGGATGTAGGTGGTCCAGCCGTGATACGGCTACGGCTTGAAAGAATTTTCACTTTATCTTATCAGTGAAAGCAGATTTATATATGATTGATAATATGACTCTAGCATTCCACGCATTTCCTATGTGTGTATTGAATATCGTTTTCTGTAGATGAGATATCACTACCTATGTATGGGAACTGTTCTACAAATTTTAAAGGACTTCACATAGAGGCCAATGCCTCTTATAACCCTCTCTAGACTATGCAACAGTAATTCTGCTTATGCAGGTGTATTTGGTAGAAGCGGTAGATCATATGCGTAGTCCGCATCTGTAGTAGTCTGAGGTCATTTTTGGAGGGTGGGGAGGATGCAGCATTTCCACCATTTCTCAATTGTGTTTTGTTTATACACTGTACTGCATATTTATTAAAATCAAGTTTTTTTTTATTATTGATATGCAAATTAGCCTTCCCATTCTTACTGTAAACCGCTATTTTGTTGTATATAAATACAATTGCGTGATATTAGTGTGTAGATAAGTCAACAATATCAGTAATGTAAAACA
>CM042142.1:118774359-118779359 GCA_023376005.1 Doryteuthis pealeii
TACGCCAACTTCTGATTGGCTGAAGGAAAGGCGTGTGAAAGGGAACTGGTCTAGTTAGTCAGATTTTGGCCGTTAGTCAGGAATTGCAAACGTTAGGATCTTCGCTCCCAAGATGCCAGCTTCTCACCGTGGTAGAAAACCCTTTTGGGCTTGGTGTTTTTGTAATAAGTGTAGCTAGATTTTGAATTGAAGTTCATTGAAGATTCAAAATCGGAGGCAGTTAAATGGAAAGCTAACGTTAGCTGTTATAGTTATTATTGACTGGTAATGACCTTTACTTTAGCCCCACACCCGATATCAACCAAGGGAAAGGCGTGAGAATAAAAATTAAGTTAGTTAAGCAGACACTGGCCGTTAGCTGAGTGGATGTCTTTGGCATTAAATGACCCATAAAGGTCGATATGCCATTAAACAAACAAACCAAATCAAATCAAATTTTAAAAAAACAGAATATTGCTATTACGATAGCTTTATGAGAAGATTAAAAAAAAACTATGTTGATATTTTTACCGACAAGTTAAACATAGAAATTAGAGCCGTCCAATAGCGTGGAAAGATACTAAGAAACCCGGGCAACGTCATTTAACCTTGACTGTTAACTTCAATGGCTGTATTCTATTGTATCTCATAATGGAAAACAATTCGTTGTTTCTTATTTTTGTTTGTATTAAAGCAGTGATTATTTTGGTCTCATCTAATAATAATAATAATAACAACAACAAAAACAATAATAATAATAATAATAATAATAATAATAATAATAACAACATGATATTTTCTGGGTGGATCTGTTTCTCAATTGTTAGAACTGTGAAGATATCAAGTTTATTGTCTGGCAAATATCAGGAACTTTGTACCGAGTGGAGTCCCAGGGGATAAGCTATTTGTTATTTTTAAGCATTGCTATAGTTTAGCCTATTTAGATGCAATTATTTTTGTGGTGTTTTTTTGTTGGTTATTTCTTTTTTTTTCTTTTTTTTTTTTCTTTAAGGTCTTTTTATTTGATAATTTGGGAAGTTTTTCTGTTTATATTTTTTTCTTTCATCATTTGTGAGGTTTTTTTCCCGTCAGTACAACTGATGGTTCTTCACAGAAGTTTGTGTGGCAGGAATACACCTCAGATCTCCAGGACTTACCTCAGTATTCAAGTTGATTCTAGCTGTGCTGTGACCTGGACAGTCTCCATTTTTCTCCTGATTTCCAATTCCCTTATTTATTTTTTTCACGACTGCACCACTGATGGTTCTTCAGTGAATTGTGGCAGCAATATACCTCAGATCTCTAGACTCATCTCAGTATTCAAGTTGATTCTAGCTGTGCTGTGACCTGGACAGTCTCTATTTTTCCTGATTTCCAATTCCCCTTATTTATTTTTTTCATGACTGCACCACTGCTGGTTCTTCAGTGAAGTTTGTGTGGCAGCAACATACCCCAGATCTCCAGGACTTATCTCAGTATTCAAGTTGATTCTAGCTGTGCGGTGGCCTGGGCAGTCTCCATTTTTCTCTTGATTTCCAATTCCCCTTATTTTTTTTTCAACGTTCTTTCATTTTGTTCCAAGGGCTCACTATCAATGTTATCTTCATGTTAATTAGTTTTTTCAGCTTTCCACTCCTGCCAGGTGTAAAATACGCTGACTGCACCTCTGCAGAGGAGTAACACCGCCTCTCCAATGGTGCTGTCTATTAATCGTGGGTGGCGACCCGTGATACTTAAGGACAGAATCCTGGTCGCTGAGCAGTACATGACATGCAACATTCCACTTTAGCCCTTACTTTGGCGAGACGGACAGTCAGAGAGGTTGGTAGTATTAAGCCTTAGCACCTATATGATTGTCCTGATCGTATTGCTGTTTTGGCAAACCCCAAATCTTTTTATCATGTATGTGCTAGAAGGCATCTAGTGGTAAAGTTCCAATTCTGGAGCTCTTGGGAGTGCATGGTACGCCTTTATTGACATTACCCCAAGGTACACTCCGACCCGGAGTGGTAGTACCTATTAGGGTCTTATCTATGGATTAAATAAATAGAACAGTAAGTTTACAAATATTTTAAAAATGAGTTAAAAATTGAATAACCAAAAAGAATTAGTAAAACAAAAACTCAAAGGTTGACATACCATAACATCTAACTGTTTCGTAATGGCATGACGTAGAGCCGTGAGGGTGACTTGATGTATGGATTAGAACAGAAAAGTTTAAGGGATGATTTGGCATGGACATATGACGTGGTTTGATTGGACGAGCGAATGGTTCATGGCAAAGGGGAGAAAAGAGGAGTGAGAGGTCAGAGTGGAAATTGAGTCTGGGAGAATGCGTTAACGGAGTAAGACATGAATTTCTGGCTCTCAGCATACTCATGAGCAAGAAGAAGTGGTCTTGTGTTATTTCTAAAAACTCCAAAAGGCACAAGGCAAGATATCCCTCAACACCCCAAAGCTGGCGTCCAGACTCCAAACATCATTGAATTGCCAGCCAACTGAACAGATGCCCAACATTCTCCGGTGTAGTACTGGTACAGAGATAAGTATATTGAATATTTCTTTATCCTGCTACTACTTTACCTTTAAGTGTATAATGCTATCATCATTAATATTACTAGCAACAAGAAAAAACATCCTCCGGGCGGTGTAAAACTTAATTTCTGAAAGATATTGCTCGGGGTGGTGAAAATTCAATGTCAGAGGGCTTGTATCATAAAAGTAAAAGTAAAGTCGTCGGGGCGGCCTAAAGTCGATATCAGCCAGTCAGCGAGGGAGTCTATCCCCTTTTCAATAGCGCTAGACCAAGGAGATTGTTTTAGCATCTGAGATGGAGCCACACCTACCATCAGCTCCTTACTTTACCGCACAGATCCCTGTGCTACTCATACGCTGAGTTGGCGGGGACCGGTATCGAACTAGGAACCTTGTGGTTTCTAGCCGAACGCTCTACCGACTGAGCTAACCCGGCAAGTAAGCAAAATCATCAAATTTATCAAAGGAGTTAAAAAATAAAACAATTTGAAATTGAAACTTAGTTCTGTCCCCCCCCACCTCAAATAAAATGTTGCGTGCCTTTATTAATAATTGATTAAATAATTATTTTGAATATTTTACACATAAATTTTATTCAAAATCGTAGGCATTTATTTATTTATAAAAGTTTTAGTAGACTTCTTGTTACTAAAAGAAATAGTGGGAGAGTAAAAAAAACAATTTTTTAAACTGCTTACTCAAATTTTGAGTGTATATAACACACGTTTTTTTTAATTCTATGAATTACCAATTCTGACTAAAAATTAAATACTCATTAATACTTAGGCAATCATTGAGAATACTGTGACGTAAACTGTGACGTCATTTTGGTTACAGACAGAAATGCACAGATTCTCCATTATTAATTGATTTTATGATGTTTGGTTTTAAATCCTATTAATTCTGTAGTGTTATCTATAAAATAACAGATCTGAGTAGGAAGTACTGAGCTGTGCAGTACAGAACATTAAGATTTAAAACGTAGCTACTAAGTCACTAATATCACTCTAGACATTAGACGAACAGTCACATGATATATGTTGTTTGAATTGTGCTCAGGTTACAGATGGGACGAGTTGTACTTTATACCTTTGACAATTATTTATTAACGATACAACAGTCCTAATATACAACCCCCATAACAACACACCTACATGCAACACACAGGTGAAAAAGGTTAGAATTATCATACGTTGTTTAGTAAGCGTATTCAAAATATTTGGAGATGTGGGATGGCGTAATGTTTATTGGCACGAAAAAAGAAATCAGCCTGCCAAGTTCAAATTTCAACCAATACTACTTATGTTTAATTAGTCTTAATGCACTTAGGTTGGTTAGTTGGTTGGTTGGTTAGATTTTACGGCATGTCAATCCTTGTTGGGTTATTTTATGCCGAAGACGTCTTGTTTTACTTATTCTTGACGGATTAACGTAAGGTATTTTTTTCTTCTTTTAGCCATTGCAGTAGTGTCAGTTGCTTATTTTCAGGTGGTGCATATGATTCAGTGTTTTTTTTTTTTAAGTATTTTTCACCACGCATAAATTTTTATTTAATAATCACAAATTATAGTTCTGGGAGTTTTTGCTTTACACCGTCAGAGTTTAAAAATAAAAACAAGAATATATATATATATATATATATAAATATTAAAATTCGAAGGCAATACAATGCGTATAAAAAATAAAGACAAAAGATGTTTTTTTTATGTCTAATCGATTTCAAAGCTAGAGCTTCATCATCAGAGTTTATTTTCAGAAAATAAACTCTGATGATGAAGCTCTAGCTTTGAAATCGATTAGACATAAAAAAAAACATCTTTTTGTCTTTATTTTTTATACGCATTGTATTGCCTTCGAATTTTAATATTTTATAACATACTTAACAATGCTTCAAGCAAATTACCAATTACTTTATATATATATATATATATATATATATATATATATATATTGGTTAGAAGGTTGATTTAGAAGGCTATCACAATGCAGGTGTAAAGAAAAAATAATAATACGGTAACAATGCTTAGGTTGGTTGGTTGGTTGGTTGGTTGGATTTTACGGCATGTCAATCCTTGTTGGGTTATTTTATGCCGAAGACGTCTTGTTTTATTTATTCTTGACGGATATCCAAAATTCTTATTTAAACTCAATTTTTTAAACAATTTTTTAAACTCATTTTTTCTATTTAACCCTTTGACATCCAGTTAAAATCAGTCAATCGGTCAATTAATCAATCAATTAAATAGTTAGTTGGCTGGTTAGATTTTACAGTATGTACCCCTTCATCACTATTGCTCCCTGGTCCACTCTGACCCGGAGTGGTAGTACCTGTAAGGGTCCCATCAATGGGTTGAATAGAAAAACATGAGTTTACAAACAAAATTGCATTATCTATTAAGAATGAATTTATTTTAAAACTTTGTCGGCATTAAATGACCCACCGAGGTTGATATGCCATAAAACCCAAACCAAACCAAATCACAGTT
>CM042142.1:118784359-118796859 GCA_023376005.1 Doryteuthis pealeii
TATTCTGAAAAAAATTAATAAATGGAACACTATTTTTTTTCATAATACAAAGTGAGACAAAAAGTACAAAAGATCTTGATACTTTTTTGACACACCTTGTATATATATATATATATTTTCTTTCCTTTATTTTTCATTTCAACATACCATCGGATTCACTTCCATTTTCAACTTACACATATATATAAATATATATGTTGAAAAGAGAAATAAAGGAAAGGGAGTATTGAATGGATAAAATAGGATATTTTGATTAATTTAACTTACACGTGTTTCGGTCAGGAGTTTATCCATGTGTACATTATTCAATCTATTATTATTTTAAAATAATTTTTTCAATTTACACACACACATATATATATATATATATATATGTGTGTGTGTGTGTGTGTGTGTGTGTGTGTGTGTGTGTGTGTGTGTGTTTTGTTAAAAAGAATGGACATTGATTTTGTGTTTAGCTTTTTATGCAGACTTACTTTTAGATGAATGAGATGTTTTCGCTGTTGTGTATGAAGTTTAAAAACGGTTCAAATAAAATAAATACAGCAATTTAGATTTTTTTATATACTGAAAGGTTTTTCATTGTAGAATGAACAAACTGTTTCTCATTTATATTTGTCTATATGATTTAAATTTCATATTTGAAAGTGAATTTTACAAAATGGTTCAGAAAAATTCAGAGAAGATGCTTAAATCCATTTCTGTTGAAAGTTTAACAACCAATTTAAATATCAGTGAATAATGTTTATACCAAAGTGTATTTCTCTAATAATCAAAAATTTAAAATATCTAACATTTCTAAAATTATGAATATCAAAATAAAGTCATTAGACTGAATCTGTATTAACCATAGGCAACAAGTTTTCCAGGCTGGGTATGAGTATTTTCAACCATCTTTTAAATAATACATTCCTACAAGACAATATATATATATTCAAATATGTATAAATATAGATATAATATATACAAAATTATACATACATATACATATGTATGTATGCATGCATAAATGATAAATGTGTCTATTATATATACTAGTACAAAATAAAAAAACACCCTCCGGGCGATGTAAAAATAGATTTTTAAAACATATTGCCTGAGGGGTGGGAGTAAAAAATTCAATGTCAGCAAGTTTGTACCCTAAGTAAGTAAAATCATCAAATTCATTAAAGGATTAAAAAATAAAGCAATTTGAAATGTAAACTTTAAATATATATTAAAATAAGACAAACTATATATAGATATATAATACCAGTCATAGATTTTTGAAACATATTGCCTGAGGGGTGGGAGTTAAAAATTCAATGTCAGCGAGTTTGTACCCTAAGTAAGTAAAATCATCAAATTCATTAAAGGATTAAAAAATAAAACAATTTCAAATGTAAACTTTAAATATGTATTAAAATAAGACAAACTATATATAGATATATAATACCAGTCATAGATTTTTGAAACATATTGCCTGAGGGGTGGGAGTTAAAAATTCAATGTCAGCGAGTTTGTACCCTAAGTAAGTAAAATCATCAAATTCATTAAAGGATTAAAAAATAAAACAATTTCAAATGTAAACTTTAAATATGTATTAAAATAAAACAAACTATATATAGATATATAATACCAGTCATGTATTTATTAAAACTAGTTTTAAAAAACAATGAGGACTGTCTAATGTTGCATGTTCAAATTTTGAGTGTATTTATTCTATGTTATGACAATTTTGGGTAATGTGACATTAAGCAGTGACATAATTTTTGTTACAGACAAAAACTGGAAGCTAATCTCCATTATTAATAGATATATACATATGTATGTGTATGTATGTGTATGTATACATATATATATGTGTGTGTATGTATATCTGTGTGCATATATATATACTTATTTATATATCCTTTATATCACACTCACACACACAACATTGAGGTTTGTTTCAATGCCATTTATCATAAAATATATATACACACGCGTGCACACACACACACAAAACACAATACATACACACACACATACACCCACATTCACACACACTCCATAAAAGAAGAATACTTGATGTCATATTTCAAACTGTCTACCTTTCTAGCGTTTTCTCTTCAAATTTCAAAGTTTGAACAGATTGATAAACAAGAACTATCACAGTCTTCCTCATTATTCTGTGATGAATTTTTTTTTTTACTCTTCCTTATATCAACAAAAGCCTTGAAGAAGATCTACTTAATAAATCGAAACACTGCAGCGTCGGCTAATAAACTTACCACTCATTTTATTTGAATCTGTGTTTTTTCAAATTTCTTACTGTACTACATACTATCGGATTCACTTCCATTTCTCTTCATGTTTTTGTATGTAACTATGTAAATGCACACACACCCTAACAAAAGTGTTTGCACACAGACACACACTGAGAGTTATATGTACAATATAATATGTATATTATATATTTTTCAGTATGGATATTTTATATATATATATATATATATATATATATATATATATATATATATATATATAAAAGAAGGCCCACAAAATGGATTATGTTTTTAGAAAAAACAATTTTTTTTTTTAGAAAAAAAATTTTTTTATTTTATTTTTATTTTACATAGATAAAAATAAAATAAAAAATTTTTTTTCTAAAAACATAATCCATTTTGCGGACCTTCTTTTTTATAGAATATTGAATTTCTTCTGTTGGAACCAGAACAACACTTTATATATATATATATATATATATATATATATATATATATATATATATATATATATATATTATATATGTGTGTGTGTGTGTGTGTGTGTATGTATGTCTGTGCGTATGAGAGAGAATAGCAGTTTGGGTATAATCCAGCAAAATATAATGAAAAGTTAAGGAATAAAAACAGATAAAACACAAACAATTTATTCAATTAATTCATCATTAATGACAATGTGTATGTGTGTGTGTGTGTGTGTGTGTGTGTGTGTGTGTGTCTACAATATATTATTTGGTATTTAGTATGAAGCATTAGGTGTGAAATATAAAAATGTTAAGTTTTGGTTTATTTCGTAATATTTCGAGGATGCTATTCCCCTTCATCAGAGAAAATAGATGGCACATATATATATATATATATATATATATATATATATATATATAGGTATATATAAAAACAAATTTTTTTTGTGATGAAACAAAGAAAATACAGTGCTCAATCACAAATTGTGAGAGCTAATATTTATTTAATTTGTTGAGTTTTTTTTTTTTAATAAATGCTTATTATAGACAGCTACCTGGGTAGCTGTCTATAATAAGTATTTATCTTTTTAAAAAACTCAACAAATTAAATAAATATATATATATATATATATGTATATATATATATATATATATATATATATATATATATATAAGGTGTTGTTATGGGTCAAACGAAAATTAAATCATTTATAAAAAGGTCCGCAAAATGGATTATGTTTTTTTTTTAATTTTAAATTAGTAACACGTGTTTCAGATCTTCTGGTATCTTCTTCAGTCTTCGATTAACCACATTCTGTAATTATATTGTCATTCATATACACTGGTGGGAGTAGACATGCTAGGCTGCTGCAGCCTGTGTTCGAAACCCGAAAGAATTGTCATCAGTTAGACATATTACCACCGCCCATTGACACAATCACTTTTTAGAAATGGAGTTTTACTTTTATAAACATACTCGGCTACAAGGGAGTGCTCTATGCGTTTTAAGGAGAGCTATGCAATTTTTGCATAATTAGTGATAACCAGAAAATTCCATTTCCAGAGAGCTCAACACACCAGTGGTGGAGAGCATATGTATTAATGAGGTTTCATCAGAATTTTATCATTTATTATTATTATAATAAAATTATTAATATAAATACAAGAAGATTTATGCTTTTAATTTTATGTATATTTTGTTATTTTTATATTTCATTTCATTCATATATATATATATATATATATATATATATGTTTTTTCAAGTTTTCTGGCCAACTTTTTAATATTTGGGAGGAATTCATGGATTAGTCCACCAAAGTTCATGTCCCGAGTACTTTCGGCACTTCAAAGTGCCATCATCAGGGGTGAAGTGTTCCAATTTTTCAAATTATATTAATGGATGTGGAGGCTGAAAGGAGGAGAATTAATGGGAAAGTACTCAGGACATGAACTTTGGTGGAATGATCCACAAATTCCACCCAAATATTAAAAAGTTGGCCATAAAACTTTTAAAAATCTCAAATAAAATTGTTAAACAGGAGATGTGTCTTTTGTTTAATTCAACATGCATAAATGAAAAAATGTGTGCCCAAATACACACACATATATATATATATATATATATATATATATATATGTGTGTGTGTGTGTGTGTGTGTGTATACATTACACCTCTCACTATACATACATTTTTGTATTCATAGGCAATTGTTTATATATATATATATATATATAGATATAATTATAAATATAAACATGAATATATACATGTGTGTGTATGTATATATATAATTTTCTAAACCAGCTCTCAATATGTGTTAAAGAAATTTTATATTCATTCATACATATATATATACATATAAGTATATATATGTATATATATATATATATATATATATATATATATATATGTATATATATATATATACATGTGTTTTTACATGTTTATCTTTGTATAGGGAAAACCTGTGTGCTTGTAATTCAGTAGAACAAACATTGAATGAATGGCATATTATATTCCTTCATGTATATATACATATATATATATCTATATATATTTATGTATATATATACTTACATTATATACTTATATGCACATATAATGATGTTTATGTCTATATGTGACAATAAGTATTCATATATATATATATATATATATATATATATATATATATATAATACATATTGAATATATATATATATGTTTAATATTACTATACAAACTTTATATATATATATATATGTGTGTGTATTTTTGTAAATATATATATGTATGTATTTATGTATGTGTGTACACACACACACACGCACACACACATATGTATATATATATATATATATATATATATATATATATATATACATGTATTAAGTAACAGATAGGAGGATGGATGGATATATATATATATATATATATATATATATATATATATATAAGGAACTGTTCCAAACTTAAGTACATGTTCTTTTTAAATGTTTCAGATTTATTTCCATGTTTATGTATGTATACCTATATTAGTTTTGTTGTTCTCTGCCTAAGCAATCATTTTCAAAATTTGACTCCTATAGATGAAAATTCTTTTCCAGCTAAAACTAATACTGAGTAGATTCTTTTTAGTTATATGCATATCAAACTATCTTTGTATCAATTTATAACGCTATCTATCTATCTATCTATCTATCTATCTATCTATATATATATATATATATATATATATATATATATGTATATACATATATATATATGTTGTTGTTGAGGGATCCACGTATGCTTCTCATTGATGTATGTGTGTTTATAAATGTATATATATCCGATCTATTGGTGGTATATATATATCTTGTTTGGGCTAAGGCTTCACACTAAAGCCCAAACATATATATATATATATATATATATATATATATATATATACATACCACCAATATACATATATAAAAACACACATATATATATATATTAATGTGTATATATATAAATGCTGCAATCCCCCCCTCTCTCTCTCTCTCTCTCTCTCTCTCTCTCTATATATATATATATATATATATATATATATATATCTCATTTAGCACATATTTATATTTTTAATCTATTTAATCTTTTAAGATCTAATTTAAATCTAATTTAATATCTAATCAATCCATCTATTTATCTCACATATCTATTTATCTATCCATCTAGCTACCTAGCTATGTTTACATATATACACACACACAGATAGATTCATATACATACATACATATATAAATACATACATATACATATACATTATATATATACATACACTGTGATACATTCTTTCCTCAAATTAATGCAAGTCTTGATGAAGATCTATTGAAACAGATCGAAACACTGCAGCATAGGCGAAATAAACATTACTCGTTTATGAACTTGTGTGTCTTTTCAATTTTTCATGATATCACATTCTGTCAGATTCATTTCCACTTTGTCTTTACATATACACACACACACACACACACACACACACACACACACACACATATATATATATATATATATATATATATATATATATATATAATATTTGGAGAGAGAGAGAGAGAGAGAGAGAGGTAGATAGATTAATAGACTTTAATCAGAATCTACAAATATTAAAAATTCTGAAACTTATGTTCAGTAAGATTTTTTAAAATAAATAATTGATTCCATTATATGTGCATAAAAGCATACATTTCAATATGCCTCTATATCTATCTGTCTATCTATCTATCTATCTATCTTTTTATATATAAATATTTTGAAAGAAATGTACATATACTATAAACCTCTGCAGACTGTAGCAAACAGGCACAGACACACAGACACACAGTGAAACAGAAAAACAGATAGACAGACAGATAGACAGATAGATACATACATACATACTAGCATACATACAGGCATAGTGTATCGTAAGTAAGTGAGTATCTCACATTTTGGACAGTCATACTGGCATGCCAGTCATACGATATCCTTTGCAAAGGTATCTGGAAACAGGACAAAGCACTGTGTTGTAGATTTATATCCCCTCAAAGCTTTAGTACAAAGTAAAGTTCATATATATATATATATATATATATATATATATATATATATAGTTATATATATATATATATATATATATATATATACATATATATATATATATATATATATATGTATATATGTACATATATATATGTATGTATAAATGTATGTAAGTGTGTATTTTAATACACATATGCATTTCCATATACATATATGTATATACATACATGCATATATATGTGTGTATATTAAGCTGTTAACGATTTCCCATGTGTGCGTGTATTTTAATACTCACATGCATTTATGTGTGTGTATGCATGCATTGATATATATACATATGTATATATATATATGTATATGTATAAATACATATGTTTATGTAGGAAGCTATTAATGATTTAACAAATATATCGCATTCCTATATATATATGTGCATATATATATATATATATATATATATATATATATACATACATATGTATATGTGTATGTATTGGTATTCATGTATGTAATATATATATATATATATATATATATATGTATATATATATAATGCATAATATAAGTATATATATGTATATATATATATATATATATATATATATATGCATATATGTATAAGTATATATATATATGTATATGTATATATATATATATATATATATGGGAGAAATAAGAAGAAATTAATATTTATATATACATACATATGTATATGTGTATGTATTGATATATATAATTGTGTGTATTCATGTATGTATATGTATATATATATATATGTGTAAATATATATATATATATGCATATACGTATAAGTATATATATATATATATATATGCATATATGTATAAGTATATATATATATATATATATATATATATATATATATATATATGGGAGAAATAAGAGGAAATTAATCCGACAGTATGTGGAAAAAGGTAAACATCCATTTTCTACAACATCCCGTGTTTGTCTACCTTTCCCACATAAATGCATATATATATATATTCCTATACAAAGCCATTACTGGTTTAATAAACTATACATACATACATACATACATACATACATACATATGAATATCTATTTGTGTATGTATGTTGTGATATATATACATAATATATATATATATGTATGTATATGTATATATATATACATATATATGTTTGTATATATATATCACTACATACATACACAAATATATATATATGTATGCACATACATATATATGCACATACATATATATGCACATACATATATATGCATGTATTTATGAAAATATACACCCACACATGTATGTATGTAGTGATATATATACTTAAATATATGTATATATATATAAATGTATGTATATGTATATTATATATATATATATGTATACATATATATGTATGTATATATATATATATCACTACATACATACACAAATATATATATATACATATGTATGTATGCACATACATATATGTACATGTAGGCATGAAAATATACACCCGCACATGCATATATATATACATATATTAGTTGACTAAATTATAATGGCTTGCTATAGGAATATATATGTATATGCATATATATATATATATATATATATATATATATATATATATATATATATATATATATATACATTATATATATGTACATATATATATATACATTAAATATGTATATATAATATATATTATTATATTATATATGTATGTATATATACATGTACATATACATATATATATACATTAAATTTATATATATATACATATATATATATATATATATATATATGTATATATACATATATATATATATTATATATATGTATATATACATTATATATGTATATATATATACATTATATATATATATTATATATATACATTATATATATATATGTATAAGTATATATATATATATATAACATTATATATTTATATGTATATATACAACATGTATATATATGTATATATATTATATGTGTATATATATATATATCTATGTATTTATATGTATGTAGATATATATATATATATATATATATATATATATATATATATATATTTATATTTATATATATACAGATGCATGTAGAAATCCATTAATGACTCAGAAAACTAATCATATTTTAATTAGTTCCAATTAAACTCCTGTCAGAAATCAAACGCAAAGCATTCGGCTGAAATTAATCTCGTGACGGTTTGAAGCCGAAACTTTAATATCAGATTTTCATATTTATGATGTGATAGGCCTGCGCTTACACCAACGATATGGCTGGCCAACATTTCTACTTATTTTTTTTCCCAACATGTTACATAAAGCCTCCTCATATAGCAGAGTGAAGCCAGTCGATGGAGGGGATTGACTGCTTTCTCCATGCCATTTGTAAGATATAAGGACGGAAGGGCTTCAAATTCACAAAACTTTGGCATATTTTGACTGAGAAATAGGTATGTGCATACATGAATATACATGTATATTTTGATATATACATAATACTATGAACACGCACTCACAAGAACACCCACACACACCCGCATATACACACAAACATGCACTAAAAAAAACACATGCACATATACTTATATATATATATATATATATAATTACAGGCATGCTGTGCTTAAGTTATCCATTCATCTATATATATGTGTGAGTGTGTGCATATATTAATGTGTGTGTGTGTGTGTGTGTGTATATGTAGGTATCTCTCTATCAGTCTATATATATATGTGTGTGTGTGTGTGTGTGTGTGTTTGGAGGTGTTTAAAAAATATATATATATTATATATATATATATATATATATATATATATATATATATATATGTGTGTGTGTGTGTGTGTGTGTGTATAATTATATATGTATATATGAATTTAGGTTTGGAATAAAATCTAATGATGTAACAAAAGGAAGACATGTTTTTGCTTAAATGTTACATGTTTCACTACAAGGATTGCTCCATGAGAATGAAATTTCTTTTTACAAAAAACATTTTATTTCTAATGAATCTCTCCTTACAGCAAAATATAACAATTTATTTACATATTGTTTTCCTATATATATATATATATATATATATTTATATATTATATATATATATATATATATATATATATATATATATATTTATATATTTATATGTATTTTTTATTTGCATAGATATGTATATATATGTATGTATGTATATGTATGTATATATATATATATCTATATATATATATATATATATACATACATATGCATACACACATATATATACATATATATATAAATACAAACATATATATATATATGTATATATATATATATGTGTGCGTATATATATATATATATGGTGACAGTAAAGTAATTATTTCATGATTAAGTTAATCATTTTTATATATTCTTCGATAAACTCATGATTATAAATGTATGCATATATATTTTTTCTTTCATATATACATTTTTATTTCATGTTTGTAGTTAATGCAAATTATATATACATGCATATATATGTATATACATATATATATATATATATATATATATATATATAAATTATACTTATATATATATACATATAAAATATTTTTTCTTTCATATATACATTTTTATTTCATGTTGTAGTTAATGTAAATTATATGTACATGTGTATATATATATATATATATATATGTGTGTATATAAATGTATGTATAAATATATATATATAATTATATATACATATATATGATATATATACATATATATATACATATAAATATATATATATATATTGCATGTATTTGAGTATATCTCTTTTCATATACATATGTATGTATACGTATTTAAGGCTGCATTAAAAGTATTCAAATATATATATGTATGAACACACAAATTCATATGTATATACTTGTGTATATATATATATATATATATATAGAGAGAGAGAGAGAGAGTTAGAGAGAGAGAAAAAGAGAGAGAGGTTGGGACAGAGAAAAGGGAGGGAAATATTTATTAAGGAAAATTCAACATGCGTGCATTTGCTCATTTATACACATAAGCATATATACTCATGTACACATCAACATAAATACACACAGACATGAACACATGCTTATATAAACACACATATATATATATGTATATAAAAAGTGTTGTTATGGGTCCACAGGACAAAATTAAATATTTTATGGAAAAGAAGGTCCACAAAATGGATTATGTTTTTAAGAAAAAATTTTATTTTTATCTTATATTTGCGACACGTGTTTCAGATCTTCTGGTATCTTCTTTGCACGTGTCGCAAATATAAGATAAAAATAATTTTTTTACTTAAAAACATAATCCATTTTGCGGACCTTCTTTTTTATAAAATCTCTCTCTCCATATATATATATACACTCATATACCTGATGCCACTCTCCACATACACATGCACACACATACATGCATATTACTACTGTGAACTGTTCATGTTCCTGACACAACATTATTCTGTGTACTTGACATGAGACTTTGATGAGTTGTGGTGCACCTGAGCACTGTACACAATAAATTTCATTATTATTATATATATATATTTAGTATAGGATATAACCATATATATTACAATATATATTATATAACATTAAATATATTTCTTCATACACATTATTTTTAATATCAACTGCACAGATTTTATATAACACAAGTCTATATATGCACATAGAAATGGAGAATATATTTGTTTACATATTACTACAAAACCAGAAACTCACACACACATATGTATGCATATGGGTGCATATATATATATATATATATATATATATATATATATATATATATATACGTAATCATGTGTACATATTTTATGTATATATGTACATACATCTACATATATATGTGTATATATATAAATATAGTTATATGTCTACTTTTTTCTACATACATATATTGTTTAAATGTGTGAGGTTGTATATATTCATAAGTATATACACATTTTTTATTTATGAATATATATTCATATATGTATATTGACACACACATATATTTATTTATGAATATATATTTAGATATGTATATAGATACATATATAAATATATATATATATATATATGGGTGTATGTATATATACATATATATACACACATCTATAATTTATATATAAATTTGTATATAAGTATAGATAAGCACATATATAGTATCTTCAATATTTCATTTCTACGTATATGTATATATGAATATATATATATACATATATGTACAATGTATTTGTATATATGTATATGTACATGTGTGTCTGTATATATATATATACATATATATATATGTGTCTGTATATATATATATATATATATATATATATATATACAGACACACAAATATGTTGACAGATAAAATTGTTAACAAAAATATTGTTATATATATGTATATATATATATATATATATATATATGTATATATATATGTACAGTGTTTATTTGCATATACATGTATATATATATAAATATATGTACAATGTATTTGTATATATGTATATATATATATGTGTCTGTATATATATACATATATATATGTGGCTGTATATATATACATATATATATATATATGTATATATATACAGACACACAAATATGTTGACAGATAAAATTGTTAAAAAAAATATTGTTATATATATGTATATATATATATATATGTGTATATATATATATATATGTACAGTGTTTTTTTGCTATATATATATATATATATATATATATATATATATATAAATATTGTACACATACACACACACATATATATATAAACACAGACGGACAAAGAAATATATA
>CM042142.1:118801859-118804359 GCA_023376005.1 Doryteuthis pealeii
ACACATTTTTACCAAATAATCTAATCTTAGTGACGATATATATGTAGGAATTTTCAATTGAATTATATGAACATTGAATTGGGCACCTCACATGGCGTAATGGTTAGCAAGTTAGACTTGCAGACCATTGATAGTGAGTTTGATTCTCATTGGGCGCCCCATACTTCTTGCCTTCAGCCACATCTAAGCAAAGCTTAGTAAATAACTATCATCATCATCATCATCATGTTGCACAATTTGCACGGTTATCCATGACAATTTCTCGCCCACCGTCCCTATCACTCATTGCCCCTGGGAGGTCTTCTGCACAGCATCCAGCATCCTCGCATAGTTGGTCAATGTAAGTCCTTAGTGGGCGGCCCACATTAGCATGTCCATGTGTTGGTTTCCACAGGAGAACGTCGCTTATGAGCTCGTCCTTGCTTCTCCAACAGAGTCCTGCATGCCTAGTCCGTCTCACCCGGATGGTTTGTGAGATGGGGGGCAGGTGGCCATACAGTTACTTCCTTGTGGGGTGCTATTTCCACGACTTGTTCAGAACTGCACGCAGCATTCTTGTGCAGCTCCTATCTAGCTTATTCTCAAGGCGCCTCGTTAGGGTCCAAGTGGTGCAGCCATAAAGCAGTACTGATATTGAATTGTTTGCAGATGACAATGTTGTCAGCTTATGGACAAGTCACACTAAAAGTTCTCACAAGATCACTGAAGTTAAGCAGCAATCACCATGTTCAGTACTTAGATGGGTGACCTCTTACTTATTGCCATTACATTAAGCAACCTTGTATGCGAGTCGAAGCAAAACTTAGTAATAATAACAAAATGAATGATTTTACTAGGACATAGAGATGTAGAATACATTCACCAGATCACCAAAGTTAAGCAGCAATGCACAAGATCTGAACTTAGATGGGTGACCACTTACAGTAGGTGCTGTAAGCTTCTGTGTCAGTTGAATCAAAACTTATTAATAAAACCATGAAATGAAGGATTTTACTAGCACATAGACGTGTAGAATACACTCACCATTGAAGTTAAGCAGCAATGAGCATGTTCAGTATTGAAATGGGTGATGTTGTTGTAAGTAAAAAAAGTAAAGTCATCAGATGGCCTAAAGTCGATATCAGGAAATCAATGTGGGAGTCTATCCCCTTATCAACTGGCGCTAGACCAAGAAGATTGTTTTTTATATATATTTCTTTGGAGGGCCCAATTACAAATGCGGTTAATATTTTTCATAATTAAAAATTTTGATTTAAAATTTGGGAAAAAATTTTAAAATCATGGGGGGAACAATGCCCTCCCCCCCCAAAAAAAAAAAACCTTCGACGGAAAAACATCAAGGCAAAAAAAACATAGAATAACCCATACAAGCTGGTTTCAACTTTATGCTGTGTTTATGGATATATTTTCCCAATTTAATTATATCTCTCTTTNGTATATATTTATATTTAGAAAGGAGAAAAAACTCAACATCGTAATTCGATAATAAATTTATTTCAACCAAAATTGGGGCTTATTATAAATCTAAGTTGATTTAATATAGCTCCCCAAAATTCAGTCTCATCAGATGGAAGATCAAGGTAAGTTTGAATTGCATAACTGAAAAATTTTACTTCTCAAAAAAAAAATAAAAAAATAAAATAATTTTTTACATTGTAAGACTGTCACCAATGGTGACAGGAAGTCAAATGAGAAAAAAGGATACTTTTCAAGTTCTGGTTCTTAGGGGGATGGTCGTCAGACAAAATTAAACTATGAATTAAACTATTGAATGAATCTGAACAAGTATAGAGTAAGAATAAACGAAAAATTAAAAAATAAAATATATATAAAGAAATGTATTAAAAAAATTTATATAATATACAACATACACACACATATATATATATATATTATACAAAACATTAGTGTATATATATATACACAAACACATATGTGTATGTGTATTTGAGTGTGAGTATGAGTGTGGGCATGTGTGGCTGTGTGTATGTGCGTCAACAAATTCAGAGTCTAGCATGGTTATTAAATGAATTTTAAATTGAACTTTTCACTGCATAATGTGTGTCTCCTTCTCTCTCTCTGTCTCTCTCTCTCACTCCTCTGTCCTCTCTCTCACACTCACTCTTGTCTGTCTGTCTTTCCTGCATATATTTTTGCCTGCTTATCTATCTATCTATCTATCTATCTATATATATATATATACTTTGGTGTGGTACAAGTTTCTTGGTATAGGTATTCTAGGCTGGTCCTAATTCTCTACCAGTAATTTATTGTAGAGTTTCAGGTTCTGTATAAAGGTCAATGTTTAATATTTGTTAAACAGAGCAAAAGTTATTTGGGGATAAAAGTGTTTAATATTTGTAAACAGAGGCAAAGTTATTTGTTTGTATTCCAAATATATATATATATTATATTATATATATATATATAGTTATCCATACCAACTTTAACTTTTCCGTCGGCAATGGCATCAGTAAATAATCCAAAAGTGTCAATATAT
>CM042142.1:118819359-118821859 GCA_023376005.1 Doryteuthis pealeii
ATTTTCTGAGAACATTAATACATTTTGCGGACCTTCTTTTTTATAAAATATTAAATTTTCTCTCGTTGGAACCAGAACAACATATATATATATATATATATATATATATATAATATTATATATATATATATATATATATATATTATATATATATATATATATATATATATATATATATATATATATATATAATGTGTGTAATTCACTGCCTTTAATTTTTTTACCATTACATTATAGGGCTTTAAAAAAAATTTTAAATTGTGCAGTCCCAGTAAATGTAAGGAAATATTTTTAAAAGCTCGAACATTACCTACTATGTCTACAGCAACTTTAAATAAGGCAGTACTAAAATTACAACTGTAATTATCATTTTATTTCTTTTCATTCCTTACTACCAGGATTTGCTGTTTTACTCTACAATGATTAAAGTGTTGAAATTGTTTTGATGTATTTGTTTATTAAAGCCTATTCATTTTAAGAAGCATTACATAAAACATCCTGTTGCAAACAAAATTGTTTAAATACTTTTAATTACGTGTTTTTTTTTATAACTATAAAAACATTGAGAATATGTATTTTCTTTTTAGAATTTAATTTGTAAAAAAAATTTACATCCTGTTTCAAACCAAAAATTTTAAATACTATTAATTATTTGTTGTTTTATAACTATAAAAGCATTAAGAAAATGTATTTTCTTAGAATTTAATTTGTAAAGAAAATTTACATCCTGTCTCAAACCAAAAATTCTAAATACTTTTAATTACTTGTTTTTTTTATAGCTATAAAAACATTAAAAAAATGTATTTTCTACTTAGAATTTAATTTGTGGGAAGAAAATTTACATCCAGTATCAAACAAAAATTTACATCCTGTCTCAAACCAAAATTTTTAAATACTTTTAATTACTTGTTTTTTTTTTTATAACTATAAAAGCATTAAGAAAATGTATTTTCTTCTTAGAATTTAATTTGTAAAGAAAATTTACATCCTGTCTCAAACCAAAAATTTACATCCTGCCTCAAACAAAATATTTTAAATACTATTAAATACTTATTTACTTTTAATTCATTAAGAGAGTTTTACAATAAGAAAGAAAAATATTTGCCATTTTGTTTTCTTATTGTCATTGCTTTTTAAAAAAAAAGATTATGTCATCGAAATTAGAAGTAAATCTTATTATTCTACTAAAAGTGACTACCCAGCATTGTCTGGGTAAAGGGGAGGATTTTTTAAAGTTAGTATCACAGATCCATTATTACTGAATTATGAGTTAGATCCCCACTGGATTCCCCATTAAAATCCCTACGTAAAAAAAAGACCTTGCATTGATCCAGTCACTCTGAAAATAGAAATTCATGTCTACAATATTAAATGGAAAAAATTCATGCTGTTTATCATTTAAATATTATTTTTTAGATATCTTTATGAATTTAAATCAAATCTTCATTATTTTTGCTCAAAAACCAAGCCCTGATGGTATTTAAAGTGTATATATATTTACTTTGTCGTTAATTGTTTTATTTTCGAAGTTTCCTCCGGACATACATATATACACCCCTGCCCTTTATATATGTATAGACAGATGTAAAAGTAGACTACAGGGATTCCATTTTTCAGCACAGTAAGTTTAGTGGGCAACACCCATCTCCTTTCTAAGCTGTACACTAAGCGGCAGTTGTGTGTATGTGTATGTCCAGAGGAAACTTCGAAAACAAAACAACTAACAAAGTAAATATATATACACATTAAATATCACATGGGCTTGGTTTTTGAGCAAAAATAATGAAGGTTTGATTTATATTTGTGAAAATAATTAAGAAATAAAATTTAAATGATAACAGCATGGAATTTTTTTGGCATTTAATATTCTAAATAGTAGACATTAATTTTTTTTTTCAGAGTGGCTGGATCAATGCAAGGTCTTTTTTTACATAGGGATTTAAATGGGGCATCCTGTGAGGATCAAACTCTTGATTTAATAATGGATCTGCGAGACTAACTTTTTGCTACCCCCTCCCTTTACCTAGGCGATGCTGGGTAGCCACTTCTAGTGTATATATATATATTATGTAAAATAAAAAAAATAAAAAAAGCAACAAATCCTGTTAAGAATTTAATTTAATTTTTTGGCAGTGAAGAATAGGAAGTGTAGTCAAAAACACAACAAAAAAAAAAGCTAAAAATTTCAAAAGAAAGAAAAGTGACATGGCCGACAAATTTATCAAAAAGTAATGGCCGACAATAATATATATAAAACTAATAAAATACCTAAAAAGGATTTTATTTTAAGTCTAAAACCTACATTTATCTTTTGGGGATAAGTTGACACTATAACACTGGAATGTTTTTTTTTTAAATACTATAATTAAATAAAAGGAAAGCTTTAATACATTATATTAAGTATGTATATCCATATACAGTCTCACTCACAAATAAGTACTACCCTAACAATATTTTTTAAAAAAAACTTGATCTTCTTCCAAACTAAAAATACATTTAT
>CM042142.1:118826859-118829359 GCA_023376005.1 Doryteuthis pealeii
TCATTTGTTGCCTTCCAAGCAGTCGATACAGGTTCGACTTCCGACCGACGCAGGTGTAAACCACTTTTTTCCCCTTTTTACCAAGATATTAGAAAATACTTATATTCTAAGTTTCTCGCTGAATTTCTTTTTTACAACAGACAATGAATACAGTGTGCTCGATACTTGTTAAAGCCCTGTTGACACTGATTTAAGATAACCCCTTTCGTCCTATAATATCTGTTTTTTAAGATATTGTTTAATTAGGCCAATGTTGAGAAGTAACCAGGCGTTTTTCTTTATTACTCAAGTCACACTGAAATCACTAGTTCCCGCTAGATCACTGAAGTTAAGCAGCGATGAGCCTGTTCAATACTTAGATGGGTGACCGTTTAAGCAACAGCTGGTACAAATGGGAAAATAATGGGTAGATTAATTCATTCAGAGTGGTTCCCCTTTTTTAGGTTGGAGTTATAGGAAATAACCACAAATAGTTTTAACCCTTTGAAATTTCATAATATGAAATCTATCATCATCCTCATCCTCATCATCATCATCATAATCATCAAGTCAAGCTGGCAGGACAAATTCTCCTGACTTTCTCTCACCATCCATCCCTATCTGTTGGAATATTTTGGTATATAGTTATTTACTGAGCTTAGCTCAGGTGTGGCACAAGGCCGGAAATATGGGGCACCCAGTGAGAATCAAACTCACTAACAATGGTCTGCAAATTTAGCTTGCTAACCATTACACCACGTAAGGTGCCCATATATAGTTATTTACTAAGCTTAGCTCAGGTGTGGCACAAGGCCGGAAATATGGGGCACCCGGTGAGAATCAAACTCACTAACAATGGTCTGCAAATCTAGCTTGCTAACCATTACACCCCGTGAGGTGCCCATATATAGTTATTTACTAAGCTTAGCTCAGGTATGGCACAAGGCCGGAAATATGGGGTACCCAGTGAGAATCAAACTCACTAACAATGGTCTGCAAATCTAGCTTGCTAACCATTACACCAAGTGAGGTGCCCATATATAAGATGTGCTGGAGAGCACAACTTAAATTTATAGAATGCATGGCATCCAGTATCCATATATACCTATTGTACATAAGCATTTGTTTTTTGTCATGTTTTGCTCGCAGCTAGAAGTATTTGCTAAGTCTAGCCACACTGAAGGGACATGAAACATCTAAACACTCTATCAGTGGATAACTGTAATATATATATATATATATATATTATATGTATACGTATGTAAGGTATTCTTTTTGTTGTGGGGTTTTAAGGGGTCAAATAAGAACAAAACGACGGGTAACAAATGTAGGAAAATGTATTAACAAATGAGTAGACAATTACAGTACAGAGAAGTGGGAAGTACGTCCGACAAATAGAGTTATGAGCTGACTCGCATTGGCTTACTCTCCAAGCCATAATTGTCCCCATTACTTATAGTACCAGTCGGTGCATTCCATTAGTCTATTGGGTGTATCACCTATAACACTTTTATTCCTTTATTCATATGTATATATATATATATATCTATATATATATATATTTATTTACCAATCCCTCCACACAAACAGGATGTGACACAGGGTCAATTTTTTTAAAGCAGAGTTCAACAGGCTTGAATTAAGAGTTTTCCTTCTAGACTGGTTGCCTAACAAGGTTAAAGAGCTCAGTATGCCCTACTATTTACCCATAGCTGGAGGGAGAGTAGAATTCATACATTTCCCAAGGGTATTAGCACTAAGTGAAGTGGAATTACCACATCCAGGATTTGAACTTGGGGCGACGAGTCGATTTCCTATGAATTTAACCATTCCTATGAATTTAACCATTACACCATTCACTTCCAATACGTATATATATATATATATATATATATATATATATATATATATATATATATATATATATATATATATATATATATATATATTATATATATATACATAGGTATTCATTTCCATTTATTTATATTTATATACATATATTTATTTATTTATATCTGACATTTTTAGAATGATAGTGACTGAAAAACATTCTGGTTGGGAATTTATATTGCCTCCTTATTTTTATTAATGCACTATCAGTTTGTGTTAAGATTTATTGACGTGTTAATGTTTATTCATTTCAATCCAAGAAAAACCATCTTGTGATTCTAATCCTAAATTACGACTTCTTCATTTCTTATGATCTCCTTTTTAAAGTTAAACGTTTCCCCACCCTTTTTTCTTTTTTTTTATTCCACAATCCATAAGTGTGCTGACAACACAATTATTTACAATAAAATTTCCATTCAAAGTCAAACATTTTGTTTTTGTTTTTTTGTTTTTTGTTTCTTTTTTGTTCAATTTTTTTTATTCTTTTTCAATTTCTTTTTTTCTTTTTCATATTTTTTACTTTTTCATATTTTTTCTTTTTCATATTCTTTTTTTTCTTAATCATGTTTTTTTTTTCTTTCATATTTTTCTTTATTTTTATTTTTCATATTCTTTTTTCTCTTCCATT
>CM042142.1:118834359-118841859 GCA_023376005.1 Doryteuthis pealeii
ATATGTATTAAATTCCTTTGATGTATCCTATATATATATATAGCTAGGTCTTTCTTGATAATACATTATCACAGGTAGGATATATTGAATGATATATCAGATCTTTCATTCATGTTAGCCATGAATCAGTGGGTAACCCAGCATATTTATTCACGGTCATATATTTATATCTTTCTTGCTTTTATATAAATGGTTAAGTGCATATCAAGAAACGTGGCAATAAACACAAATATGTAAAGGCAAGTGCGGCGCATGCAAGAAAACATTGATATCATTTACAAGCTGTTTATGCAACCTGTGTTATCAACGGTAACCAAATACGTCAAAACTTCCATTCATTTTAATTATGGTGACACAGCAAATATCCCAAAAGAATAATGAAAGATTGTATTTTAATGCTGACTGCATTTAAAGCATATATATATATATATATATATATAAGTTAAAAGAAAGGAAATAAATCCGACGGTATGAGTATAGAAAAAAGAATATGAAAACAACACAAAATGCTGTTAAAGTGAAAACATTTTTATAACATATTCATAGCTGATATTGAACAATATTTCGATTTTTATAAAATCATCTGCACTCTGAAAAAAAAAATTAATGTCTACTATTTACAACATCAAATACAAAAAAAATTAAAATTCCACGCTGTTATCATTTAAATTTTATTTTTTATTTTCTTCATGAATATAAATCAAATCTTCATTATTTCTACTCAAAAACCAAGATATCATGATATTCAATGTATATATATATTTACTTTGTCGTTAATTGTTTTATTTTTTAAGTTTCCTCCGGACATAGATATTCACACAACTGCCCTTATATATGTATATATATATATTTACCCCCCCCCCGCACGAGCAGGATGCGAAACAAAGTCAACTTAAGTGGAGTTCAACAGGTTTGAATTCAGAGTTTTCCTTCTCCTGGACCGGTTGTCTAACCAAGGTTAAAGAGCCCAGTCTTCCCTACTATTTATCCATAGCTAGAGAGAGAGTAGGATTCATACCTTTCACAAGAGTATTATATATATATATATATATATATATATATATATATATATATAAAGGGCAGTTTAGTGTGTGTATGTATATATGTATGTCCGGTGGAAACAACAAAAATAAAACAATTGATAACAAAGTAAATTTATATACACATTCACTATCACCAGAGCTTTTTTTTATGAAAAAAATAATGAAGATTGTATTTATATCTGGGAATATATTAAAAAATTCGGAATATAATAGTCAACATCATCATGTCGCACAAGTAGCATGGATATCCATGACAATCTCTCACCAACCTTCCCTATCACTCATTGTCTATGGGAGGTCCTCTGTGCAGCATCCAGTATCCTCACATAGTTTGTCAATGTAGGTCCTCGCTGGGCGGCCAACATTTGCATGTCCATGTGTTGGCTTCCACAGGAGAACGTCGCTTATGAGCTCGTCCTTGCTTATCCAGTAGTGTCATGCATGTCTAGTCCGTCCTACTCGGATGCTTTCTGAGATGGGGGGCAGGTGGCCATACAGCTGTTAAACCATGAGTCAATTATGTAAGATCAAAACAATCAATTGAACTGCAAGACTAACTTTTTATTATCCCCTCTCTACCTAGGCTACGTTGGGTAGCTGCTTCTAGTATATATATATATATATATATATATATATATATATATATATATATATATATCAGTTTAAAATAAACGAGAAAATCTGGATAAGCCAGCTAGTGTGATGGTTAGAGTCCCCGCCTGTCAGCCTGACAGGTAGGGTTCGAATCACACACAAAGCACTATCCTGTATATAACTCTGCTGATGAGGCCTAATAGGCTGAAATGTACATACAGAGATCGACTTTTTCTCGATTTGTTTACGCCTTACATTTGAACAGATATGCACGCCTAATTCATTTAATTATAACTAATTAATTCTCAAATTAGGTATGACTTCAATTAAGCACATATTCTCCCAAAAATTGTCGGCTATCGCCATCTCAAACGGATTGTTTGTACACTTCATATATATATATATATATATATATATATATATATATATATATATTTAAAGCCCAGATTGTTCAAGTTTTTTATTGTTTTATTTTTGTTTCACTTTTTTTTTGCTGTTGCCCACTAACGTTACCATTACTCCAGATTAGTTTACCTTAGTTTCTGGGCTTTTTACTATTTTTGGGACTTTTTTTTCTTTTTGTGCTGTTGACCACTCACTTTACCGCTACTCCAGAATGGCTTCACCTAGCTTTCAGGTTTTTTACTATATTATGGCTGCACCACTAAGATTTAAGGAAATACTTAGAGAAAAATCTATTAGGGAACTGAGAGAATAGAGCTATGATGTACAATGTAAGTAAGTAAAGTCTTCGGGGTGGCCTAAAGTCGGTATCAGCCAGACAGCAAGGGAGTCTATCTAGACTGAGGAGATTGTTTTAGCATCTGAGGTGGAGCCCTACACCTACCATCAGCTTCTCACTTTATTACACAGATCCCTGTGCTACTCATACATTGAGTTGGCGAGGGCCGGTATTAAACCCGGAACTTTGTGGTTCCAAGTTGGACACTCTACCGACTGAGCTAAATCGATGCATTGATTTACTAGAGAAAAGTATTATAAATGATTTTACTATAGAAATGTATTGAAAATAAAGAAAACAGTGATTGTTAGATGTTAAAAATTATGTTGTATATTGTACGAGCGAAACAAAGAAAAGACGACAAAAATAACAAAGAATTTTTTCCCGGTAAAAGCGAAAAGAAGTTAAAAAACGGAAGAGAGGGTTTCCGGTCAAGGAAACAGGGAGAGAATAAAGGAATATATAACAAAGGTCCATTATCAGATCAAAAGATAAAGATGCATAGGCGTGTAGTCAATACAAAAGTCAGAGGGCCGAGTCGTGAGAGTCGGTTAGTCAGTCAGACAGGAGACATCGAACGGAGTAACCGCACTCATTGTCACAGCCGATGGGCTGTGAGCCGTCACCAGCCCCCTTCCACCTCACCAACGCTAGTCATCTCAATAGAAGTAGTCATTGTCAACCCTTGGGCAGTTTCCATTGTCAACGCTCGCCACCCACTAACGTACAGCCGAGAAAAAGAAATAAAGTCAAAACTCCTTCTATACAGCATGTGTTGTGATTTCATTAAGCGACCAATACATATATCGTCTAGGGTTAGTGACGATACCCGCTACATATGCAGATACACGAAGTAGGGCCGTGAATTTGAAGCCGCTATATAACATATAGAATTTGATACCAGTATGCAACAATTAAAACTAGTGTTACTTTCAGAAAAAAAAGGCTCTCTCATTCTCAGGGATCAATACCGAGACCGTTTGTTGTTTTTAATATTCATAGTTTGGTTTGGTTTGGTTTGTTTAGTTTTACGGCATATTAATCTCATTGGTACATTTAATGCCGATTAAGTTTTGAAATAAATTAATTCTTAATGGATACACAATTTTTTTTATTATAAATACATTTTTTCTATTTAACCCATAGAAGGGACCCTAACAGGTACTACCACTCCGGGTCAGAGTGGACCAGGGAGCAATGGTGATGAAGGGGTGCTCCACATTCCTCAAACCTCCAAAACTGGAACCTCTCTATCAGATAGAGTTTAACATCATTCTCAGGATATGGTGACACTCAGCCACCACCTTCTAGCGCAGCAGTACCAGAGAATAATAATTAACACAGCTTAACATCTCTACCCCAGCTATGGTTAGCGAAATGAGAACAGGATACCCCCATGAACTAAATAAATTTTTAGGTTCAAAGTTCCGTGATGGCTCCCGTTTATGACAAGAAGTTTCCAGAGTTCAAAAAGAAGTTCTGAGAAGGTTCCTGAATCTGACAAGAAATACCTGAAGAAGGCCAGAGGATACATCAGCCGAAACGTTGTATAGATAACAATGAAGATGAGGACAATAGTCCGAATAATGCAGATAATACAGTGACATTAGTTCAAATCTTTGTCTGAAGCTGGTTGCATTTCCCATATCAGTAATGACATTGGGAAAGGTATGAATCTAACTATTCTCCCTCCAGCTATGGATAAATAGTAGCGTAGACTCAGTTGTTTAACCTTGGTACTGCAACTGGTTTAGGAGAGAAAAAAATTCTAAATTTAAACCTGTTAAATTTTAGTATTATCTGTGTTATTCGGACTATTGTCCTCATCCTCATTGTTATCTGTATATGTTTCAGCCGATGTGCCCTCGAGCCATCTTTAGGTATTTCTTGTTGGACTCGAGAATCTTCTTTTCAGATTCGGGGACCTTATTTTGGAACTCGGGAACCTTCTTGTCGTAATCGGGAGCCATCACGGAACTTTGAACCTAACCCTTTATTCAATCCATGGGGGTATCCTGTTCTCATTCCACTAATAATAATTCTTATTATTCTATGTTACAGCTGCCCTTGATTGAACCTGCACTCCAGAGATAACTGTCTCTTAGAACTGTCTTAGCCTTTTACCCACTAGGCCATGTGTCCAATTGTGTAAATGTTGCTTAAATTTGTCCTTTTGTCACATCCTGCTCATGCATTGGGTTTGATAAATACGCAAAGTACTACATATTGCATCCTAAAACATCAAAGTTTAATATAAATTAAAAGATTAGAAATAAATTACAAAAGTAAATGGAGGGGGAGGGGGCTTTGATGTTACTTTTAAAACTGACAATCATATGTTGTCTATTATAACAAGGATAAATGGAATGAGTGGCTGAATGGTTAGAAATTTTATCTCAAGGAGGGCAAATGTTGTTTAAAAATATACAAACCCTGCTTTCTGACATCCCCGCTGAAGCGAAGACCAAGAATGGGTCGAGTTATTAGGTCCCAGCGTAAAGTTGCTGGAAATGTTTTCCATGCTCATACCGTGCCATTGATTTTGCAGAGCATCATGGTTATATTAAGGGTGATATCAGTGATATCATCCACAACCTTGGCCGTGGAGCTCCTCTGACTCCTGTGAGCTCCTCTGGCTCGTGTGAACTTCAGAGATCCTTATCGTTACAAGTGTAAGACTGAAACCTTTGTATGTGCCAAAGGCTTGTACACTGGCCAGTTCTTATATTATAACAAAAAATATATCCTCTAGGTTGGCAACATCATCCTCTTGGGTGCTATGCCTGAAGGTACTATTATCTGCAGTATTGAAGATATAAAACCCTAATAACACCTCATATAGAAAATTGTACACATGCCTAGACGTGGAAGTTATAGTGTACTATTGAGAATGTAGGGCATAGAAAGAAGATTGACAAAAGTAATAAAAAGAATAAAACTGTTACAAGGAGAGATTAAAGAAATTAGGATTAACTACTTTACTAGAAAGAATAATAAGAGCTGATGTAATTGAAATTTTGAAAATAATTAATTGGTTTCTAATAATGGTAAACATTCTTTTTATATTTCTCCTTGAACTGTCAAGGCAGATTTCAAAAATAAGTCTATTAACCAATTGGACTTTTTTTGCTAATAGATTAATATATCGTTTAAAAAAATTGCCAAATCAGATCAAAAACAGCAATAGTTTTTTAAAAATGTAAAGATTAATTTCGATGACTTAAGATAAGTGCTAATAATAAGTATTTAAGAGAACATTATTAGGAATTATTGACTACTAGCAGTGGCTACCCAGCATCGCCAGGGTAGAGGGGAATTTTTTAAAAGTTAGTCCCGCAGATCCATTGTGAGTTGATTCCTCGCGGGATACTAAGAAGAACTAAAGGATACTTTATCGAGGATTTCCACTGGACAAGCGCTCTTGCTTAAAGCCTATAGGATGGCCCATAAGATTGCAACACCACTATTCCCAAGTTGTTGTAATTCTCTTGTTCTTATGTAGTGTAATCCCTATGTAAAGAAAAAATAGACCTTGCATTGATCCAGCTACTCTGAAAAGAAATGTTAATGTCTACTATCTAAAATATTAAATGAAAAAAAAATCCATGCTTCACGAATACAAATCAAATCTCAATGATTTTTGCTCAAAACCCAAGCCCTGGTGATATTCAATGTGTATATATATTTACTTTGTTAAGTTTCCTCCAGACATACAGATTCACACAACTGCCCTTTATATATGTACTAGCAGCGGAAAAAATGGTAAGAATAAGTATTTAAGAGAACATTTTTTAGGAATTATTGACTACTAGCAGTGGCTACCCAGCATCGCCAGGGTAGAGGGGAATTTTTTTAAAGTTAGTCCCGCAGATCCATTATTACTGAATCATGAGTTGATTCCTCGCGGGATGCCCCATTTAAATCCCTATATAAAAAAATAGACCTTGCATTGATCCAGCTATTCTGAAAAGAAATGTTAATGACTACTATCTAAAATATTAAATGAAAAAAAAATCCATTCTGTTATTATTTAAATTTTATTTTTTAATTATCTTCACGAATATAAATCAAATCTCAATTATTATTGCTCAAAAACCAAGCCCTGGTGATATTTAATGTGTATATATATTTACTTTGTTGTTTATTTTCGAAGTTTCCTCCGGACATACAGATTCACACAACTGCCCTTTATATATGTACAAACAGTGGCTACCTGGCATCACCTGGGTAGAGGGGAATTTTTTTAAGTTAGTCCTGCAGATCCATTATTATTCTCCTTGAACTGTCAAGGCATTTCAAAACTAAGTATAATAACCATTTGGATTTTTTGCCAAATAGAATAATATATTTTAAAAACAAATTGCCTAATCAGATCAAAAACAGTAATAGTTTTAAAAAACGTAAAGATTAATTTGGATGACCTAAGAAAAATGGTAAGAATAAGTATTTAGGAGAACATTTTTAGGAATTATTAACTACTAGAAGCGGTTACCCATCAGGGTATTTAGGGCCATGTTAGCTCAGTCGGAAGAGCGTTCGGCTAGAAACTTCCAAGTTCGATACCGGCCCTCGCCAACTCAGCATATGTGTAGTACAGGGATCTGTGTGTTAAAGTAAGGAGCTGATGGTAGGTGAGGCGCTCCACCTCAGATGCAAAAACAATCTCCTTGGTTTATCGCTTATGAAAAGGGGATCGACTCCCTCGCTGATTGGCTGATACCAACTTTAGGCCACCCTGATGACTTTACTTTATTTACTTTAGTAATACACAAGTAGTTGATGAAAATTATTTCTTAAACAAATCAGATTTGGCATTAAATAGTCCACAAGTGTTGATGTGCCATTAAACCAAACAGCCAACAACCAAATCATAAAGTTTATTTCCTATTACGATAATCATTACATTATGCATTGCTATTGTGACTATAGTGTGAAACTATATGTGGGCACGTACCACATTTACTATAGAAGTACAAATATTACCAAATAATTTCCTATAGAAATACATTGCAAATGATTTTACAATAATAATACATAGAAAATGAGGAAGTAAGGGATTGTCTATGTTCAGGAATTAAGGTAATCATTACTGACAAAACAGGACATTTATGTCTATAACTG
>CM042142.1:118845026-118862526 GCA_023376005.1 Doryteuthis pealeii
TATTCTTTATTGTTTTTCCTTTTCACATTCTTTTATTTTCTTTTCATATTTTATTTCATATTCCTTTTTTTTTTGTATTTTTTTTCAATTTTTTTCCTTTCCATATTCTGGCAAGTTATGCAATAAAAATAAGTAAAAAAAAAAGAATTGCTTTCTCTCCTTTTTCCATATTTGTTTTTATGACGTAAAAAATTACCTTTCACTTCCGACATCTGTTCCTTATTCAACCAACGTTTGAAAAAATTGCAAACTGAATTGCAATGCTTCATGGCATGTATCGAGTGATCAACAAATACTTTATCATTGCACGCTCGGTCACTGAAATGATTTTTTTTCGTTTTGGTAATTTGTGTCTAGCTTAAAAAAAACTCTCTCTCTCTCTCTCTCTCTCTCTCTCTCTCTCTCTCTCTCTCCTCTCTCTCTCTATCTATATATATTTATATATATATATATATATATAGGAATATATATACATACACACACATATATATACACATACATATATTATTAATTTTACATGGTTTAAATAAATATGAATCATAAATCTATCTAATATATATATAGTTATAAATACATATATATAATATATATGCCGGTATAAATACATATATATGTATATATACATATATATCTATATATAGGTATAAATACATATATATATATATATATAATGTATGTATAAATAAATGTATGTATAAATACATATAATATATATTATATATTTATATATATATATATAAGTAATAAATAATATATATATATAGGTATAAAATACATATATATGTACATATATATATTATAGGTATATACATATATGTGTACACATATATATATATAGGATAAATACATATATATGTACATATATATATATATATATATATTATATATATAATATATATATAATATATAGGTATAAATACATATATATGTACATATATATATAGATATATATATGTACATATAATATATATATAGGTAAAATACATACATAGTACATATAATATATATATATATATATAGGTATAAATACATATATATGTAAATTATATATAGTATATATATATATATATATAATAGTATAAATACTTTATATATATATATATATAGTATATATTATATGAGGAAAAAAAAAGTGGAAGTGAATGCGACAGTATGTAATATTATGAAAAAAATTGAAAAAAAAACATGTTTATAAAACAAGTAATGTTATATTTCACCTATGCTGCAGTGTTTCGATCTGTTTCAAAAAACTAATGAAAGCCCTGATGAAGATCTATTACAACAGATCGAAAACAGTGCAGCATAGGCAAAATTAACATTACTCATTTATAATCTTGTGTCTTTCAATTTTTCATAATATTACACACACACACACACACACACACACACACACACACATATATATATATATATATATATATATTATATATATTATATATAAGAGAGTTTCATAATTTGCTTTAAGCATTGTGTATATATTGGTTAGGAGGTTGATTTAGAAGGCTATCACAATGCAGGTGTAAATTCACGTGTGTATGCGTATGAAATACACACGTGCAATCCCGCGCTAGGGTAAATCTTAACGTCACAGCCAACATGCATTTTCATGGACATGCGCATGACAACATACACACACGTACAAAAAAAAACCCACATTCACGCAAACATACAACACGAGAATACAATTATATAAAAAATACCATCATTTTCAAAAAAAAAAAAAATTATTTAAATAGAAATGCCATAACTAGACTACTTCAGTTTCAGTGATCTTTTGAAAAAGAGATTTTATCTCAAAAATTCAAGAATTAAATACAGGTTAACACACAACTCCATTGTTACCGTATTAATTTTTTTTCTTTACATCTGCATTGTGATAGCCTTCTAAATCAACCTCCTAACCAATATATATATAATATAATATATATATATATATATATTGTGTGTGTGTGTGTGTGTGTGTGTATTTTTATTTAATTTTTTCTCCTTATAAATTGTTTTTTATTTTTGCTTGTTTATTTCTTTTAATTTATTCCCTTTTTTCTTCTCTTTTTTTTTTTGTTTGTTTGTTTGTTCTAGGAAGGATTTAATGACAGTTTCATGCTCTATGCATTATAGTAGTAGTAGTAGTAGTAGTAGTAGTAAGTAGTCGACGGGGAGACTTAAAGTCGGTATCAGCCAATAAGCGAGGGAGTCTATCCCCTTTTCAATAGCGCTAGACCAAGGAGATTGTTTTATAGCATCTGAGATGGAGCGCCACACCTACCATCAGCTCCTTACTTTACCACACAGATCCCTGTGCTACTCATAATGCTGAGTTGGCGAGGACCGGTATCGAACTAGGAACCTTGTGGTTTCTAGCCGAACGCTCTACCGACTAAGCTAACCTGCCCCTAGTATTAGTAGTATTTTTAGTTGCAAGACCTGTTATTTATTGCATTATAATGATTGTTCAAAAAAAAAAAAAGGCTAAAAAATGTTACGTAGAAAATGTTAAGGACAAAGCAAAGTGGAAACTTAAAAGAAATAAGAAAGAGGAGGAATTAAAAGAGAGCTTCTCATTTCTTAAAAGTAATATAAAATTAACATCTTCAGTATGTCTATGTATATGTAGATGTATATCTGGGTGTGTGGTTGGGTGAAAGTCGATACTTACACCCACAATACTGATGTATGAAGAAATAGTCCACTACTCACAAAGGAAAATATACACACATGTATATATATATATATATATATATATATATATATAATATATATATATATATATGTATATATATATATATATATATATTATATATATATATAAATGTATATATATATATGTATAAGCTTGAATATATGTTATATATGTTCATATGATTTTTTTATAAATCAAAATATTGTCAATATTAGCAATGAAAATGATATAAAAGATATTCATTTCAACAACAATGTGTATTTTTCATACCCTTTTACTTATAGATAAATAAATGAAAAAATAAAAGGTTAGGCATTTTTTATCATCATTGGAACAATTATTGCCACCGTTCGGTTTCTTGCTCTGTGGCAGTCGTCAGGCAACGAAATTGTTTTTGAAAATGATACAAATTATATAGATATGCTTAAATGTGGGGGTTTGTATGTATATATATATAAATATATATATGTATATGTATATACATCTATATACATATAACACATACATATGCATATATATATATAATATATATATATATATATATATATATTTGGAAATACGGTGAGGAAATTAATCCGATAATATGAGAAGAAAATATTTTTTAAAATATAACAAACACAGGATGTTATGATTGGGGGAAACAATTTTATGTGTCAATACTTAAGCATTTCGGTATATTGTATCATCTTCAGGACACTGCTAAGTAATGTTTATGTGAGGGACAAAATGAAAGATGTTTAGTGTATAGTGAATGTGTGAATATGATGTTATTAACCGTTTGTTAAAGCGTTTTTTTACGAAAGCCAATCACGTGATCAATGCATGTGTCAAAATCGAAGGTGAAGATCATATGATGACGCATGGATGAACGTGAATAGGCGGAGAACGAACATATGTATATGTCTATGTATGAATATATGTGGATATGCGTATATATGCATTATATGTATTTATATATTATTTTAATCTTCTTATTTTTCTAACATTAATATTCCATATAAAATACGTCATATCTTTGTTAACTTTTCGTTCTCCGCCTATTCACGTTCATCCATGCGTCATCATATGATCTTCACCTTCGATTTCTGCACATGCATTGATCACGTCATTGGCTTTCGTAAACAAACGTGCATATAAAAATTAACGGTTAATAACATCATATTCACACATTCACTATACACTTAACATCTTTCATTTTGTCCCTCACATAAACATTACTTAACAGTGTCCTGAAGATGGTACAATATACCGAAATGCTTAAGTATTGACACATGAAATTGTTTCCCCTAATCATAACATTCTGTGTTTGTTATATTTTTAAAATATTTTCTTCTCATATATATATTTATATATGTGGAGAAAAGTAGACAAACACGGGATGTTATGGAAACTTGATGTTTATTGTCGACGGTGCAACGTTTCGGTCTCTTATTAGACCATCTTCAGGACTTGGATATATAGATGGTCTAATAAGAGACCGAAACGTTGCACCGTCGACAATAAACATCAAGTTTCCATAACATCCCGTGTTTTGTCTACTTTTCTCCACATACTGTCGGATTAACCTCCTCACATTTCTACCATATTTATATATATATACATGTATATTTATGTATATTATATATATATATATATATATATATGTGTGTGTCTGTGTGTATATATATATATATATGTGTGTGTGTGTATTATTATATATATATATATATATATATATATATATATATTATGAATATGTATTAAATTCCTTTGATGTATCCTATATATATATATAGCTAGGTCTTTCTTGATAATACATTATCACAGGTAGGATATATTGAATGATATATCAGATCTTTCATTCATGTTAGCCATGAATCAGTGGGTAACCCAGCATATTTATTCACGGTCATATATTTATATCTTTCTTGCTTTTATATAATGGTTAAGTGCATATCAAGAAACGTGGCAATAAACACAAAATATGTAAAGGCAAGTGCGGCGCATGCAAGAAACATTGATATCATTTACAAGCTGTTTATCAACCTGTGTTATCAACGGTAACCAAATACGTCAAAACTTCCATTCATTTTAATTATGGTGACACAGCAAATATCCCAAAAGAATAATGAAAGATTGTATTTTAATGCTGACTGCATTTAAAGCATATATATATATATATATATATATAAGTTAAAAGAAAGGAAATAAATCCGACGGTATGAGTATAGAAAAAAGAATATGAAAACAACACAAAATGCTGTTAAAGTGAAAACATTTTATAACATATTCATAGCTGATATTGAACAATATTTCGATTTTATAAAAATCATCTGCCACTCTGAAAAGAAAAATTAATGTCTACTATTTACAACATCAAATACAAAAAAAATTAAAATTCCACGCTGTTATCATTTAAATTTTATTTTTTTATTTTCTTCATGAATATAAATCAAATCTTCATTATTTCTACTCAAAAACCAAGATATCATGATATTCAATGTATATATATATTTACTTTGTCGTTAATTGTTTTATTTTTTAAGTTTCCTCCGGACATAGATATTCACACAACTGCCCTTTATATATGTATATATATATATTTACCCCCCCCCCCGCACGAGCAGGATGCGAAACAAAGTCAACTTAAGTGGAGTTCAACAGGTTTGAATTCAGAGTTTTCCTTCTCCTGGACCGGTTGTCTAACCAAGGTTAAAGAGCCCAGTCTTCCCTACTATTTATCCATAGCTAGAGAGAGAGAGAGTAGGATTCATACCTTTCACAAGAGTATTTATATATATATATATATATATATATATATATATATATAAAGGGCAGTTTAGTGTGTGTATGTATATATGTATGTCCGGTGGAAACAACAAAAATAAAACAATTGATAACAAAGTAATTTATATACACATTCACTATCACCAGAGCTTTTTTTTATGAAAAAATAATGAAGATTGTATTTATATCTGGGAATATATTAAAAATTCGGAATATAATAGTCAACATCATCATGTCGCACAAGTAGCATGGATATCCATGACAATCTCTCACCAACCTTCCCTATCACTCATTGTCTATGGAGGTCCTCTGTGCAGCATCCAGTATCCTCACATAGTTTGTCAATGTAGGTCCTCGCTGGGCGGCCAACATTTGCATGTCCATGTGTTGGCTTCCACAGGAGAACGTCGCTTATGAGCTCGTCCTTGCTTATCCAGTAGTGTCATGCATGTCTAGTCCGTCCTACTCGGATGCTTTCTGAGATGGGGGGCAGGTGGCCATACAGCTGTTAAACCATGAGTCAATTATGTAAGATCAAAACAATCAATTGAACTGCAAGACTAACTTTTTATTATCCCCTCTCTACCTAGGCTACGTTGGGTAGCTGCTTCTAGTATATATATATATATATATATATATATATATATATATATATATATATATCAGTTTAAAATAAACGAGAAAATCTGGATAAGCCAGCTAGTGTGATGGTTAGAGTCCCCGCCTGTCAGCCTGACAGGTAGGGTTCGAATCACACACAAAGCACTATCCTGTATATAACTCTGCTGATGAGGCCTAATAGGCTGAAATGTACATACAGAGATCGACTTTTTCTCGATTTGTTTACGCCTTACATTTGAACAGATATGCACGCCTAATTCATTTAATTATAACTAATTAATTCTCAAATTAGGTATGACTTCAATTAAGCACATATTCTCCCAAAAATTGTCGGCTATCGCCATCTCAAAACGGATTGTTTGTACACTTCATATATATATATATATATATATATATATATATATATATATATTTAAAGCCCAGATTGTTCAAGTTTTTTATTGTTTTATTTTTGTTTCACTTTTTTTTTGCTGTTGCCCACTAACGTTACCATTACTCCAGATTAGTTTACCTTAGTTTCTGGGCTTTTTACTATATTTGGGACTTTTTTTTCTTTTTGTGCTGTTGACCACTCACTTTACCGCTACTCCAGAATGGCTTCACCTAGCTTTCAGGTTTTTTACTATATTATGGCTGCACCACTAAGATTTAAGGAAATACTTAGAGAAAAATCTATTAGGGAACTGAGAGAATAGAGCTATGATGTACAATGTAAGTAAGTAAAGTCTTCGGGGTGGCCTAAAGTCGGTATCAGCCAGACAGCAAGGGAGTCTATCTAGACTGAGGAGATTGTTTTAGCATCTGAGGTGGAGCCCTACACCTACCATCAGCTTCTCACTTTATTACACAGATCCCTGTGCTACTCATACATTGAGTTGGCGAGGGCCGGTATTAAACCCGGAACTTTGTGGTTCCAAGTTGGACACTCTACCGACTGAGCTAAATCGATGCATTGATTTACTAGAGAAAGTATTATAAATGATTTTACTATAGAAATGTATTGAAAATAAAGAAAACAGTGATTGTTAGATGTTAAAAATTATGTTGTATATTGTACGAGCGAAACAAAGAAAAGACGACAAAAATAACAAAGAATTTTTTCCCGGTAAAAGCGAAAAGAAGTTAAAAAACGGAAGAGAGGGTTTCCGGTCAAGGAAACAGGGAGAGAATAAAGGAATATATAACAAAGGTCCATTATCAGATCAAAAATAAAGATGCGTAGGCGTGTAGTCAATACAAAAGTCAGAGGGCCGAGTCGTGAGAGTCGGTTAGTCAGTCAGACAGGAGACATCGAACGGAGTAACCGCACTCATTGTCACAGCGATGGGCTGTGAGCCGTCACCAGCCCCCTTCCACCTCACCAACGCTAGTCATCTCAATAGTCATTGTCAACCCTTGGGCAGTTTCCATTGTCAACGCTCGCCACCCACTAACGTACAGCCGAGAAAAAGAAATAAAGTCAAAAACTCCTTCTATACAGCATGTGTTGTGATTTCATTAAGCGACCAATACATATATCGTCTAGGGTTAGTGACGATACCCGCTACATATGCAGATACACGAAGTAGGGCCGTGAATTTGAAGCCGCTATATAACATATAGAATTTGATACCAGTATGCAACAATTAAAACTAGTGTTACTTTCAGAAAAAAAAGGCTCTCTCATTCTCAGGGATCAATACCGAAACCGTTTGTTGTTTTTAATATTCATAGTTTGGTTTGGTTTGTTTTATGGCATATCAACCTCAGTGGGTCATTTAATGTCGATTAAGTTTTGAAATAAATTAATTCTTAATGGATACACATTTTTTTTTATAAATACATTTTTCCATTTAACCCATAGATGGGACCCTAACAGTTACTACCAATCTGGGTCAGAGTGGACCAAGGAGCAATTGTGATGAAGGGGTGCTCCACATTCCCCAAAGCTCCAAAACTGGAACATCACCATCAGATAGAGTTTAACGTCATTCTCAGGATATGTAGACCCTCAGCCACCGCCTTCTAGCGCAGCAATACCATAGAAGAATAATTAACACATCTTAACGCCTCTACCGCAGCTATGGTTAGCGGAATGAGAACAGGATACCCCAGGGGACTGAATAAAGGATTGGGTTCAAAGTTCCATGATGGCTCCCGATTATGACAAGAAGGTTCCAGAGTTCAAAAAGAAGGTTCCCGAGTCTGAGAAGGTTCCCGAGTCCGACAAGAAATACCTGAAGTAGGCCAGAGGATACATCAGCCGAAACGTTGTACAGATAACAATGAAGATGAGGACAATAGCCCGAATAATACAGATAATACAGTGACATGAGTTTAAGTCTTTGTCTGAAGCTGGTTGCATTTCACATAACAGTAATGACCTTGGGAAAGGTAGGAATCTAACTATTCTCCCTCCAGCTATGGGTAAATAGTAGCGTAGACTTAGTTGTTTAACCTTGGTACTGCAACTGGTTTAGGATTTAAAAAATTCTAAATCTAAACCTGTTAAATTTTAGTATTATCTGTGTTATTCGGACTATTTTCCTCATCCTCATTGTTATCTGTACAACGATTCAGCCGATGTGCCCGCCAGTCTTCTTCAGGTATTTCTTGTTGGACTCAAGAATCTTCTTTTTAGATTCGGGAACCTTATTTTGGAACTCGGGAACCTTCTTGTCATAATCGGGAGTCATCACAGAACTTTGAACCTAACCCTTTATTCAGTCCATAGGAGTATTGTATTGTCATTCCGCTAACCATAGCTGGGGTAGAGGCGTTAAGCTGTGTTAATTAATATTCTATATTACTGCTGCCCTTGATTGAACCTGCACTCCAGAGATAATTGTCTCTTAGAACTGTCTTAGCCTAACTCTTTTACCCACAAGGCCATGTGTCCAATTGTGTAAATGTTGCTTAAATTTGTCCTTTTGTCGGATCCTGCTCGTGCATTGGGTTTGATAAATACACAAAGTACTACATATTGCATCCTAAAACATCAAAGTTTAATATAAATTAAAAGATTAGAAATAAATTACAAAAGTCAATGATGGGGGGGCGGCTTTGTTGTTACTTTTAAAACAGACAATCATATGTTGTCTATTATAACAAGGATAAATGGAATGAGTGGCTGAATGGAATTAGAAATTTTATCTCAAGAGAGGCAAATGTTGTTTAAAAATATACAAAATCCTGTTTCTGACATCCCCGCTGAAGCGAAGACCAAGAATGGGTTGAGTTATTAGGTCCCAGCGTAAAGTTGCTGGAAGTGTTTTCCATGCTCATACCGTCCGTGCCATTGATTTTGCAGAGCGTCATGGTTATATTGAGGGTGATATCAGTGATATCATCCACAACCCTGGCCGTGGAGCTCCTCTGGCTCATGTGAGCTTCAGAGATCCTTATTGTTACAAGCGTAATACTAAAACCTTTGTATGTGCCGAAGGCTTGTACACTGCTGTTTATATATGTATAGATTTACTCAACCCATCCACCACATACTGCTGGTATTAATTCATAGCTTTCTTTCTTGTAGACTGGTGGCCTAATCAAGATGAAAGAGCCCCGTCTTTCCTAGTATTTACCTATATTAAGGGCCACAGATGGATTCTGGTCTTTCACAAGAGATCCACCGACACACACACACACACACACACACACACACGCACACATAAATATATATATAATATTGTTACATGATCTATGCGGTGGCATAAGATTATTGTCAATCCCTGTAATTCTGAGGGGATGACCCTTTCATACTTATGTAAGGTAGTATAGAGATATGGTGGCGATCAGTGCAGTTGATGGCCCTGAAAGTGAGTGACGGCGTTTGACCTCACTCTCACCTTGCCTTCCGGGGATAAATCGTGGGAACTGGAAGGCATAGAAGAACATGTTCCGGTTTAAGAATAGTAAGGAGCTCTAGTTAGTTTTGCAGTGGACGTCAGACAGAGCAGTCGGCCATGATGCTCTGTCTAAACTGTAACTCTGCACACGCGCGCTATGTTATGTCTGGGTTGGGGATTTACCGAATAAAGTAACGTTAAAAGAAAATCGAAGTCTTGTGTTTATTACCTAAAAACTAACAATGACACAGGGCTTCTGATAAGGAGAAATCCCTAACAGAAACCAGACCCGAAGTCCCCAAGAAAGTCCAGACCTTAGAGGATTCCAGGCCAAGATGATAGAAGAAGCAAAGCCGGCCAGAAGAATAGATGTTCAAGATATAGAAGCAAGTAAGAAGTAAAGAAGTAAAGAAAGGCTATACAACATATATGCTGATTTGGTACCGTGAAAACCTCAGTATACAACAATATATATATTATATATATATATAATATATATATATATATATGTGTGTGTGTGTGTGTGTGTGTATACTTCGGCAGCATTTTTTCTTTTAGACATGTTTGTTAAACGCCACAGACAATTCAAGTCTGAGGAGTTTTTTATGGTCCTTTCAATTTTCCTAGCGATCGAAAAAGATCGCTAGGAAATTGAAAGGACCATAAAAAAACTCCTCAGACTTGAATTGTCTGTGGCGTTTAACAGAAACACACACACACACACACACATATATATATATATATATATATATATATATATATATATATATATTACACAGATATAAATCATGGATGAAATAAAGACAAATAATGAGAGAAGTTTTTATTTATATTCAATTTAGCTCATATGAATATTTCTGTTTGAAATTATTTCCTTTTCTATTTGACAATGTTCTTGTTTTAGGACAATGAAAAAAGCATAATGAATTTAATAGTGTGGAATTGTACTTTTATATTATAGCAAAAAAAGCCATCCTCCAGGTTGGCAACATCATCCTCTTGGGTGCTATGCCTGAGGGTACCATTATCTGCAGTATTGAAGATACAAAACCCTAATAACACCTCATATAGAAAATTGTACAAATGCCTAGACGTGGAAGTTATAGTGTACTATTGAGAATGTAGGGCATAGAAAGAAGATTGATAAAAGTAATAAAAAGAATAAAACTGTTACAAGGAGAGATTAAAGAAATTAAGATTAGCTACTTTACTAGAAAGAATAATAAGAGCTGATGTAATTGAAATTTTGAAAATAATTAATTGGTTTCTAATAATGGTAGACATACTTTTTATATTTCTCCTTGAACTGTCAAGGCGGATTTCAAAAATAAGTCTATTAACCAATTGGACTTTATTTGCTAATAGAGTAATATATCGTTTTAAAAAAATTGCCTAATCAGTTCAAAAACAGCAATAGTTTTTGAAAAATGTAAAGATTAATTTCGATGACTTAAGATAAGTGCTAATAATAAGTATTTAAGAGAAAATTTTTAGGAATTATTGACTACTAGCAGCGGCTACCCAGTATCGCCAGGGTAGAAGGGAATTTTCAAGTTAGTCTTGCAGATCCATTGTGAGCTAAATCATCACGGGATGCCCCATTTAAATCCCTATGTAAAGAAAAAATAGACCTAGCTTTGATCGAGCGACTCTGAAAAGAAATCTTAATGTCTACTATCTAAAATATTAAATGAAAAAAAAATCCATGTTTCACGAATAAAAAATCAAATCTCAATGATTTTTGCTCAAAACCCAAGTCCTGGTGATATTCAATGTGTATATATATTTACTTTGTTGTTTATTTTCGAAGTTTCCTCCAGACATACAGATTCACACAACTGCCCTTTATATATGTACTAGCAGCGGAAAAAATGGTAAGAATAAGTATTTAAGAGAAAATTTTTAGGAATTATTGACTACTAGCAGTGGCTACCCGGCATCGCCAGGGTAGAGGGGAATTTTTTAAAGTTAGTCCCGCAGATCCATTGTGAGTTGATTCCTCGTGGGATGCCCCATTTAAATCCCTATGTAAAAAAAAATAGACCTTTGATTGATCCAGCTACTCCAAAAAGAAAGGTTAATGTCTACTATCTAAAATATTAAATGAAAAAAAAATCCATGCTGTTATCATTTAAATTTTATTTTCTTATTATCTTCACAAATACAAATCAAATCTCAATTACTTTTGCTCAAAAACCAAGCCCTGGTGATATTTAATGTGTATATATATTTACTTTGTTGTTAATTGTTTTATTTTCGAATTTTCCTCCAGACATACAGATTCACACAACTACCCTTTATAAATGTACTAGCAGCGGCTACCTGGCGTCACCTGGGTAGAGAACATTTTTAGGAATTATTGACTACTAGAAGCGGTTACCCAGCATTCCTTATTTTAGGGCCGTGTTAGCTCAGTCGGTAGAGCGTTCGGCTAGAAACTTCCAAGTTCGATACCGGCCCTCGCCAACTCAGCATATGAGTAGCACAGGGATATGTGTGGTAAAGTAAGAAGCTGATGGTAGGTGTGGTGCTCCACCTCAGACGCAAAAACAATCTCCTTGGTCTGGCGCTTATGAAAAGGGGATACACTCCCTCGCTGATTGGCTGATACCAAATTTAGGCCACGCTGATGACTTTACTTTAGTAATACACAAGTAGTTGATGAAAATTATTTCTTAAACAAATCATTTATAAATTTTAAAAAAACAAGATTTGGCATTAAATAGTCCACAAGTGTTGATGTGCCATTAAACCAAACAACCAGCAACCAAATCATAAAGTTTATTTCCTATGACGATAATCATTACATTATGCATTGCTATTGTGACTATAGTGTGAAACTATGTGTGGGCACGTACCACATTTACTATAGAAGTACAAATACTACCAAATAATTTCCTATAGAAATACATTGCAAATGATTTTACATTAATAATACATAGAAAATGAGGAAGCAAGGGATTGTCTATGTTCAGGAATTAAGATAATAATTACTGACAAAACAGGACATTTATGTCTATAACTGTACTGATTATTATAAGCACACACATACACATGCACATGTACACAAATGTACACAAGTGTACACACACACACAAATACATACATAGACAAACACACACACATACCTATATATATACACACATATATACATGCACATACATATAAACACTCACACACACACACACACACATCCACACACACACATATATATATATATATATATATTTGGGTAACAATTTTCATGTAACCAAGTCTAATTGAACATGACAGACAAAGAACATCTTATTAAATTCTTATTTAAGTGTTCTTGTTCCCAAACAAGAGAACATATATATATATATATATATTATATATTATATATATATATATATATATATATATATATATATCCCCAAACAAGAGAACATATATAAGGTTTAACTTCTTTGTCCATTTTATCATATTCAATAAGTCTTCTTGGCATCCACACACACACAATTATATATATGTATGTGTGTGTGTGTTGTGTGCGCGTGTGTGGAGAGAGAGAGAGAGAGAGAGAGAGAGAGAGAGAGGTAAGAAAGAATAATAGATAGACACATACTATAGATAAATAGAGAGGGAGAGAGAGAGAGAGAGAGAGAGAGAGAGAGAGATGGAAATTCCGATAGATAGATGATAGATTGATAGATAGATGGATAGATAAATAGATAGACATGTAATATAGCATTCAAGTAGAAATGGATTGTCAATGGTTATTAATGTACAAATAACTGACAGGACTAGGCACTTATCTGTAACTGATCTAATTAATCATATATATATATATAATATATATATATATATTATTATATATATATATAATATGTGTGTGTGTGTGTGTGTGTGTTTGTGTGTGTGTGTGTGTGTTGTGTGTGTGTGTAAGTATCCAATGACTGGTTGTAAGGGATGATTCTATTTGGGATCTTCAAAATTTCACTGTATAACCATACTGGATGCTCTTGTAGGTGCAAGCATATATTCATCTAAGGATTTTTATGAATCCTAGAGAGCTCAATGTATAATAATAATAAATTAGATTAAATACAGAGAAATATTTAACTTTCAAAGAAATCAAAAACTTAACAAACTGTCATTCCGTAATAATTTATTTCTGGTTGAAATTTTTAAATGCCTTTTGTATTTCTGGTCGAAATAAATTATTACGGAATGACGGTTTGTTTAAGTTATATATATATATATATATATATATATATATATAATATATTAATATGTGTGTGTGTGTGTGTGTGTGTGTGTGTGTGTATGTATATATATATATATTGTATTATATATATTATATGTATGTATATATGATATTATATTTATATATATATATATATATATATATATATATATATATATATATTCATTTAGTAAGGCAAGAGACATGTCTAAATGTCAAATACAAACATTTTTTTTATTTCTTCAGTTTATTGAAACTGACATCCATGATGATTATGATTATCATTATATATATATATATTATATATATAATTATATATATATATATATATATCATATATATATGTGTGTAATACATATATATATGTATATATATTCATATATATTATGTATATGTATATATATATAAGTTATGATTATACTGTCACACATACAACACATACACACGCACCCACACACACACACACACATATATATATAATATATATATATATATATATATATATATATATATATATATATGCAAGAGATAGAGAGACATTGAGAGAGGGAGAGCGATAAGGCAGGTAAATAGATATGCAGGCATACAGATAGATAGACAGATAGGTAGACAGACAGATAGATAGATAGATAGATAGATAGATAGATAGACAGACTAAGATTACAAATATACAAACACGTACGAATGGATTTACATATGTTGACATTTTTATTAAGCATTCATTAAAACGCATATTCATACATATATTTATTAGACATGCAAATACCATATACAGATAACGCACCCCACCCCCACCCCTTTTCCGTCAGGAAGTATGCACCCCCTGCACTGTCCCTTTTTTTTCAGAAGTGCATCTGTTGTGATAAAAACGTAAATGCTAACAATGAAATACACTGCAATAAACAAATGCAACATCCAATATGATCACACCCACATAATTCTACGATAATTATAGTGGTGTTACATAATTATTAGATTCTTAATATTTATGTACAGTAGTGGCTGTTATAAGTTGCAGCCCACTGCTTTGAAGGATAAGTGACAAGGCTTGACCTCATCCTGATCCTTTCCGGTGGATACCGTGCGAATCGGTGGAGGAGACCCTCTTCCGGTTTAGATTAGAAATAGATTTTTAGCCAGTCGGCCAAAACCCACGACGGTGGTAAGTCGTGTTATACACGCTCCGACTCAATCTGCGCAGGTAGTCTTGGTGGGGGATTTCGAGAATAAAATATGATCTAAGTAAATCGAAGTCTAGTGTTATTATCTAAAAACTACCAATGACACAGGGCTTCTGATAAAGAGAAATCCAATGGAAGACCAGCACGAAGTCCCAAGAGAAGTCCAGATGCTAGGAGAGATGTTAGAAGAAGCAGTAAGATAGAAAAGACGCCAAGAAGAAGAATAGAAGTAAGTAAGTAAAGAGGTATACAACAGTAGACCCAAGATTAGGACGGGCAGTGAGGGGGATAAACAAAAAAAAACAAAAGAAAAAACTGTTACATAATCTATGCATAGATTATTGTCAACCCCCTCTAATTTCTGAAGGGATTTAGTGCTAAGTGAAAATGCAAATAGTCTCATCCAGGATTTGAACTCATGTCACAGTGTCCATTTCCTACAGTGATAACCATTTCACTATATGCCATCCACAATTGCTACATTATATAAGAAAATGGCAGCATGGATGTAATTTTAAAAAAATTCAGTCCCTTTAGGACAAATTTTCTTAGAATTTAGATTAGTATAATGTAAAATGCAAATAGCCTTGCTCAGGATTTGAACCTGTGTGGCCGTGTCCATTTGAAAGNGAAGAGAGAGAACATAACTCGTTTTTATGAACTTGTAGTTTTTTTCAATTCTTTAACTATATTACTATATATATTATATATGTATATATAATATATATGTGTGTGTGTGTGTGTGTCTGTGTCTGTGTGCCTGTATATACATATATTGTCTATTATATATATCAGTTGGGATTTAGTATGAAGCATTGGGTGTGAATAATATAAAACTTTGTTTTTGAATGTTAAGTTTCGTTTTTATTTCGTAATATTTCGGGGATGTTTATTCCCCTTCTTCAGAACGAATAGAATATCTGATCTGTCCTTTTTGGCATCTATATATATTCCTTATTGATGCTGATGGTATTATCTCAGTGACCTCGTTGGGTGGTATGGGGGCGGTCGCTCTTAGTGACCTCCTTGCTTCTCTCTCTTTTGCGACTACTTATCAGTATTTTTTGTGATGGCTTACTTGTTGATGTGTCTTGGCTGTCACCATTGTCCGTGTTGATGTTTTTTTGTGATTATATATATAATCATACACACACTCACTCACACACACACACACATGCACACACACACACACATACCACACACACATATATATATATATATATATATGTATATATGTATATATATATATATATATGTATATAATATATATACATAACATTGTGAGTATAGCAACCAAGGGAGTACGATAATCTATGTGCATGTAATAATAATAAACCGCCAGGATATACTAAAGCTAATAAGTAAACAGTGCTCAATACCTAAGTAGAGCAAATAATAAAGATAAACCTAATGAGTCAGATAAACCTACTTAAAGTTTCGCTTAGTGCTCTTCAGGGCTAAGATCCGGATTAAGAGATTTGGAGCAAATATATATATATATATATATTGAGCAAATATATATATATATATATATCGCAGTCACCATTAAATCCACCAAGTAAACAAATATAAAATACTGATTTTTAATGGAATAAATATTTCTATTGGTAGGTGATTAAAAATTAAGTGTCTGTCTGTATGTTTGTTTGTACACTGAATTAATGAATGTATTTTTATAAAGGAAAACTGGGGGAGACAAAGGTTGATTAAAACTGACACCCTATTTTGTCTGAGAGGGGATAAAAAGGTTTTTACCTCTCATTTTTCATTATAGGGACATAACCCCCTTCTCCCAAAAACCTTCCGCCCTGTCGGCTGTGGCGTTAGAATGCACCGACTGCACATCTGCAGAGGCGTAAGACTCCCCCAATGGAGCCACCTGTTGGTCGTGGGTGGCGACCCGTGATGCTTAAGGATAGAACCCAGGTGGATGAGCAGTCCATGATATGCAATACTCCACTTTGGCCCTATCTTGGGCTAGACGGGCGGTCGGAGAGGCCCCCTCCGATCAATCGGCTGGTCACGTCAAGCCCTAGCACCTATATGATTTTCCCAACCCTATTGCCCTTATGGCAAGTCCTGGTTACATTTAATGTGTATATATATTTACTTTGTCGTTAATTGTTTTATTTTCGAAGTTTCCTCCGGACATACAGATTCAAACAACTATCCTTTATATATGTATAGTTATGTATAGTTAAATATTATCAGTTTTGGT
>CM042142.1:118870026-118902526 GCA_023376005.1 Doryteuthis pealeii
TGGCGCATTGTGTAATGGTTATAGTCGTAGGGAACTAACAGATTAACATGGTGCAAAAAGTATCTCAAATTAATCATAGAATAGTTAGTAAATTATTCATAAGAGACCTAGTCACCAATAGGCACCCCAGCCCAGATCAGTTTTGAAAGGAACTGAATTTTGCCTTAGTTAGTAAACAAAATCAACAGTCGTTAAAAACACACACACTTCTACATGGTAGTGTACTCTCCCTATATTGTGCTAAAAGCCTCTGATGAATTTGAACCCCTAACACTCCTTGAAACCAGAGAAATCACGTCACTTCCTTGGTGCATACTGCTAGTGGAGCGGCCATGTTAACACTGTAAAGACAGCAAGCAAAATGGCACGTGACCACAAGAGTGCAAACTATAAGCACGCATGCACAGTATGCAGTGTGACAATGATAAAGATGTTATAGCATGTTATGTTTTAATAAATTGGTAGAAAGAAATTTTATGTTTGATATTTTATTAACTTCCTTTGTATTAATATATTGGTAAATATTTGCTGAATCTTCTCATCAGTAGTGGAGGTTGATGGGCCTCCTGCTCCCTCTTGTTAAGCTGTTCTGGCCTCTTTTAAACTTCTCTATCCACTCATACACACTTTCTACATGGTAGTGCACTGTCCCCATATTGTGCTAAAAAACTCCCATGAATTTGAGACCCTAACACTTCTTGAAACCAGAGAAATCAGGTCACTTCCTTGGTGCATACTGCTAGTGGAGCGGCCATGTTGACACTGTAAAGACAGCAAGCAAAATGGCACGATCAGGCTCAAACTTCGACCACGTGACCACAAGAGGGCAAACTATAAAAAAATGTAAGAATGAATGTACAATGAGTGCGATTCCCTAACCTCATAAGTTAACTCACAACGAGCTGACATGTCATTAAAATCAATTCAAAAATTATTCATACTCTTTTTTAATGGAAGCTGAGCTCATTGTGGATGATTTGATGATTAAAAACCAGACATGATCCTATACTAAAATCGTTTTTGATTTTAATTTAAAAAAATGAGTTACTTCATGTTCTTGTTGTTAGTATGTGTTAAAAAATAATTTTCAACCAACAATAAACCAATATTGTTATTGACATTATAACAATATTATTTCAGATAGGAATCCACGTAGAGACACATGAAAAATAAATTTTATAAATTGTGTAATACCATTGAATATTGTACAGAAATGGTATTACATAATTTATAAAATTTATTTTTCATGTGTCTCTACGTGGATTCCTATCTGAAATAATATCATTATAATTTCAATAACAATATTGGTTTATTGTTGGTTGAAAATTATTTTTTTAACATATACTAACAACAACATGAAATAACTCATTTTTTTTATTAACTATCCGTAGAGGGTTCTGAAAGGTGAATAAACGTATCTTTTGTTTTGAGTTTTATTTTTTTTAAATAACAATGTTAGTTTGTCTTTAGTGTAGAATTAATATTTTCCCATACACTAGGCTGGGGTGCCTATTGATGACTTAGTCCGGCAAAAGCATTGGAAACTAAAAATATATTTTACTATAAACAGTTTTTATATGGTTTTAAGGTTCTTAAGCCTTGATTGGCAACTAGTCTAGGAGAAGGAACTACTCTGAATTCAAAAACTGAGGAATGTTATTTGGGAGCACTATTCTTCTGTTATCAACTATCTATATTGGTTAGTCTGGGAGGTACGTGGTGTAATGGTTAGAATCATAGGAAATGGTCTCGTCAACTCAAGTTCAAATCCTGGACGAGGCTGATTGCATTTCACATAGTGCTAATACCCTTGGAAAAGGTATCAAACCAACTATTCTCCCTCCAGCTATGAGTAGATAGTAGGTCAGACTGATACCGAGATACAGAGGGGTTTGATAAATATTTGATATTGAATGTGACCTTATGAAGTTTATCTTACAACATAATACCCCCTTCTGTCCACACACTTCTTCCATCGGTGTTGCAGTGCTTGGATCCCATTGGTAAAAAATGTCATCAACAGCAGATATGACATCAACATCTGAACTTTTCAGCCAGTTCAATTTTCAGCCCACTGAAAAGTTTATAGGCTGACCAAGATACTCTCGGGGAAAGTGACCAAATGAGGTTTATTTTTGTAACATAATAGTCCCCCCTTGCTGTCCACACATTTCTTCCATCGGTGTTGCAGAGCTTGGATCCCATTGGTCAAAAAAGTCATCAATAGCTGGTATGACATCATCATATGAAACTTTTCAGCCCATGAAATTTTCAGTCCACCCTAGTATATAGTAGATTAATAAGTAATGCATATATATACATATTGTTACGTAGCGGCTTTTACAATATACAACCATATTAACAAAAGAAAGTAAAGTGAAAAAGAGAGGAAAGAAGCCGCCGCAGAAAAGAGAGCCATAAGGAAGGAGAGACAACAGCATCCCCAGCGAGCATCACTGTTTGTTTGCAATCACTGCACCAGAGATTGCCATTCAAAAATTGATCTGTTCAGCTACTCACACAGTTACAGACAAAAGAAGTGGACTCTATGCCATCGTTTTCAATAGACGGGATGATGTCAACCAACAACAGGCTAGATTCTTGACCATTAACCATACCTTTCCTCCTGTTTTTTTTTTTTTTAATGCGCAACAAACAGATTTTGAAAACTGCTGAAATAAATTTTAAACCAAAAATTGCAAAATTCTGTATTCAGTCATTTTTAATCCCTACCAAAAGAAATATTTAGTATTTTAGCACAGACAGTAACCAAATCTATGCATATGTGTGGGCAGGGTGATGATAGAGTAGTGGTAAAGGGGGTGGGCCACAGTAAGAAAAAAACCTGATATCTTTATTCTGTATACAAGTTCCGTCAGCACTAAAATTCAACCGTGAATTACATTACATGAGAATATCAGTCAATATGCAATTATCAAAATGAAGCCCTAACAAATACTATATATGACATTATCGGTTATACAGGGGGCAGCAGAAAAGTTCTCCCCTCAGCTATGGGTAGATAGTAGGGCAGACTTAGTTCTTTATCTGTATCTGATGAAGCTGTATAAGCTAAAATATATTATATAGATAAATTGTTAATTTGAACTATTTCCTTTGCTCCATTATACAGAAGGCAGCAGACAATTTCTCCCCTCAGCTGTGGGTAGATAGTAGGGCAGATTTTGTTCTTTATCTGTATCTGATGAAGCTATATAAGCCAAAATATATTATATGAATAATTTGTTAATTTCAACAACAGGCTGCAGATGAAAATACCCCCCCCCATTTTAAACTGTCACCTATGTGGTGCATCTGAAAGGCAAGTGGTAATGGTAGCTCCATCTAGCTACTGTCTGCTAATTGTTGTGGAAATGTTCTTTTAAGACTAGCAAATCTGTAATTGCTAACCATTGCTCATTACATGTTAGGTAAAATGATGCCATTTTGGATAGAAAATCGATACTACCACGGGTTGAAAATTATTTTTGCAATGCTCTATATAGTAAAATCATGGCCTGCTATTATTAATAATTGGCTTGGTTTGCTTTCTTAGTTTAACTGTATATCAACGTTGTAGAACACTAGTGGTGCTATTTAACCTATAGCTTGGGGATGAGGGGGTTCATACCTTTCCCAAGTGTATTACTCTGAAAGTGAATGCATTAGCACAACTAGCTATGATGTCGCATTCTAACACATTAACCATGATGCCACGGGCACTCCCCCATTAGGCCAGTTTGATGCTAACCTAGCAAATTTAGCATACCTACTTATTGGGCTTGGAGGAAAGTTTTAATATTAAAATGCTATTAGATCCATATGTGAAAAATGGGAGCTCTTCATTAAGATTGGCCCTCCAACAATGAACAATAATCACTTTACATTTTTACAGCAAGGCGTAACTAATTATACAAAATGCATTGAATTCAGCATAATTAGGCTTATATATATAATATATATATATTATATATATATATATATATATATATATATATATATATATATATATGTATATATATATATATATATATATATACATATATATATTGATATTATCTATATATATATGTATATATATATATAATTGGTAATATAATAATGTATGTATGAGGTCATAAAAATGTTATATATATATATATTATATATATATATATATATATGTATATATATATATGTGTGTGTATGTGTGTATATATATATATATAGGTCATATCAATATATATATATTATATATATATATATATATATATATATATATATATATAAAAGCCTAATTATGCTGAATTCAATGCAAATAATTATTTTAGTAAGTCAGCTAAATTTTTATTTTTTGTTTTTCTTCTGAAGTTTCAAAATTTCAATTTTGTATAATTATAATTATAATATGATATGATAATATATATATATATATATATATATATATATATATATATATATATATATATATATATCATATCATATCATATCATATATCATATCATATATATATATGTGTATATATACTAGTTTATATAAATTATATATATATATGAAATCATATAAATAATACATATATATGATCTCATTTGTATACATATCTATGAGGCCATACACATAATAATAATAATAATAATAATAATAATAATAATAATAATAATAATAATAATAATATCATAGCAACAATAGATAACCCAATATGATAGTAAGTTTAGGATGTATAGAGACAGAAACGATACTATTAATGACTTAATAATCAAATGCAGCAATTCGTCTGAGATGGAGCGCCACACCTACCATCAGCTCTTCACTTTATAACACAGATCCCTGTGCTACTCATTGGCTGATTTAACGAGGACCAGTATCAAATACAGAACCTTGTGGTTCCTAGTCAGGCGCTCTACCAGCTGAGCTAAACCGGCCCTAACTTCACACAATACCACTTAGCGCGTGATGAATACACTCATTAAAAGTATTCACCAATTCCTTAATAACATCAGAATGTCCTGGATTTCAAAAATAAACCATGAATCTTGTATTCTTGATAATGTCCAATGCTGGTTGAAAGTAATCAAACGACAAATATTTAATTTTTGTACAGGTCTGATTCACATTTTCAGGATCTTTCTTGCAAGCAAAAAAAAAGCAATAAAAAAATTGAATAAACAATCTTTGTTTGTGTTTTTTTTTGTTTTTTTCTTTTACATATTTAAAAGACAATTTTATGTCTAAATACGAGGTGTGTCTGAAAAGTAATGAGACTGTTGTCACAAATAATTCATTTCAAATCCAAACAAAAAATTAAATGTTTTCTCCTTCAAACTAGTCCCCTCTTGAATCTAATGCATTTTCCATCCTTCCCTGTCACGCTTCTCTGCCATGATGGAAAAATTATTCTGGTATGTCGTTACGGACCTCTTGGTGACCTCAACTCATTCAAAACGGGTCCACTTGATGAGCCCCTTCCGCTTGGGAAAAAGAAAAAATCACGATTTGTCGTGCCACAACTATCATCCCTTCCAGCGCGCTTACCAAACTGAAGAGGCTCATCAAGGGAACCCGTTTTGAATGCGTTGAGGCCATCAAGAGGTCCGTAACGTAACGTAATTACTTCGAAAAGGTATGAATCCTACTCTCTCTCCAGCTATGGATAAATAATAGGGCAGACTGGGCTCTTTAACCTTGGTTAGGCAACCGGTCTAGGAGAAGGAAAACTCTGAATTCAAACCTGTTGAACTCCGCTTAAGAAATTTACCCTGTGTCACATCCTGCTCGTACGAAGGGGTTGGTAAATATATATATAGCGAATACAGATTCAAAACAATTGCATGATGTGCATCAATTCCCAAAATTGAACAATTTCTTTATTACCATATTAACCTACGCATTGAAATCTATCAGAAAATTGAAACCTAAAATTTCCACGAAAATAGGTGATTTTGAAGCACTGTCAGTTTTTTGTTAAAGGCTCATGTATCCGCCAATTCTTCGAATTGAGCGCTTTCTTTGGCATCAATAAAATCTACGCATCGAAATCTACCAGAAAAGCCAATGAAATCGACAACCTAAATTTTGCACAAAAAAATTCAAATTACCCTAACATATTGACATATGGCTTCATCAAGTAGAGTTTGGTTATAATACCTAATAATATCCGTTTTAAATGGATGCTGTTAACTAGAAATAATAATATTGTTGTATCTTTAGATTTAAAAATAGCCTTTTATTTTTAAATCTCAGTGGTTGTAAAATATGGATGCACAAATGGTGTAATGTTCTCATTAGAGGAAATGAACTCTGCAAGCCAATTTCAAATTACCCTACAATATTTTGAGGCGCTCGTTGTGTAATGTTCATTATTGAAGGAAATGAAAACTATGAACCAAGTTCAAATTCTGGATGAAGCTGTTTGCATTTCATATAGTGCTAATGTATCCAAAATTATCCCTCCAGCTATGGGTAAAAATATAATAGACCGGTCTTTAAGCTTGGTATGGTAACCAGTCTATGAGAAGGAAAACTCTGAATTAATCTCTGTTTAATTCTGCTGAAAAATAAACCTGTGACTCATCCTGCTCGTTTAGAGGGTTTGGTGAATATATATCCTACCATATCAACATGTAGTTTCATCAAGTAGAGTTTGGTAATAATACCTAACAATATCCGTTTTTAATGTATATTCTTCAATTAGAAATAATAATATTTTGGTTTCATATAAAATCATAAAATCAGTTTTTATTTATAGATCTTAGGGGTTGTACAATATGTATATTCAGGTGAAGTAATGTTATCAGAGAAAATGAACACTGCAAGCCATTTTCGAATTACCATAATACTATGTGGCTTTATCAAGTAGAGTCTGATAATAATACCTAACAATATCCGTTTTGAATGTATACTTTTCAACGAAAAATGAATTGTGGCTTAATCAAGCAGAGTTTAGTAATAATACCTAACATATCCGTTTTGAATGTATACTTTTCAACGAAATAATATGAAGTGTGGCTTCATCAAGCAGAGTTTGGTAATAATACCTAACAATATCCGTTTTGAATGTATACTTTTCAACTAAAATTTAATGAGTTTTTGGTCTCTTTGGTTTAGAAGAAAATTAGCTTTTTATTTTTAAATCTCAGGGGTTGTACAATACGGATGCCCAGATGGTGGGATGTTATCATCAGAGAAAATGAACTCTGCATGCCAATTTCAAATTCCTGGCATGACTCTTTGAAGCTGATGGAGATGGTTCGGTTGGAAACAGTGGGGGTTGTGAACATTTTGAAAAGTTAAAGAAAAGCGAATTAGTCTTGGAAGACAAAGCATGCAGCACAACAGCAACAGCAACAGCAGCAGCAGCAGTAACAGCAGCAGCCCAGAAAATATTTGGAAATGGTGACATTCAAGCTCTTCAGGAAGATAACCCCCGATCAGTCAAACGTTGGAATTAACTGAAAAATAGTACTGTCATCTACTTTACAATTATGAGACAGTCGAAAAATATTTTTTTAAAAAGAACGGAAAATGTATCTCAAATGTATTGTCAGGTTGAAGAACTGAAATAATCTCTCAGGACCTGCATTTCACTTCTTGGGGGAAGAGCGGCGGTGTACTGGTTAGACCGCCCTGTCGGCTGGGGCGTTAGAATGCACCGACTGCACCTCTGCAGAGGGGTAAGACTCCCCCAAATGGGGCCACCTTTGTGGCCCCATTGGGGGAGTCTTACTCCCCTGCAGAGGTGCAGTCGGAGGATTCTACCGCCCCAGCCGACAGGGCATTTCCCCATAGGTATTAGTACGGAGTGAAACTATTAGTCCTCCAGCTATGTATAAATGGTTGTGGAACTTTAACCCTGGTATGGCAACTCGTCTTGGTGAAGGAAAACTATGAATTCAAACCTGTTAAATTTTGCTTAAGTTTGAGTTTGAGTTTTGTTTAACGGCATATCAACCCCTGTGGGTCATTTAATGCCAAAAAGGTTATTTTGGATTTCAGACTTTAAGGTAGTGGTTCTATGGAGATAATTTGTTATGTTCTGTTATATTTTGTTGAAAAGGTTGCTTTTTTTAATAAAATTTAAAATGTTTTCAGGGTTTGTATTCTTGAAGATGTCTTTCAGGTTTCTAGCTTGATAGTAATTTGCGCGGATATGTTTAAGTCTGTTACAATTTAGAAGGATATGCTTGGTTGTAAGTTGTACTTTGCATGTTGGGCACACTACTTTTGCTTAAGAATTGACCTTGTGTCATATACTGCTGTTGCGGGGGCGGGGGTTGAATAAATGCATATATTCTTCGACAGAGGTACATGTTGCGTTATGGTTATCATCGTAAGTGTAGAATTATATGCGAAGTTTCCTCCGGACATACATATATACACAACTGCCCTTTATATATGTATAGCTAGAAGACTAACCAAGTACCCGTCGCATTGAGGGTATTTATTAGTATCGGATATAAAGCTAAATTCTACTGGACTACCATCCAGTTGGTTGGTAGGTTGGTTGGCTGGTTGATTGATTGGATTTTACGGCGTGTCAAACCTTGTTGGGTTATTTTCTGCTGAAGACGTTTTGTTTCATTTATTTTTGTTGGGTATCCAATTTTTAATTTATTTTTAAACACATTTTTAAACTATTTTTGATGGGTTATTTCCTATAAGTCTAACATAAACAAAGGGGAACCACTCTTGACTGATAATTTATTTATATATTTTCCCATTAAACTAACCCTAAACCCTAACCCTAACCCTAAACCTTAACCCTAACCCTAACCCTAACCCCGTCTTCTTTTTTCCTAGTAGATCAATAAATAAATAAATAATTTATCAGGGAAGAGTGGTTCCCCTTTGTTTATGTTGGACTTATAGGAAATAACCTTTTGATGTATCTAATTCATATATGGGTTAGTTGGCTGGTTGGCCTGTTGGTTGGTTGGTTGGTTGGTTGGTTGGTTGGATGAACTTTACGGCATGTCAACCCTTGTTGGGTTATTTTCTGCCGAACGCGTTTTTTTTGTTTTATTCATTTTTTTGTGGGTATTCAATTTTTTTTTAAATTCATTTTTAAAAGATTTTTAAATTCATTTTTTATCTATTTATTATTAAACTCATTTTTCATCTCTTTAACATTTTAAAAATCATTCTTTATATATCTAACATTTTCAAACTCATTTTTTTTCTATTTAACCCATAGATGAGTTGGTTGGCTGGTTGTCAACTCTTGTTGGATTATTTTATGTTGATGACATTTTTTATTTTTTCATTCTAGTAAAGTATTCAAATTTTTAAACACGTTTTTTAGAACTCGTGTTTCATCTATTCAACCCATAGATTGGACCCTAACAGGTACTTCCATTCCAGGTCATAATGGACTTGGGAGTAATTATAATGAAGGGCTACTCCACATTCTCCAGAGCCCCGGAATTGGAACCTCACCACTAGATGCAGTTTAATGTCATACTCAGGACACTTTCCACCCAGTATGGAGATATTTCTATCTTGTTTAAAACACATGAACTCCGTTTTATCTGAGTTCAGATAAGGGTCAATCCCTATTGCTGTGACTCGGTTTGTACAGATGTATTTCAGAAGTGCTAGATCATCTGCACAGTCAACATCTGTAATAGTTTCAAACGGAATATCGGTGACTTCTTACCTGTTTAGCACGAAGCATCTCGTCTACAGAAAGCGATATCAATATACGCACAAGAAAAGCATGAATTGCTATAGATAGATTATCGATCATATGGAAATCTGATCTCTCTGGTACAGCGAGATTCCATCCAAGCTTTAGCCGTGTCGGTGCTACTGTATGGCTGCACATCATGGACGAAACACTTACAGAAAAAAGCTAGGATGCTGCGTAGTCTTTTAAAAAATCTTGGAAGCAGCAACTCGCGAAAACACAGTTGTTCGGCCATTTACCTCCCATCACACCAAGCATCCAAGTCAGAGGAAGAAGACATGCTGGACACTACAGGAGAAGTAAGGACGACAGGGTATTAGTGTGAAATGAAACTCAAATAGCCTCGTTTAGGACTTGAACTCGGTTAGTCGAACTCGTTTACTTACCACGTTAACAGGTTACGCATCGGTCCGAGTTAGACTTGAACTCGTTAGTCGAACTCGTTTACTTACCACGTTAACAGGTTACGCATCGGTCCGAGTTAGACTTGAACTCGGTTAGTCGAACTCGTTTTCCTACAACGTTAGCAGGTTACGCATCGGTCCGATTTAGTAAATAACAATATTCTAAGCACATTGAGTTTTTTACCTGCCCTGGTCCGCACCTACCTGCGACTCCACTCTTTTGGACACTGCAACCTCTCTCTCTCTCTCTCTCTCTCTCTCTCTCTCTCTCTCTCTCTCTCTCTCTCTCACACACACACACACACACACACACACTCTCTCTCTCTCTCTCTCTCTCTCTCTCTCTCTCTCTCTCTCTCTTTCTCTCTCATGTTTGACTGAAAGCCGATCTTGAGCTAATCCCTCTTTCTGATTGAGTGCTTCTCTTTATTTTAAAAATATGCAGACCCTTTTTCTTTATCTTTTTATCACAAAAATTCTTTTTTCGAAAAAACAAACAAAAAACAGAAGAAAAATTTGCTGACTGGAACAAACACTTGTCTTCTCTTTTGCCAGGCAATAGCAAACTCTTTGCATTGGCGTTCTAAGTTCCTCGTTATGGTTCCTGGTGAGAACCATTTCACCCGGTGCGATCCACTTGTTGGAATTGCCTGTGTGCGAAACTCTTAGAATGGGGGAGGGGGGAGCTTTTAACACTTTAATACATATTTTAGTCATGAATATTTTTTGAAGATCTAAACCTTTTAAGACTATCATTATTCCAAACCATTTTTTTTTGTTGATAACCTGAGATTCAAATTTCCTTTTCTTTCTTCGTGTCCTGTAAAATCCATATAAGCATTTTACGATGGTGAGTGAAAGTTTGGCAATATTTTGGTAGCGTATGTATGTATGTTAGACAGCCCACACTGACGTGCCCATGTGCTGGCTTCCACAGGAAGACGTCCCTTATGGGTTCGTCCTTGCTTCTCCAGCAATGCCCTGCGTGTCTTTTTTGTCTTTACTCGGATGATTTGGGTGATATGGGGCAGGTGGCCACACAGCCAGCAAAGACGTACATTGACCAGCTCTGTGTTACATAATCTATGCATAGATCATTGTCAATCCCCTGTATTTCTGAGGGGATGGCCCTTTTCATATCATGGGCGGGACTTTCCATGGAATATTACAGAAAGCCCGCGAAATACGTGAAGTCACGTGGGACCTGGTTGAGTTTTCAGTTTCAGCTTGGACGTCAGGCAGATAAGATGTTACTGCTTTACTTGCACACGCGCGCTGTGATTAGTTAGAGAAATATGTTTAATTAAGCAATAAAAGTTAAATAAATAATATGGTTTTGTGGTTGATGAATGTCTTGGCAACAAGACTGGTCTAGAAGACCAGACACGAAGTCCCCAAGACTATGTCCAGACGCTGGAAGAAGAACGTAAGATACCAAAGATGAACAGAAGAACAATAGAAGTAAAAAGAACAGTATACAACATCTGGTGCGGATATTGGATGCTGCGCAGAGGACCTCCTGAGAACAATGAGTGATTGGGACGGTTGGAGAGAGATTGTTATGGATATCCGTGCTAATAGCGCGACGTGATGATGATGATGATGATGATGATGATGATGTATGTATGTATTTATTTGCCGACCCCTTCGCATGAGCCAGTCTGTCCTTTTGAGCTGGAGAGATAACAGATGAGTCATGCCTTTTCCTAGGTGCATTTACGCGACCAACGCAAATAGCCTCGTTCAGGGTTTGAACTTTGTGCGCTCCGGTAGCCATCTAATATATATATATAAAGGGCTGTTGTGTGAATCTGTATGTCCGGAGGAAACTTCGAAAATAAAACAATTAAGTAAATATATTTATATACACATTAAATATCACCAGGGCTTGGTTTTTGAGCAAAATTATTAAAGATTTGATTTATATTCGTGAAGATCTGATTAGGCAATTTGTTTTTAAAATATATTATTCTATTTGGCAAAAAATCCAAATGGTTATTATACATAGTTTTGAAATCTGCCTTGACAGTTCAAGGAGAATAATAATGGATCTGTAGGACTAACTTTAAAAAATCCCCCTCTACCCAGGTGACGCCAGGTAGCCGCTGCTAGTACATTTATAAAGGGCAGTGAATCTGTATGTCCGGAGGAAACTTCGAAAATAAAATTAACGACAAAGTAAATATATATACACATTAATATCACCAGGGCTTGTTTTGTTTTTTAGCAAAAAATAATAGAGATTTGATTTATATTCGTGAAGATAATTAAAAAAATAAAATTTAAATGATAACAGCATGGATTTTTTTTTTATTTAATATTTTAGATAGTAGACATTAACATTTCTTTGCAGAGTAGCTGGATCAATGCAAGGTCTTTTTTTTTTTTTTTTTTTTTTTACATTGGGGTTTTGAATGGGGCATCCCACGAGGATTCAATTCACGATTCAGTAATGTTGGATCTGCGGGACTCATTTCAAAAATATCCCTCTAACCCAGGCGACGCCGGGTAGCCGCTGCTAGTACTTACATAAAGCTGATGGTGATAATATACTTTCTAATATTTTTAGATAGTAGACATTAACATTTCTTTTCAGAGTAGCTGGATCAATGCAAGGTCTTTTTTTTTTTCTTTTTTTTTTTTTTTTTTTACATAGGGGTTTAAATGGGGCACCCACGAGGATTCAACTCACGATTCAGTAATATTGGATCTGCGGGACTCATTTAAAAAATATCCCTCTAACCCAGGCGACACCGGGTAGCCGCTGCTAGTATTTACATAAAGCTGATGGTGATAATATACTTTCTAATATTTTAGATAGTAGACATTAACATTTCTTTTCAGAGTAGCTGGATCAATGCAAGGTCTATTTCTTTTTTTACATAGAGGTTTAAAATGGGCATCCCACGAGGATTCAACTCACGATTCAGTAATATTGGATCTGCAGGACTCATTTCAAAAATATCCCTCTAACCCAGGTGACGCCGGGTAGCCGTTGCCAGTATTTACATAAAGCTGAGGATGATAATATACTTTGATAAAAATATGTACCCGATTGAAGAACATAATAATTAAATGTCAATTTGTTGATTGGCGTATCAATAAAATTCTTGTTCACTCAACAGTCAACTAAAACGGCCATTAATATCCTACAATTCGTATCCAGCCGATCGCCCAGCGCGTGATCTCCCCCCCCCCCGCTCACCTTCCGCTATTCAAATCAACTTTGTCCGTCGTTCAATTTCTGGCGCTACTTGTCTAATGGCCTTGAGCCCTGCCCCGTCCTGCCCTAACACAGCCCGCTACCCGTCGGGAGTGGAGGAAGTCGCCTCATATTTCTTGAATATTAGTCAACCAACAAATTCCTACTTGGTTTTGGCGGGTAAGAAGACAATCGGGTAGGCATCTGGTTCGGATGGGCGCCAGGGTTTATGAGACGACGATACATTTATGAGCGTGTGTCAGTTTGAACGCACCAATGAGTGTTGTTCCGGGAGATTGGTTTACCTAAGATGATAGAGAGGTAGATAGATGGATAGATAGATAGACAGATAGAGAAGAGAGAGGAGAGAGAGAGAGAGAGAGAGAGAGAGATTGTGAAAGAGGATGAGAGGAAGATAGAGAGTAAAAGGGAGGGAAAAAGAGAATAAGAAACGAGAAGAGGCAGAAGTAAAGAAACGGAAAAAGAAGAGATAGATAGATAGAGAGAGAGAGAGAGAGGGGGGGCAGAGACAGGTAGATAGACAGACAGGATAGATAGATAGAAACAGAATGAGATATACATTAAGATAGATATACACATAATTAATATATACTAAGAAAGGTTATATATATAATATATCTATCTATCTATCTTATATTATATATATATATATATATATATATATTATATATATTATATATTGAGAGAGAGAGAGACAGGGGCAGGCAGTGACAGAGACAGAGACAGGCAGAGAGACAGAGACAGACAGATAGAGATAAGACGGACAGACAGATAGATAGATAGATAGATAGATAGATAGATAGATAGATCAGAAAGAAAGAAAACTTGATAGAAAGATTTGATATCCTAAAGAAAATATGTTTGCAAATCAACCTTTGAGAGAGGAGAGAGAGAGACAGAGAGAGAGAGAGAGAGAGAGAGAGAGAGAGTGTGTGTGTGTGTGGAGGGGGGTGACGGACAGTGAGACGTACGGACAGAGTGAGAATACAGAAAGACATACTGATATAAACAGCCAGAGATTGAACAAGGAGTTTACTTAAGATTGATAAATGGATATATATATATATATATATAGAGAGAGAGAGAGAGAGAGAAGAGAGAGAGAGAGAGAGAGAGAGAGAAGAGACAGAGAGAAAGAGAGACAAGAGAAACAAATAGTGAAAGAGGATGAGAGGAAGATAGAGGGTGAAATAGAGGTTAAGAAAAGAGATAAAAGAGAGAAAGAAAGAAAAATGTAGTAAGGGTAGAGAAGCAGAGAGAGGGAGAGGGGGGGACAAAGATAATGAGTTAGATATAGAGATAGATAGAGAGAGAGAGTGAGTGAGAGAAATAGAGAGAGTGAAAAGAGAGGGGGTTAGGAAGTAGGAGAGAATAAAAAAGAGGAAGAAAGAGAAAAGACAGAGTAAGAAATAAAAGATGCTGAGGGCAGATTAGAGAGAGGAGAGAGAGAGAGAGAGAGAGAGAGAGAGAGAGGGGGAAGAGAGGTCAGGATAGGGAGAGAGTCAGAGAAAGAGAAAAGGAAACAGAGAAGACAGATAGAAGGAGATAGAGAGTGAAATAGAGGGGAAGAAAGAAAGAGATAGATAGAGAGAGAGAGAGAGAGAGAAAAGAAAATGTTAGTGAATGTAGAGGGACAGTGGATAAAACAGGATATATATATATATATATATATATATATATATATATATATATATGTCTCAAACCCGGCCAGGGGTAGCTGTTAAAATGTATAACCACACTGATGAGAAGTGATACTTTGAAACACGTGTCTGTGGATTACTTATATATATATTATATATATATATATATATATATATATATATATTACATTTGGAGTTACACACAAGAAGTGAACGTGTCAAAAACAATGAGGCCCTTGGATGGAGTATTTTCACTTTTTAATCAAGATTTACAGTTGAATTGCCAGAAGGAAACATGCTTATTCCTGAAACTTTTGGAGGCGCTTAGCTGCAATGGTTATCGTCGTAGGAAATGCATACGGTGATCCGAATTCAAATCCTGGACTAGGCTGTTTGCAATTCACATCACGCTAATACCCTAGAGAAAGGTAAGAATCAGAATATTCTCCCTGCAGCTATGGATAAATAGTAGGGCCGATTGGACTCTTTAACTTTGGTATGGTAATCGTCCTAGGAGAAGGAAAATTCAAAATTGTTTAACTACGTTTACTAATTGACATTACGTCACATCCTGCTTGTGGTTGGGTAAATATATATATTCGTTAAACTTTGCTAGTGTCGCTAGTTACTGATTAAATAAATTATATATATATATATATATATATAAATTATAAATAAAAATTAAATATATATATATATATATATATATATATATATTGTAATACAGGTACAAGTAATAACCTACTCGAGTTTCACCATAAGGATCTTCAGGGTTAAATCCACTGGATTAATCAAGATATTGATTAATTGCAGTCGATTACACGTGTGTGTCTTTCGCGATAAACGGTTCGTTACGGGATAGTATTCGAATACTACTTGTTATTACTTGTACCTGTATTACAATACATTTGCTCTACTAACGTATTGAGCACTTTTTATTTGTTATATCGCTGTTATATCTTACCTTTCTGAATTTTGCATCAACTAACCATTGTGACCGTCTTCACCGGTAAGTCACCTTTTCCAAAATAACATATATATATATATATATATATATATATAGAGAGAGAGAGAGAGAGAGAGAGAGAGAGAGAGAGAAAAAAGAGAGGGAGAGAGGAAGAGAGAGGAGAGAGAGAGAGAGAGAGAGAGAGAGAGAGATGTGAGGTATCCAAAACTTGGTAGTAAGGGATGATTCTATTGGGGAGCTTTATCAAATCAACTTAGATTTATAAAGGCCCCAATTTTGGTCGAAATAAATTTATTATGGAATAACGTGTTGAGCTTTTCCTTCCTTTCATATATATTATATATATATATATATATATATATATATATATATGCGTGTGTGTGTGTGTGTGTGTGTGTGTCTACAAGACATACTAATATACTATATATATATGTCCCTTGAAGAATCGGAAAGCAATGGCCATGATATAGGGTGGTCCGAAAGTCTTGTCACCCGATGCATATTTTAATAGGTGAAATAATTACGTAATACAAACCGAAATTTTATATAATAAATTTAAAGATCTTTTAGATGTAAAATAATTGCATAACTTACATCTATTTTTAAAGCAAAAAATAATAAAAGTTAAAACAATATGTTAGGGTGACAAGACTTTCGGGCCACAGCAGTAATTGGTCTGTACAGAAATTATACAGAAAGGGAAGTATTTGATTTGGGATTTTTTATGTATTCTGATAAAATCAAACATAGTTGTCTCCCACTGGATAACTTTACTATAAATACTGGTTTGGTTTGGTTTGTTTTGTTTTACGGCATATCAACCTCAGTGGGTCATTTAATGCCGATAAAGTTTTGAAATAAATCAATTCTTAATGGATAATACAATCTTTTTATAAATACATTTTTCTATTTAACCCATAGATGGGACCCTAACAGGTACTACCACTCCGGGTCAGAGTGGACCAGGGAGCAATGGTGATGAAGGGGTGCTCCACATTCCCCAAACCTCCAAAACTGAAACTCACCATCAGATAGAGTTTAACGTAATTCCCAGGACATGTAGACCCGCAGCCACCGCCTTCTAGCACCCATATGATAAAAAAGGGCTGGGGCTTGCCATAAGGGCAATAGGGTTGGGAAAATCATATAGGTGCTAGGGCTTGACGTGACCAGCCGATTGATCGGAGGGGGCCTCTCCGACCGCCCGTCTAGCCCAAGATAGAGCCAAAGACTATAAATACTAAAGAATCTCCACAGTTATGTTATATTGGTGGTGTCTCTAAGGGTCTTATCAGTCTGTCTGTCTGCGGATACAATTGAAAACAAAGCCCTATACCATGATGAAAATGTTAGGTAGAATTTTATGTGGAATCCAGTGGTGGTACTTATATTCACTCCTGGGGTCACTAGGAACCAAATTACCGATTCTGGAAGATAGGCGAAAATGAAAAAGCTAAACCCGGTGAATTTTCAAACTTAATGAATTTCCATATCGAGCATTCTGCCCATTCGGACTTCATGCATTAATGATAACACTGTTGATATTTCGTCTCAATCCCTTTCAGAAAGTAGTATCATTGCGTTATTGATAAATTGAGCGATAGATACTGCTATCCAATGGTGAGCAATATGAGATTTAAAAAGTGTATACCTGAATTTAGCTGTATACTATTAAACTAGAATTGAATAAATGTTAAGTAATGCAATTACGTTGTTCCTCTTTTATTACATGTGTATATTTTAATAATAAATCATTATCATCCTCATATTGCGGTGACTGCATCTCTCTCTCTCTCTCTCTCTCTCTCTCTCTCTCTCTCTCTCTCTCTCTCTCTCTCTCTCTCTCTCCATGCGTCCCTATCGGTAATCTCTCCTGGCAAGTCCTCCTAAAGGTATTCAGTATCCACACAGAGATGGTCAATGTCAGTCTTTGCTGGTCAGTCCACTCTGGTTTGTCCACGAGAACGCCACATATAAGTTCGTTCTTTAAATAGAATATCTAAAACAACAACAATAATAACAACAACAAAAACCATAGAAAAATTGGTTAAAATGTTCAATGAATTTTCCATACAAAATAATAAAAGAATCGGTACAAGTTTAGAATGTGATTTTAGAATACAAAGACATGAATATTCATAAACACAAATATTTTCACAATACTAAATAATTTGACAATACTGTAACAACAACCACTACTACAATTATTATTATTATTATTATTATTATTATTATTATTATTATTATTATCTCCTTTTGAGTTTTCACATCAGTGTTAGCTGATGGTCTTTCACTGGAGTCTGAGTGACAGCAAGTCTCCTCGGGTCTCCATGACTCTTCTGAGTATTCTGGCAGATTGCAGCAGTGCAGTGTTCTGAATGGTTTCAATCCTTCCTCTGATATCCAAACTTTCCAATCCCTTTTCTAATCCTTTTGGGACTGTTCCAAGTGCACCAACTACAATTGGTATAACTTTAACTTTCATATTCCATAACTTTTTCAGTTCTCTGGCAAAGTCCAGATATTTGTCAATTTTTTCATTTTCCTTTAGCTTCACCCTGTGATCTGCTGGCACTGAAAAATCCACCAGTTGACAAGTTCTTTCTTTTTTGTTAATCAACACTAGGTCTGGCCTTCTTGCTGGGATAAGGTGATCCGTTTTAATTTCAAAGTCCCAGAGAATTTTGTGCGTTTCGTTCTCAAGAACAGATTCTGGTTTATGCATATACCATTTTGTTGTGTGGTCAAAATTTATTTTTTGCATAATTCCCAGTGGATCACCTTCCCAACCCAGTCGTGTCTAGTTTTGTATTCTCGTTGTGCTAGTTTGCTACATTCGCAGAGTAGTTTTTCACACCTGCGTTAGCTGATAGTCTTTAACTGGAGTCTGAGTGAAAACAAGTCACTTCAGGTCACCAGTACTCTTCTGAGTATTCTAGCCGATCTCAATTCTTCCTTTGATTATTATTTATTAATAATATTATTATTATTATTATTATTATTATTATTATTATTATACATACATTTTTTATTTTAGTTCTTAGAACTTGAGCTTCACCGCTGGATGCAGGTTAGTGTCATACCTAGGACATATTTTTCTGGAGATTAGGGAGGTCTTACCAATACGGCATCGCGTAACTAATGATAGTAATCATTTGTAAGCAATTACGGTTTCAAGCAATTATTCTTAATACCCCAAATTCATAAACAATTATGTAGTTTCAATAAACTGTTCCTCATTAAGAAAAATAATCATTTGTTTGCACACGGTTACATGGTTTTAAGTATTTCAAGCAGTTATATCTGTGGGGATTTTAAAAATACGAAAATAAGAATTAAATTAAAATTAAATTAAAAAACAACACTCCATGTGGCATTGACCGGACGAACCCCTTTGCGCATGTCCCACAAAAAGGAGTGACTCCCTACCCCCAAAAGAATACCTCGGTCATTTGAATCTAGGCCGCAACTGAGTGTGGTCGCTGCTGCCAGCCAGGGGTCATGTTCCCTCGCTACAGCCGATTATGCCCCGTTCAATAAAGCCTAAGTCATAAAACTACCTCTTGCCTTTGTCTCCTTCCTTTTCGTTCCTTTTCGTTCCTAGGTTCCATTTCAGCTCACCAGCCTACAAGAACAAGGAACCAGATTCATTGGGGTTAAGATAGCAGTACAAGCGAACCTAACTTAGCCCCATACATCATAATCCTTTCAAAACAATTATAACATCAAGTAGTTATTCTTAAAATAATATCTACACATATGGTTTCAAGTATTCCTATCCAATACTAACAATTGTCAAACAGACATATTTGACCTACATATGAGAGCCTAACAGGTACTACCTTTCCTGTTCAGAGTGGAACTGGGAGTAATTGCACAAAGTGACGAATAAACACTGCCCGGACCTCTGGAGATTCGCCACTGGATACAGTTTAGTATCATACCAAACACACTCTTTTTTGAGAGGGGATAAAAGAAAGCTCTATTGCGACAGGACAGAAATGTTGGTAAGTTATGAGAATTTGTCTTTTGGATTTCTTCCTGAATGGAATATAATAGTTCATGGTAGTATCGTGGTAGTTGGTTCGCTGACATGTTGTGCATAGCTTCACATTTTGTGTGTGATTTGGAAGCCGCACAGATGAAGGTGCCAGTTCTAACTGGGCTAAAGCGCCGCAAAAGCAACCAAAACCTTTTGTAGTGCAAAAGGAAAGAGAGAGAGAGAGAGAGAGAGAGAGAGAGAGAGAGAGGGGAGAGAGAGAGAGAGAGAGAGAGATTCAGAAAAGAATACGAAGAGAAAGCAAATACAAAGAGAAAATGAACAAACAAGGAAGTGTGTGAGGAAGGAGAGAGAGAGCGAGAGAAAGTGGGGAGAGACTAGAATGGATAGAATCCAAGAGAACAGAAAGTGTAGACAATGCAGAGAAAAAAAGAAAGAGAAAGACAGAGAGAGAGAGAGAGAGAGAGAGAGAGAAACACATAATAAGTGAATGCGGCAAAACTGGCACAGTAAGAGTACAAGAGCAGACACAACTGAGTAGAGAAGATGATCCACTGGGAAGTGTGCAAGAGACTACAATTTTACCATATTGAGAAATGATGCATGCGCAAACCAGAAACAGTCCTAGAAAGTAAGACTCACAAAATTCCCGGTACACTGAAATGAGAACGGATCACCCAATCCCGACAAGAAAATTGGACTTAGTTCAAATAAATAAGAAGAAATAAATATGTTTGCTGGTGGACTTCACAGTTTCTGCAGATCGCAATTGAAATAAAGGAACACGGAAAACTCCAGAAATACATGGACCTTGCCAGAGAAGTAAAAGTGATGGGATTATACAAGTGACAGTGATACTAATCATAGACTGTGAACTCGGGATGATCTCCAAAAACATAGAAAAGAAAATAGGGGGTCTGGAAGTCTGAGAGAGAATTGAGATTATCCAAATCACAGCATTTCTGTGATTAGCAAGAATACTTAGAAGAGTCCTGGAGAATTGGGGAAACTTGATGTCACTCGGACTAAAGTGAAAATCGTCGGTTACTATTGGAAGCCCGAGGAAGAAACCGTACAAATATCAGTATTACTATGATTAGTTAAGATACTAAGGAGAGTCCTGGACTACTGAACAGATTTGCTGCCACATGATCTTCAATTAAAAACTACCAAACAATGAATATAAATCTATAAAACTAGACAAACCTGGGTATTCTAATGATCATTTCATAATTATATTGAATTTTGGGTTATTTCCTATAAATCCAACGTAAACAAAGGAGAACCACTCTTGACTGATAAATTATTTATTTATTTATTGATCTATTAGGAAAAAAGAAGACGGGATTAGGGTTTAGGATTAGGGTTTAGGGTAGTTTAATGGGAAAAAAAAATAATCTATCAGTCAAGAGTGGTTCCCCTTTGTTTACGTAAGACTTATAGGAAACCCGTAACGACGACCGACGTAACACAGATGTCGATCGGTAGGATAAAACTAACCACTACGATTTAAATCATAAATAACAACATTCCATCTGTATTGCCCTAATAAAAATCTCGCTATTATGTGCTTTTATGTTTAATAATAGATTAGCTGAATCTATTATTTGAAGGTAGTGTAGAAGATTTAAAAAAAAGATTTTAGCTGTTATTGTCAACCCAGAGTGATTGACAGTTTAAGGTCAATTGAAAGCCTCGTTTTCATTGTAGGGGTCAAAGTCTCCCAAGCCTATATATATATCCAACCCGTTCGCCAAGTTCAGGATGTTAAACATTGTCGCAAGTATGGGTGTTGGATATAGTTATTTACTAAGCTTAGCTTAGATATGGCACAAGGCCAGAAGTATGGAGCACCCAGTGAGAATCGAACTCACTAACAATGGTCTGCTAATCTAGCTTGCTAACCATTACACCACATGAGGTGCCCATAGTTATTTACTAAGCTTTGCTTAGATATAGCACAAGGCCAGAAGTGTGGGGTACCCAATGAGAATCGAACTCATTAACAATGGTCTGCGAGGCGAGCTTGCTAACCATTACACCACGTGAGGTGCCCTTAGTTATTTACTAAGCTTCGCTTAGATATGGCACATGGCCGAATGTAAAGGGGCACCCAGTGAGAATCGAACTCACTAACAATGGTCTGGAAAGCTAGCTTGCTAACCATTATGCTACAGGAGGTGCCTATGGGTGTTGGATATAAGGTGTGCTCCAATTCCCACCTTGAATTAATAGACTATGCGAAGTCACGTGGTCTATTACTTAGCCAATCACTGGCCATACTGCGTGGCTGATACCCTACTTAAACACTGATTTTTTCACAGTATACTTGTGACCATTGACGAATGAACTTAGGATTCTTTACCTGAGAGGATTACCAAAGGATTTCTGCTGGACAAGCGCTCTTGCTTGAAGACCAGCCGAGGGAGAGAAATAAAGTCAACTCCTACTATACCCATGTGTTGTGGTTTCTTAAGTCCGACCACATACTTCGCCACATGATATACATACCCGCAACATATACTAACTACACGATTCAGCAGCGTGAGTTTGAAGATGCCGCTATATAACATATTTGAATTTGATGTCAGTATATAACACGTGTCGGAAACTGCTAGAAAAGCAAGGACGAGCTTATAAGTGACGTTCTGCTGTGGAAGTCTACATATTGGCACAAATAATGTGGACCGTCCAGCAAGGACATATATCGATAGGAAGCGCGTGGTGTAATGGTTAAAGTCATGGGAAATGGACTCGTCGCCCCGAATTCAAATCCTGGATATGGTAATTGCATTTCACTTAGCGCTAATACCATTGGGGAAGGTATGAATCCTACTCTCCCTTCAGGCTATGGATAAATAGTAGGGCAGACTGGGCTCTTTAACCTTGGTTAGGCAACTGGTCTAGGAGAAGGAAAACTCTGAATTCAAACCTGTTGAACTCCGCTTAAGAAATTGACCTTGTGCCACATCCTGCTCGTGCCGGGAGGGAGTTGGTAAATATATATATATATCGATCTGCTTTATGCGGATCCTGGATGCTGCACAGAGGTTGATGTGCGATAGGGATGGTTTGCAAGAGATTGCTATGGATATCGATGCTGCTAGTACGATATGGTGATGATGATGATGATGATGATGTAATACCCATTCGGGTGTCTGTATAATCCATTATATTGAATTTAATGTTCGGGATCCATTCAATACTTGGAATCTATCCTGGCATTTGATTTCATGTCCATAAAATATTGAATTAGCAGTCAAAATGTCTGAACCTCACAAATTCCGAAAAACGTTCAAATGAAATTTTACCGGTAATATTTTTTCCCCCTCTCCGAGTTAGGCCTGAGAAACGTCACAGTCAATCTGAATCCAGAGGTCTTAAAATGCTTTATGTATCCAAACACTTCATTATATACATCTGCAATATGAAGGCGCTGGTGATTTATCATTTGCAACACTTTGGTAAATAGAAACATCCTCAAATATCTTTAATTCTACTCCAGATTTTTCAAGGAGCTCGCAAATGACTTCCAAATGTTGCATTTCCAAGAGCCTTTGTGTAGCAATAATTCCACTTACATATTTTATAGAGTGGGCCTCTTCACGTCAGCTGTTAATGCGGGCACACGTTAGGCGAAAGGGAAGGGCGAAATGGAGGGACGCTTAGTTTTTTCTTTTTAAATAAATGAAAAAAAAATATAACGTAATCGGCAGAAACGAGTTCGAATTTCGACTGCGATTGCTGAAGTTGTCTTCGCACAAATACGATTATTGAAAAAAAAAAGAAGAGTCCCATTGGGGTGTTATAGCTAACAAGCTAGTCTCGCAGATCCATTACTTCTGAATAGCCAGTTTCATCCTTGCTGGATTCCTCATACTTGTGACCTTCTATCGTGTTGTGTAAAAACCTACTTTAAGCATTCTATCGTGCTGTTATAGTTAACAACCACGTCTCAAATATCCATTACTACTGAATAGCGAGTACGATCCTCACTAAATTCCCCATACCTGCAACCTTATGTCACATTCGGTAATCTTCAACTTGTTCCTCGTAAATTCCTACTATAAAATAAACGGAACCCTCATTCTATGTCCGTGTTTTTACAATAAATGTTTTATTTTTAAAAACTTTTATTTTTAAATTTAAAATGTACACATTGAAGTGAATATTAAAATAAATAAATAAAATATATTCAGTATTGTAAAATAACGGGTGCAAGAAAAATAAAACATTTATTGCAAAAACACGGACATAAAATGGGGGTTCAGTTTATTTTATGGTAGGAATTTACGAGGAACAAGTTAAGGATTACCTCACATTCTACCTGTAACGAACGGGTTGAATAAATACCTAATTTGGGTGTCCTATCGTGGTGTAATTGTTTGCAAACTTGTCTCGCAGATCCATGAATACTGAATAGCGAGTTCGATCCTTAGTGGAGCCCCCATATTTGTGATCATGTGTCACATCCTACCCTTGGCAAATGGGTTCTGTAAATACCTACTTGAGATATTCCATCGAGGTGTAATGGTTTCGAAGATCTGCTACTGAATAGCGAGTTCGATCCTCGCTGAACTCCCCATTGTTAAGTTGTGGCTGGTGGGTGGCAAGCATGACAATAGGAATGCCCAAGGGTTGACGATGACTACTACTACAGTTGGGATGACTGGCGCTGGGGATGTGGAAATGGTGGACGACCGTGTCGACGGTCGCTCCTTGTGCTTGTTCGCCGTCCGCTGTCTGACTCCGACCGTCGGCTCGAACCCTCAGCCTTGTATATTGATAGATACTCCTACGCATTTTTATCTTTTGATCTGATAACGGACCTTTGTTATATATTTCTTTATCTTCTCCATGCTTCTTTAACCGGAAAGCCTCGCTTCCGTTTTTTAACTTCTTTGTTCGCTTTTACCGGGAAAAAAGTCCTTTGTCGTTTTTGTCGTCTTTTCTTTGTTTAATTTAACCGGAAATTCCTATTTCCGTTTGTACAATATACAACACATGCCTTTTCGCCTTACTCGATGTTTTGCATGATATAGGTAAAGTGTCCGTATAACTGCTTTCTAGTGGGTGATGTTTCCACGATTTGTTTAAGACCGCACGCAGCATTCTTGTGCAGCTCCCATCTAGCTTATTCTCTGGGCTCTTCGTTAAGAGGTGTAGTCGTACAGTAGCTCTGATTCGGCTATGGCTTGGACGGAATGCTTTTCGAGCAATTTGTCTTTCGAGAAATAATTTTTCAAACAATTGATTTCGAGCGATTTTCTTTCAAGCTATTGACTTCGAGAAATTTATCTAGATTCGTGCGGCCCGCCTGATGATAAGGCATGTCTCATGGAGTTCACTTCTCGATATATATTACTAAATAACGTCCACTTACCTACTATAGGGGCGTGTAATAGTATCATTGACAAGGTTAATTTCGCAGGGATTGTTCGCTATGTACCGGCGGCCGAACGGATATGGTCTCTGACTGCCTGTGAAGTCCCGGTTTGATTCCTGTCGGGAGGGGTCGTTAGTTATACATCGCTGAAGAGACTTAATAAAGTCGAAAACAGTCTGTACGGTGTTCTGCATAGCGAGCCATCCTTTGCGGGATTTACTTGTCAAGATTATTTTCTATAATTATCGAATTTTATGCGATACATGCATTTATATTGCCTTCAAGCAAATATAAATAATAATATATATATATATATATATATATATATATATATATATAATAAGTCATCCACGGACACCGTGTTTCGGCGTTTCGCGCCTCTTCAATGTGGCTAAACACAACAAATACCTATGCCAAGATCGAAATCCGACTATTTGTCTGCCCGACTCCTTAACCTGTAGGTCATTGGTAGCTGCTGTAACGGAGGGGTGTTTAAAGTATTAAATACATACGTGTATTTATATATTTTACAATCACTAGAGAGATCCCATCTGTTTACCAGCGATCATTGCTTTATATATGCTGGCAGTGTAAGTTAATTTAAGTTACCCCTAAAGAGCTCTACCGAGTTTGGGAGCATATAATAATATATATATATATATATATATATATATATGTATATGTGTGTGTATTTGTTTATATATGTGTGTGTGTGTGTGTGTGTGTGTGTGTGTGTGTGTGTGTGTGTGAATCTATAAAAATGAGAAAACATGGTGTTCAGAAAAATGATATGAACACCTTTTGTTTTTTTATTTTTATATACTTACATACTGTTGAATTCATTTCCATTTTTCATTCTATATATATATATATATATATATATATATATATTCTATTTTAGACAAAAGGGACTGTTAACATTTTATGTGCGTGTTTTGATTTACAATAAGGCTTATGTTACCGGTTTGTGAGAAAGCCAAATTTGATGGTAACATTATCGATGCCGAGTATTGCTATAAAAACTATCAACAACAGAATCACTTATTTTTTGCCAGATTACTAAAAGAATAAGGTTAAAAAATAAATAGTACTCTTTCGTATTCAAGACTTCCAGTGAGGTCCCCATTGGTCAGAGCACTTCTGAAACTCCTCTATTGATATGTTGTGAATTTGTGTATTCTCATCAGTCTCAAAATCTCTTAACTTTGCGATAAACTTTTTTTACTGTTCTGAAAAAAAAGAAAAAAAAACAGAAAAGAAAAGAAAAATTAGGTCTAGTGAGTAAATAGGGTGTTGCACTTGCATAAACCTTTGTTTCTAAAAACAAACTGCTGGTTGGAGAGGCCCGATCAATCAGCTGGTCACGTCAAACCCTAGTACCTATATGATTGTCCCAATCCTACTGCCTTTATGGCAAACCCTTTTAATCATATGTGTGCTAGAAGGCGGTGGCTGAGGTCTTAGTGTTCTGGGTATGACGTTAAACTACATCTAGTGAAGTTCCAATTCTGGGGCTCTGGGGAATGTGGAGTACACCTCCATCAGCATTACTTCCAGGTCCACTTTTAACCAAATTGGTAGTACCTGTTAGAGTCCCATATATGGGTTAATTAGAAAAAATGAGTTTTTAAAAATGTGTTTAAAAATTGAGTTTAAAAAAATTGAATACTCATCAAGAATGAACAAAGCACATTGTTTTTGGTATAAAATAACCCAATAAGGGTTGACATGCCATAAAATCCAACCAACCAACTAAAGTATCAAGAATTGGAACTGATTTTCTACTCTTCGTCTGGATATGAATCTAGACGTCTAGATATCATCAGTTTATTATTTTAAATAATAGACCAGCGGTATCTATCATTGTCATATATATGAATACCCAACCACTCTTTACGAGTAGGATTTGACACAAGGTTGATATTTAAATAGGGTTTAACAGGTTTGAATGCCGAGTTTTCCTTCTCCTAGACAGTTTGACTAAGCAAGGTTTAAGAAAAGCTGCATTGCTGGAATATTTTGGTTATATAAGGTGTGCTGAAGTCCACCACTTAAACTTATAGACTCTGCGTAGGCGCGTGGATTAAAGTCAGCCAATCAACACGTTCGAATACGTGGTTAGTTAACTATTTAATCGCCGATCTTGAAAGCCGTTCATTTGCACGTATTCGACATTGACGAACGGACCTGCAAACCAAGGACTTTGTTCAACCAAAGGATTCTACACAACACTAAGGGACATCAAGGAACAACCAAAGGATTATTCACTAAAGATCAGCCCTTGCTTAACACAAGGGATCTCCACTGTAAAGTGCTCTCACCTGAAGCCGAAAATGGACACACAAATCGTAACATGTTATGGACCCAGTCGTTTCCACTGAGAAAACTTCGGAAAGGATAATGAAATTCACGTAAACTTTTAAAAATGATTAAGAGAAAATTGAAAAAGAAATTCATATTGACTTTTCGATTTGGTAGGAATCTCTTTGTCCGCCCTGTCGACAGAGCTGTTGAATACGCGATTGCAGACGGGTAAGACCCCTTACCTAATGAAGCCATCCGTTGGCCGTTGGGTGTGAACCGTGATGCTTAAGGGTGGAATCCTGATAGCTGAGCACTCCTATGGCGTGCAATACTCTGCTTTAGCTCTTGGGCTAGACAGACTTGGTTTCCCTTCTCCTAGACCGGTTACCATTCCAAGGTTAAAGAGCCCAGTTTGGCCGATTATTTATGGATTCGCACCTTTTCCAAGAGTATTAGCGCAATTGGAAATGCAAACAGCCTCGTCCAGAAGTTGAACTCGTCTGACCGTGTCCATTTTCTACGACGGTAACCATTACACCATGCGCCTCCATCTAATATGTACCGTTTAATAAGAAGCAAACACCAAGCATTAAAGGTCAATATGGTATTTTAATACTGACAATATTGAGGCACCCAGTGAGGATCAAGCTTACAACACAGTTTTAATGATCTGTTAAACTAACTCACTTTTTCCCCACGGCGAGGCATTTAATAAGAAGCAAACACCGAAAATTAAAGATCAGTATGGTATTTTGATACTTTCATTATGACAACATTATGAGACACCCAGTGAGAATCAAGCTCACAACACAGTTTTAATGGTCTGTTAAACTAACTCACCTCCCCCCGGTGAGGCGTTTAATAAGAAGCAAACACCAAGAATTAAAGATCAGTGTGGTATTTTGATACTTTATGACAACATTATGAGGCACCCAGTGAGGATCAAGCTCACAACACAGTTTTAATGGTCTGTTAGACTAACTTACTATGTTTCCATGTCGAGTCGTTTAATAAGAAGCAAACCAAAAAAAATTAAAGATCAGTATGGTATTTTAATACTTTCTTTATGACAACATTGTTTTAATGATCTGTTAACCTAACTCACTTTTTTCCCACGGTGAGGCGTTTAATAAGAAGCAAACACCAAGAATTAAAGATCAATTTGGTATTTTAATATTTTATGACAATATTATGAGACACACAGTGAGGATCAAGCTCACAACACAGTTTTAATGGTCTGTTAAACTAACTCACTATTTCCCCACGGCGAGGCGTTTAATAAAAAGCAAACACCAAAAATTAAAGATCAGTATGGTATTTTAATACTTTCTTTATGACAACATTATGAGGCACTCAGTGAGGATCAAGCTCACAACACAGTTTTAATGGTCTGTTAACCTAACTCACTTTTTCCCCCACAGCAAGGCGTTTAATAAGAAGCAAACACCAAGAATTAAAGATCAATATGGTATTTTAATACTTTCTTTATGACAACATTATGAGACACCCAGTGAGGATCAAGCTCACAACACAGTTTTAATGGTCTGCTAGACTAACTCACTATTTTCCACGTGAGGCGTTTTGATAAGAAGCAAACACCAAAAATTAAAGATCAGTATGGTTTTAATACTTTCTTTATGACAACATTATGAGGCACTTAGTGAGATCAAGCTCACAACACAGTTTTAATGGTCTGCTAGACTAACTCACTATTTTTCCCACGGTGAGGCGTTTGATAAGAATCAAACACCAATAATTAAAGATCAATTTGGTATTTTAATACTTTATGAGAACATTATGAGACACTCAGTGAGGATCAAGCTCACAACACAGTTTTAATGGTCTGTTAAACTAACTCACTATTTTCCCACGGCAAGGCGCCCACGTTGAGTCGTAAGTCAGAAGAAAATGTTTTAACTGTCAATAGGAATTGCATTTAGGTTTCTATGTTTCTGTTCTGTTGTTTTTTGTTGTTTTGTTTTTTGTTTGTTTTATTTAATACTACAGAATTATCTACTAACAGTATCAATGAATATTTATCTGTAATGATTTGATGCGGACCGTTAGAAAATAATTGTTTCGATACTTAGGGTCACTGTTTGGCTTTTTAAATTATTCTTTCTTTCTTTCGATTTTTTTATTTTTTTAGGGCAAATTTTCTTGCATTACACAGTGGCATGAAATCAAAACTTCTACACGGCTTACTCTACTGCTTTTTAATCTAATATTGCTTCTGGCATGGTTAAAAAAAGGGGGGACCAATGGTATGCAAATTCCTAGCCGAACGTATATGCTGACTACCATGGCCCCTGCCTCAAAAAAATGTCTGACATATATTGTTTAAAGTATTCATTGATAACATGATATGAATTGAACAACCAATCATTCTACAGATATCCCTTCTTCTTCAGGCTACCAATCAAAACAATACCTTGAATAGTGTGGATTTATTGCCCAACGCCTGAGGCGCCCGCCTTGTGGGGGAATGCCGACGGGATTGATGCAATTTTTGTTCTTTCCTACCCATGAGCTTCGGCTTGTGGGTGGGTCCACGTTAAAACGAGGCCTTGTGCCTAGTCCATAACAAGTGGGGTATGAGACAAATACCTTGAATAGTGTGGATTTGATTTGCGTGGGTTTCCCGTAGTAATGTTAATTACGTTTTTTGTTGGTTGGTTGGCTGGTTGGATTTTACGGCATGTCAACCTTTGTTTGGTTATTTTACGCCAAAAGCGTTTTGTTTTATTCCTTCTTATTTCTCTGATTTTTTTTTTTTAGATGAGACTTGATAATTAGCATTATTTGGATTATTCGGACTTAGCTCAGTCGGTAGAGCGTTCGGCTACAAACCACAAGGTTCCTAGTTCGATACTGGTCCTCGGCAACTCAGCGCATGAGTAGCATAGGGATCTGTGCGGTAAAGTAAGGAGCTGATGGTAGGTGTGGCGCTCCACCTCAGACGCCAAAACAATCTCCTTGGTCTAGCGCTATTGAAAAGGGGATAGACTCCCTCGCTGACTGGCTGATACCGACTTTAGGCCGCGCCGACGACTTTACTTATAATTATCTATACAACGTTTCGGCCGATGTGCCCTCCGGCCTTCTTCAGGTATTTATTGTCAGCCTTCCGAGTCCGAAAAGGCTTCCGAGTTCGAAAAGGCTTCCGAGTCCGAAAAGAATGTTCCTGAGTTCGAACTCGTCCCATCCGGGTCTCTCGTGCACGGCACAAGCGATTCTTTGCCGCTTACGTTGGGATAGGGGGATCGGCCGTGCCCATTACAGTGTAAGAGGACGCTATGCGGGGGTATATTCTACCCTTAAGCTTTCCAGGTAGGTATGATTTGTCTGTTGCAGCTAGCTGGGCGTCCAGGATTTGGTTGGTTGGTCGCTCGGGTGGATGCTGTGCCTCTCAGAATGCTACAACTTTTTCAGCTTTTTGTTTCTTTTTATTAGTTTTTCATGATGAATAGGATCCGGGGCTTGCCTTTCCTTTCCCCAGCGCCAGGAATGTGGAATTCGCTGCCTTGAATCACCCCTTTACTAACTCAGGTGATCTGCTCCTCAAGGCTTTAATTTATATCAACCTAATGCACACACACACAGACGCACGCATATATATATATATATATATATATATATATATATATATATATATATGTGTGTGTGTGTGTGTGTGTGTGTGTGTGTGGTTTCTTTACATACACCGAATGGCAAGAAACCATATATATATATATATATATATATATATATATATGGTTTCTTTTCATTAGGTGTATGGACAGAAACCATATATATATATATCTTATTATAATGGAGATTGTGTGTTTTTATGTCTGTAACCGAAACTATATCACTACTCAAGTCATAATTCCGTTAGTTATTGACATCACATTCTCAATGATTTTATTTTTATTTAAACCTCAATTTTAATAAAATTGTTTTACATTATTAATACTTCTAACCATATCTACATTCTAACAACATGCAATTGTATTTACATATACAACAAAATAGCAGTTTACAGTGTGAACGGGAAGGCTAATTTGCATATTGATATTAAAAATGTGATTTTAATAAATATGTGCTTAGTATTATTGATTTCTAATTGTTTGGTCTTATTTTAATGAATATAATCAAAAATCTCTTCAATGAATCTTAAATTAACAAGAAAAAAGAACTGTCATTTTATTATTTACTTCCTCTTTCAACTAAATACTTAAATTAGAAAAATAACAATGAAAGACGAGAGTGATGGAAGAGTAAGTTTCAGTTGTTCTATTTTTTTATTATACTCCCTCTGTTTCAAATCTTTTTATCTGCATTCTTATTTAGCCTTTCTAATTTAATATAATATTTTATTACATTAAACTTAAATACTTGCACCCGGAGGGTGCATATATTTGCTAGTATATATAATTGATATACAAGGTCTGTCAAAAGAGTACCGTGATTTTTTGTACTTTTTGACACAACTTGTATTCTGAAAAGAATTAACGTTCCATTCATTCTTCAGTTCTATCGTGGTAAATACAGCTTCAAAATCTGTACTTTTTGACACACCTTGTATTCTACTTCAATCCCGATACTTTTTTGCCACACATATAACATGTTATATATTTATAGATATTCTCGCGGGCTAATAGAAACCCAGATAGCTAGTCTAGTAGTGCCTAGTTCGTCTGATTTACGAACAAATATATATATATATATATATATATATATATATATATATAATATATATTTCATCATCATCATCATCATCATCATCATCATCATGTCGTGCAGGCAGCACGGATATCCATGACAATCTCTCGCCAACCTTCCCTACCATTCATCGCCCCAGGGAGTTCTTCCTCGCTGCAGCCATCATCTTTACATAGCTGGTCAATGTAGGTCATTGCTGGGCGGCCCACAC
>CM042142.1:118907526-118927526 GCA_023376005.1 Doryteuthis pealeii
AACCTGCTCAAACCGAATATCTGATGCATAGCCTGGAGCCGACATTAGCCTGTACGTTAACTCAGATAAAACATTTATGTGTTTTAAACAACATGGCACACTCTCCACATTAAAAGGCAAACCTCTGAAATTAGTAGACCATTTCACATACCTCGTTAGCAATATCTCATCTACTGAAAACGACGACAACATATGCATAGGAAAGGCATGTAATGCTATCGACAGGTTATCGATAACATGGAAATCGGATTTCTCTAATAAAATAAAAAGGAAATTCTTCCAAGCTATATTCGTGTTAGTACTATTGTATGACCGCACCACTTGGACTTTAACGAAGAGAAAAGGCTTGAAGCTAATTACATATGTATGCTGTGTCTGATGCTGAGGCAACAGTTCTGGAGATCTGGGGAATGTGGAGTACCCGTTCATTGCCATTAGTGATTGGTCAACTCTAACCTGGGGTGGTAGTACCAGTTAGGGTCCCATCTATGGGTTAGAAAGAAAAAATTATTAAGAAACCAAATAACGGCTTCTTCATACTTATCCCAAATACTATTGTATATATATATATATATATATATATATATATATATTTGTGTGTGTGTGTGTGTGTGTGTGTGTGTTGGTGTGTGTGTGTTGAATTAAACAAAAGACACATCTCCTGTTTAACAATTTTAATTGCGATTTTTTCAAGTTTTCTGGCCAACTTTTTAATATTTGGATTAGTCCACCAAATTTCATGTTCCGAGTACTTTCGGCACTTCAATTCTCTTCCTTCCAGCCTCCACATCCATTAATATAATTTTTTTAAACTGGAACACATCACCCCTGATGATGGCACTTCGAAGTAAGAAAATTTGAAAAAATCGAAAATAAAATTGTTAAACAGGAGATGTGTCCGTTGTTTAATTCAACATGCATAATTGAAAAAATGCTGCCCAAGTACTAACACACATATATATATATATATATATATATATTATATATATATATATGTGTGTGTGTGTGTGTGTGTGTGTGTGTGTGGTGCACACTCAGAAAGAGAGGGGATTCCTATAAAAGTGTACAGCTACAGCTAATTTAATTATGAATTAATGGTTCTTTCCACGCGTGAAGACACACACACACACACACACGCAGCAACAGCTCGTGGTATTATGCTTAGCAAGCTAGTCTCGCATATTCATTACTACTGAATAGCGGGTTCGATCCTTTCTTGATACGCCCATCCTTGCAAACTTGTGTTACATCTTACCCGTGGCGAACGGGTCGAGTAAATACCCACTCACGCAGCAACCATTGTCTTCATCGACCATCGTGGCATGATATTTCCTCGACACATCTGAGACGAGAAGATCACAGGGAGGAGTGGTTTTGTGCCTTTTCTTCTAGAACGTTACTGCGAACACGGAATTACTCCGACCGAAACTCGAAACCCGGTCTCCCCGATTGCGTTTTTCGGTACTAACATCAGTTATCCCTCTGCTCTGTTCACACGCCACCGCTTTCCAGTGCCCAACCCTCCGACTCAGCCGACACCGTCCCACGTCACTGCCGCCGCCGCTGCCGCCGGCGACGCCGCATTTAATATACTTATACGCACCTTTAGGTTTAGACGTAAGATTTATCGATAGGAAAGGTGTCAGTTTTGACTGGACAACTTTTGTCCCCAGCAGAAATGATGACATTTTTTGGCGGGAAGGTCATTCTGATTACATTCACGTAAAGATCTCTGTGAACTCATACCACGTGACGATGTCATGTTGTAATGGAGCTTCGGCAAATAATGGACGGACGTATTCAATATTCACCATAACTCAGACAAGTGTCTATGTACATATACATTGCTGTTCATAAATGTAGGAACAAGCTGTCAAATTACTTCCAATTGCTTCGTTCATGCGGGTTAGAAACAGTAACATCCGCAAGAAGGATCAAATCCCATCGCCATCTACATAGTGGAGGGATCTCATTTTCCTTAATTGACACGGTTAGGCACTAGGTGGCGTGGTATCGTATATATATTTACCAACTCCCTCTGCACGAGCAGGATGCGACACAAGGTCAATTTCTTAAGCGGAGTTTAACAGGTTTGAATTCAGAGTTTTCGTCCTCCTAGACCGGTTACCTAATCAAGGTTAAAGAGCCCAGTCTGTCCTACTATTTACCCATAGTTGGAGGGAGAGTAGGATTCATACCTTTCCCAAGGGTATTAGCGCTAAGTGAAATGCAATTACCACGACCAGGATTTGAACTCGGTGCGACGTGTCCATTTCCCATGACTTTAACCATTACACCACGCACTTCCTACTGGAAGTGCGTGGTATCGTATAAAAATCAGAAGCACTAAAGTCAAATTCTCTTAGACCGTCCAGCCTTCAGAGTTAATACACTTACTGCCATTCCGTGTACATGGTACACGAGAGCCTTTTCATTCTCCGACTTCGCAGAGGTAATACGCAGGAATTGCGTTTTTGGCCTACAGGACAGGGAGGGTGCTTTGTCTCCTAGGCATTCCGTGTACATGGTACACGAGGGCCCTTTCTAATCAGTATATACTTTATTCTATTACCAGCAGCGTCACAAATTTATTTTTGTATCTTCAATCCTGTTTTGTATTCTACTTCATTTATGTTTGCTCTGGAATAAAGTCTACTTATTATTACTTTCGTTGCAAATTATTCAATAGCGTTCGAGAAAATAATATACACAATCAATTATCATTTCATATCCCAAAAATATCAAGGTAAGTCATTACTTTGTGGTGATGATTGAAATTGTTAAATTGTTAAATCCACAGAGGATCCTCTTCATTTTGATGTATGATACATGTTCCTGTGTTGGTAATTGTACATGTCCTAAATAAAATGGCATTACTTTTTGGTTCACCTATGTGCAGAAGTAGGGATGTGATCTACAGAGGACGAGCTTCATTTTGACGTATGATACATGTTCCTTTGTTGGTAATTATACCTGTCCTAAACAAAATGGCATTACTTTTTGATTTACCTATGTGGAGGAGAAGGAATGTGATCCACAGAAGACCAGCTTCATTTTGATGTATGATACATGTTCCTTTGTTGGTAATTATACCTGTCCTTAACAAAATGGCATTACTTTTTGGTTCACCTATGTGGAAAAGTAGGGATGTGATTCACAGAGGACCACCGTCATTTTGAAATATGATACATGTTCCTGTGTTGGTAATTATACTTGTCCTAAATAAAATGGCATTACTTTTTGGTTCACCTGTGTGGAGAAGAAGGGATGTGATCCACAGAAGATCAGCTTCATTTTGATGTATGATACATGTTCCTGTGTTGGTAATTATACCTGTCCTAAACAAAAGGGCATTACTTTTTTGACTATACTCCGTAGAACCGCCTGGTTGACACGAGTTGCTCTCAGTGGGTTAGTCAGATCAATATACTTGCCAACACTTTTTTTTTCTGTTGGCAAGGCATAATTTAGTTAGAGTAGTGTTTGTTGCAGAAAAAGACAACTCGAGTCGCACGTTAATGATTCAACAAATCAACATACCAGCGAGAGTAGTCCACGGCCTAAGATATTCGCAACGAATAGTTTGCGATAGAAAATTTCTTCTATAAATAAAAGAAAGAATGAAAACAAAACTGACAGTCGCGCAAGAAAATGTGAAATGGAACGAAGAAAAAAGTATCTTGGCAATGTCTGGAAGGCGAATAATGAGAAACTTTTTGTCTATATGGAAAGTACTTTAAATTACCCAGTAAATCTGGCCTTGACAGAAATTCCTGTCTTAATTTATGAGACAAGGAATAATAATAATAATAATAATAATAATAATAATAATAATAATAATAATAATATTGGTGGATTTTGCAATTCCAGCAGATCACAGGGTGAAGCTGAAGGAAATTTAAAATGACAAATACCTGGACATTGCCAGCAAACTGAAAAAGTTATGGAATATGAAAGTGAAAGTGATACCAATTGTAGTTGGTGCACTTGGAACGGTCCCAAAAAGATTGGAAAAAAGTTTGGAAAATCTTGGAATCAGAGGGAGAATCGAGACCATCCAGAATACTGCACTGCTGCAATCTGCCAGAATACCCAGAAGAGTCATGGAGAACTGAGGAGACTTGTTGTCACTCAGACTCCAGTGAAAGGCCACCAGCTAATGTTGATGGGGAAAAAAAGGAGTGAACAATAATAATGATAATAATAATATTTCTTATTGTATTGGCATTTCAGTCTCGGAAGACTATAATAAAGTTTTTTTGCCCCTGAAGTTACAGCGCCTCCTGTGACTGTGAAGTCCATTGTTTGAAAAGCATTCTCGACCACAGATGTCGCATTTGAAGGCTTCCCTGAAGATGTTGATGTTCCGGTGCTTTGTTGCCGCTGCTTTCTTCTAGACCTCTTAGCTTCATGGTGTTGTGCCAGGGTGACTTCTGGCATGAACAGTCCTCTACGGAGATTCTGCCGCCACCGATGGCGGTCCTGAGCCAAATTTTCTCAGCTGGAAGGTGCAGTGCCAAAGCACCTGAGATCATTCTTGCAGATATCCTTGAATCGCAGCTGGGGGAGACCAATCTCTCTCTTACCAGACATAAGCTCCGCATAAAGAATGTCTTTCGGGATTCGTCCATCATCAATAATAATAATAATAATAATAATAATAATAATAATAATAAATGGATCACCTTATTCCAGCAAGGAGACCAGACCTAGTGTTGATAAACAAAAAAGAAAGAACTTGTCAACTGGTGGATTTTGCAATGCCAGCAGATCGCAGGGTGAAGCTAAAGGAAAATGAAAAAATGGACAAATATCTAGACCTTGCCAGAGAACTGAAAAAGTTATGGAACATGAAAGTGAAAGTGATACCAATTGTGGTTGGTGCACTTGGAACAGTCCCAAAAGGATTAGAAAAGGGTTTGGAAAGTTTGGATATCAAAGGAAGGATTGAAACCATTCAGAACACTGCACTGCTGCAATCTGCCAGAATACTCAAAAGAGTCCTGGAGACCTGAGGAGACTTGCTGTCACTCAGACTCCAGTGAAATACCATCAGCTAACACTGGTGTGAAAACTCAAAAGGAGATAATAATAATAATAATAATAATAATATAATAATAATAATTTTACAATAAATTAAACTTTGATCATACTACAAAATGATATACGCACAAACCAGAATCCGTCTGAGAGAATGATACAAATAAAATCTTCTGGCATTTTGGGGATACAAACGTTTCACCGGATTCAGAAAATCATACCTAGCTCTAATCAACAAGAAAAAAGAACTCGTTTTCTTGTGGGTTAACCCTAACCCTGCCGAGAAATTGAAAGAAAGCGAAAAGAAAAAATAATACTTGGATCCTGCTAGGGAACTGAAAAAAAAAGCCCGTCGAACATGAAAGTAACAGTGATACCAATTGTAGTTTTGAATATCGTCTAATATGAAATCTCTCAAAATTCCTTGTTTTTGATACATTTACATATGAGATTGCTTAGAACTCTCGCAATTTCAATCCAGAAAAGCTTGTCAATTTATTTTATTCATATACAATGAATAAAATATATTAAAAGTAACATTTAAAGTAAAATCATAACCCTACTCCACCCTAACAGCAACATGTTGCGTAGCCGTTCGTCACGGTACCAACTAGACATATTTGTTACGTAGTGCCTTTTCTTTGACGGCACTAAATATCTATACGTTGTATACTTCTTACGTCTTACTCTGGTCTATTCTTCCGGCCGTCTTCTGATCGTCTAGTCTTCTGTCTTGTATATCTTCTACCTTGGCCTGGTCTTCTTATATGGGTCCCGTGTCTGGTTCTGCTGGGGACCATTTCTTATCAGAAGCCTTGTGTCATTTTTAGCTTTTAGTAATAACAACAAGACTTCGATTTACTTTTGATGTTAGTTTATTCCGGAACCCCAGACCAGACAACTGCGCGCGGAGAGTCACATCCTGCTAGCTTCAGTCCTAACGCTCAACTGACTAACTGCAACTAACTACTGCAACTAACTTACTGAGTTGCCCACCTTAAACCGGAAGGGGCTTTCTATCGGGGTTCCGTTCTCACGATTCTATCCCCAGAAAGCAAGGTGAGAGTGAGGTCAAGCATTGTCACTCACTCTCAAGGCCATCAGCTGTACTGATCGCCATAAGGATTTCTATACTACCTTAAAAAGTAATAGGGTCCAATTAATATGTAACAAACAGACAAGCTGCATTTTACCTCATTAATTGAGATACATCAGTAACAGCATTGTAAGATATTGTTGTAGCGTTATTTCTTCTGTTATCAATGGAACAAAAGCAAACAAGTATGAATTCTGCTAGAAAGAAATGAATGGATGATGATTTTAATATAAGCTACCATTGTAATTTGAACACTACTCTAAAATATCTACTGGTCACTAATAGTGTTTCCCGCCCTGTCGGCTGGGGCGTTAGAATGCACCGACTGCACCTCTGCAGAGGGGTAAGACTCTCCCAATGGGGTCACCTGTTGGCCGTGGGTTGCGATCCGTGATGCTTAATGATAGAGCCCAGGTGGACGAGCAGTTCATGACATGCAATACTCCACTTTGGCCCTATCTTGGGCTAGACGGGCGGTCGGAGAGGCCCCCTCCGATCAATCGGCTGGTCACGTCAAGCCCTAGCACCTATATGATTTTCCCAACCCTATTGCCCTTATGGCAAGCCCCAACCCCTTTTATCTTATGGGTGCTAGAAGGCGGTGGCTGCGGGTCTACATGTCCTGGGAATGACGTTAAACTCTATCTGATGGTGAGGTTCCAGTTTTGGAGGTTTGGGGAATGTGGAGCACCCCTTCATCACCATTGCTCCCTGGTCCACTCTGACCGGAGTGGTAGTACCTGTTAGGGTCCCATCTATGGGTTAAATAGAAAAATGTATTTATAAAAAAATTGTATTATCCATTAAGAATTGATTTATTTCAAAACTTTATCGGCATTAAATGACCCACTGAGGTTGATATGCCGTAAAACAAAACAAACCAAACCAAACTAATAGTGTTTCTTTTAAGTTTCTATTTTATATAATTATTGTAAAGCATACAGTTACAAAAGACATGACAAAAATACATGAATGTTGTGAGAATGATAGCACTTTTATCATGCCATCATATCAAACTGCTTTACATAAAAACCTTTTGAAGCAAAGGAAGGCCTCATTTCATAGTATAAAACTTTTGTAATGATATGCCTATGCCTTGATTCAATTCCATAGACCGATTGGGGAACTGCAGTTGTTAATTTTACTGCCCTTTCGACACTTTGTGAATGTGAAGGAAAATCAAGCAACTCTAATTTTGTCCCACCCTTTGATGAATCCAGAAGTTCATAATCTGAAAATTCTTCTGTGAATCCAGGCTCATTTTTGGGAGTGTATACCGCTAGTGCCATTCACATACAAACCGTTTAAAACATCTTATTATAATGGAGATTCGGTGTCTGTCAATCTGCAACTGAAACTACTTCAGTGCGGACGTCACAATATCCTCAATATTCTTGTAAGTTTATTAATGAGTATTTAATTCACAATCAAAATCATTAATACATGGAATATATCTTATTTATTAACGATGTCTCTATGAAAATTTTCCCCGGTGGGATAATTTGATCTTTGAATTAACTTAAAATTTCTTTGTAATAACTCTTTATGTTCGATTTTTTTTAGGCGAGATTTTTTTTTTAATGTTAAAAAATATTTACGTTCCTTCCTTCAATATGGCCTAAACTGATCAAGTGACCTATTTCGGTGGGTACCTATTGAACGGCATTAAAATATGTGCATTTGAGAAATAAAGTTTTCAAGGATTATATATTGTAAATATCGCCGACAAGAAAGGTCGCGTATCAAACCTTTCATTTTTAAGACCCCATTTAAGGTTCCTCTGAAGAAAAAAAAGGTCCTATCTAATTTTATCAACAACAAACTATGCACGGTAGTACTTGTGAATCATGTTTAAGAGCGTGTACATGTTTTTAGGAGCTCCGAAATGTCTGGGACGATTAGACAGAGCAATAAGTAGCATTGACAAGACCACTTGTGGCTGCCAAGGTGATAAACTTCCATTCCCTATTTCTTCATATTTTACTACCCTCATCCCGACATACCTCACTCCTTCTCCTCCCCCCCTCCTGCCAAGGAAACCGTCCCCTCACCAGTACCCTCCGAGGGGGGGGAGGAAGATGGTAGGCACCTCCATCCCCCGTCACATCAGTGGCACTCTTTCATCCATAGCAAGGCTGTTAATATATATGAGGTCCAGGTTAGCGGTTTACCAACCGTGTACAAGAAATTACTAGAGAAAACCGAAACCAAAAAGACTGGATAGGCGGGTGGGGATGAAGGGGTTGAGGGAACTGCGTGTAGAGAGAGAGAGAGAGAGAGAGAGAGAGAGAGAGCGTGTATGTGTGTGTGTGTGTGTGTGTGTGTGTGTGTGTGAGGGTAGAGAATGAGAGTGGGAGAGAGAGACTATGTCATGAAAGTCTGTGTGAAGATGTGAGTGCGAAGTTTGAAGTGTTTTGGTAGGAAGTGTAATTGGTGAAGTTGTGGCGGCCGTTTCTGTTACAGGATAACGACTTGGGACAAAAATGGAAAAAGCAAGGGCTAAACTTGCAAATCGGTCGGAAAATTAGGGTGACCCAGAAAAAAACAGAACCCACAAATTTTGTAATAAAACTGTTAATTTTAACTAGGGGGATTTAGAGTTAGGGTTAGGGTTAGGGTTTAGCATAGGGATTGGGGTTGGGTTTGGGTTTGGGGTTTAGGGCTAGTTTAATGGGAAAATAAATTAATAATTTGGGTTCTGTTTTTTCTGGGTCACTATGTATACAGGGAGACCCAGAAAAAACAGAACCCACAATTTTTTTGATAAAACTGTTAATTTTAACTAGAGGGTTAGGGTTATGGTTTAGGGTTAGGGTTAGGGTTGGGGATGGGGTTTAGGGTTAGTTTAATGGGAAAATAATTTGGGTTCTGTTTTTTCTGTGTCACTATATATACAGGGAGACCCAGAAAAAACAGAACCCACAAATTTTGTAACAAAACTGTTAATTTTAACTAGGGGGGTTATGAGTAAGGGTTGGGGTTTAGGGTTAGTTTAATGGGAAAATAAATAAATAATTTGGGTTCTGTTTTTTCGGGGTCATCTGTAATATCTTTTCATTTTCCGACCGATTTGCAAGTTCAGCCAAAGCAAAATCACTCCTACCTACACCACCAGGGTAATGAAAAGAAATGACCGGGTTGAAGCGAGAAGATCAAATGTAGGAAAGAAATTTTTGAGTTAGCTCTAACCGGGAAATTGACACAAGAATCAAGTCGATCGGTTGGAACGGAATTGCTGTTTTTGCGGTCTTTTACAATGATTTTAATTACATATTGTGCACATAAATCTCTATTCACAACTAAATAAGGAACAATGATCACACCACAGCCATGTTGATTCTTGTGTCAATTTCCCGGTAAGACCTAACTCATTGGGACAAATCTATAGCTCAATGTACTAGATGAAATATTCTTATTTGATAACTTCCAAAATATGTAGACCATCAAACACACAGGCCTTGATTTTTTCAATTGACAGGCCAGGAAATGCCGAAATATGGTACTTGAAATACTTGCCTTCAATTGGAAATGCTTTAATTAATTGCTTCAAGAGACCTCCTTTCATGTGCAAGGTGCGAACATAATTTTCTTTATGTCAACAAATGGCTCATGTATGTATGTATTTTTTTTAAATCAACAGGTTTGAGGTCAGATCTTAGAGGCCAATTCCTTCGATTGGCTCTCACCAAATCATATTTATGCCAAATGACAACTTATTACATGTTCCCTTGATCCACATCAGTAAATTCTCAACACACTACTCTCACATCTTGTAAGGGACCCAAGACTTGTCTTAATCGACACGTTTTAATTCAAAATATGCAAAATAGACTAGCTTTACAAATGCATTGATGTTCTTTGACTGGGAATCAACCTAGTCACCAGATCTGAATAATTCACCTTCATTTTCAATAAAATAATCAACACAATCATTTGACCAGTTCTATTACTTATAGACAAGCAATACAATTGTGCTTATTTGAGAGCTGAAGAGAAAAATTGACGTGATAGAAGAAAACTGACTGCAGTTTTGAAATCAGCATGCCAATATTAGTCTAAATCAAGTGAAAAATCAAACTCAACAGAAATTATGTCTAAATTTGTTCCCCACTGATTGATTAGACTTTTTTTTTAAATCATGATCATCAGGTCGCACTGGCAGCACAGATATCCATGTCTCTCTCTTTCTAACCATCCCTATTGAGAGGTCCTCCGCATATCATCCAGAATCCGTACAGAGCTCATTGATGCTTGTTGGCCTACACTAGTGTGTCCACAGTGTTTATTACTTATGTGTTTGTTCTTGCTTGTCCCACAGTGTCCAGCATATCTTGTTCATCTTACTTGGATAGCTTATGTGATTGGAGGTAAGTGGCTGTACAGCTACTTTCTTTTGGGAAGCTGCTTCCAAAATCTGATCAAGACAGAATGCAGAATCCACGTGTAGTTCTCATCTATCCTTTTCTCTTAAACCTTTGTTAGAGTGCAAGTGGTACAGACGTACAGTAGCATTGACACAGCTAAAGCTTGGAAAAATTTTACTTTATCTTTTAATTATCTTTTTCACGAACCTTCGAACCGAACCCTATATTTAATCCATTCTGGTAGATTGTTCTCATTACATTCACCATGACCGGGTGCAAATTCACTGCTATTTTAAGTATTCTATGTTTTTTTCGCCCACGACCACCCTGATTCTTTTAATATATATGTTTAAAATTATTAGTACTAGCAAAATAAAAAACGCCCCCGGGCGATGTAAAAAATAGATTTTTGAAACATGTTGCCTGAGGGGTGGGAGTAAAAAATTCAATGTCAGCGAGTTTGTACCCTAAGTAAGTAAAATCATCAAATTCATTAAAGAATTAAGAAATAAAACAATTTGAAATGTAAACTTCAAATATGTATTAAAATAAAACAAACTATCTATAGATATATAATACCAGTCATGTATTCATTAAAACTTGTTTTAAAAAGCAATGCGGACTCTCTAATCTTGCATGTTCAAATTTTGAGTGTATTTATTCTATGTTATGACGATTTGGGGTAATGTGACATAAGTAGTGACGTAGTTTTTGTTACAGACAAAAACCGGAAGAGAATCTCCATTATTAATAGATGAGATTGAATATTTGATACCATATAACAGCAAATTATCTTCACTAAGATATTTAATTGAAGCTCTAATTGTTTACTAAGGATTATTATTAGTTACTATAAAAGCCAAACAACTGTGTACAACCAAATAACTACTATTAAATAAAAATAATTACTTGATACCATGAGACAAGGAAGCAGCTGTATGGCTACCTGCCTCCCATCTCACAGACCATCCGAGTGAGATGGACTAGACATGCAGGACACTATTGGAGAAGCAAGGAAGAGCTCGTAAGTTACGTTCTCCTGTGGAACCCAACACATGGATATGCTAATGTCGGCCGCCACAGCAAGGACCTACATTGACCAATTATGCGAGGATGCTGGTTGCTGCACGGAAGACCTCCCAGGGGCAATGAATGATAGGGAAGGTTGGCGAGAGATTGTCATGGATATCCGTGCTGCCTGCACAACATGATGATGATGATGATGATGATGATGATGATGATGATATAATTATTAGTATTAGATAGGAATACATGAAACCATACAAATATGGGCAAATTAATTTATTTTTTATTCATTTCTTAACATACAGCAGCCGTTTCTCATCTCCAGTGAAGTGTGAAGACAGTTTTCGTTTTCTGATCATACAATCTATTACAAATGTTGCGCCCATTGATTCGGAGAGAGTTAACGGGGGAACCGAAGTTCCCCTTTCTTAGAAATCTTTCTGGTCCGTTTGAAATGTTTTGTGCATAATTAGATGTGATGAATTGTGCCTTTCTGCAGAAGTCTTACTGCTTTGAAGATGTTCTGCTTCACAAGACATCTGCAAAATACCACAGCCTTTTATGAGCATTGCTATAAAGTATCACTCAAAAGTATTTGAACGAGCTCACAATCTGTTTGGGTTTTTTTATTGCCTAAGATTGCAACGGTCATTAAAAACTATCAGTAAATGGAATTTGAAATGAACTATACAAAAATTTCTTGTCCTCACTGAGTGCTCCATGTTTCTGGCCTTGTGCCAAACTATTACATAATATTATTTGTATATATGAATTAAATAGTTGAATTAAACTACGATCAATTCCCTCATAAAATCAATAGTTTCTAATCTACCAACCAGACCAATCCATTCTGAGCAACTCTTGGCACACAAAGGAAGAGAAGATTTTCTCAGGACAAGGAAGAGTCTGATATAAAACCACCGCTACCGCGCAGCTTTACATAATCCAGCGAAAGGCTAGGGGAGTAAACCCCGAATACAAATCCGGGGGCCGGAGTCCCTAAGGTGGAGAAACGCTGAATTTCAATGCTAGGAACCACAAGGTTCTGGGTTCGATACCGACCCTCGCCAACTCAACGTATGTATGGCACAGAAATCTGTGCGGTAAAGTGGGGAGCTGATGGTAGGTGTAGCGCTCCACCCTAAACGCTAAAAAAACGATCTTCTTGGTCTAGCGGAAGTGAAAAGGGGATATACTCTCTCGCTGTCTGGCTGATACCGACTTTAGGCCACCCCGACGACTTTACTTTTACTTTATTTGTCTATAATCATTTGTGTGCTCGTGGGTATATAATATCAAGTATTCCTATAGAATATAAGTAATGCAACAACAAATTCATGTAAATCATCATCATCATCACCATGTTGCGCTAGTATCCCTATCATTCATTGCCCCTGGGAGGCCCTCTGCGCAGCATCCAGTATCCGCGCAGAGCTGGTCAATCTCATCAACAGAAAGCGACGCACAGGAAAGGCATGGTCTGTGCTATACAGATTGTCAGCGATATGGAAATCCGATCTCACTGACAAGTTAAAGCAACAGTTCTTCCGCGCCATAGTTGTGTCAGTGCTACTGTACGGCTGCACCACCTGGACCCTAACGAAGCGCCTGGAGAATAAGCTGGATGGTAGCTGCACCAGGATGCTGCCTGCAATCTTAAGCAAGACGTGGAATCAACACCCCATGAGAAAACAGCAGTTCGGCCACTTACTCCATATTACACAAACCATCCGTATGAAGCTAACAAGACATGCAGGGCACTGCTGAGAAGCAATGAACTCATAAGGTGACTTTCTTCTGTGGAAGCCATCACATGGGCAAATGATGAATAATAGAAGAAAATTAGAAGAAAATTCATTCTCTTTCTCTTTTACTCTCATTCCATCTCAATCATTAATTCTCTCATATATATATATATATATATATATATATATATATATATATATAGTTACTCTTTTGTTATTATTATTGGAGAAATGATTATAGAGTGCTCAATTACTTCTGTAAGTGAACGTTTCTGATGACGGATAATCACCTAAAAGTGATGTTCCGAAACCATTGGTAAGACGGACTTTTAATTGTATTGGTGACTATAAATAGATAAATAAATAAATAAATAAATATTTACCAACCCCTCCGCACGAGCAGGATGTGACACAAGGCCAATTTCTTAAGCGGAGTTCAACAGGTTTGAATTCGGAGTTTTCCTTCTAGACCGGTCGTCTAACCAAGGTTAAAGAGCCCAGTCTGCCCTACTATTTATGAGTAGGATTCATACCTTTCCTAAGGGTATTAGCGCTAAGTGAAATGCAATTACCACACCCAGATGACTTTAACCATTACACCACGCGCTTCCTCATATACACACTCTCTCCATCTGTCTGTCTGTCTGTTTGTCTCTGTCTCTCTCACTGTTGACACTTGCCTACACACTTCAAAACGAACCTGAGACACCATTTTTGGCGTTGCAGGCGAAACTCTAACATTTCTTCGAACTGGATGTTTTACCGAACGAATACCAGACTCATTTTGCGCTCATGTCTCTGCTACTTAGGACATTGACATGGTTTTTCAACTGACGCAACACTTGAAAAATATTTTTTCGAGTTTAAGCAATTCACTCGCATTCTCAGACTTTTCATCCCCCCCCCTTTTCCGCTTTTACCGACAAGTTTGTTTTTTAAAAAAACATTTATCACACTAAAGGGTTAAACACAAGTAGCGACTGATTAGCGAATGATATAAACACAACACGAGTAGCTAGGAAGTTAGGAACTCTTTAATGTAATGATAACACGTGTAGCGATGGAAGTTAGGAACTCTTTAATGTAATGATAACACGTGTAGCGATGGAAGTTAGGAACTCTTTAATGTAATGATAACACGTGTAGTGAGGGAAGTTAGGAACTCTTTAATGTAATGATAATACGTGTAGCGGGGAAGTTAGGAACTCTTTAATGTAATGATAACACGTGTAGCGATGGAAGTTAGGAACTTTTAATGTAATGATAACACGTGTAGTGAGGGAAGTTAGGAACTCTTTAATGTAATGATAATACGTGTAGCGAGGGAAGTTAGGAACTCTTTAATGTAATGATAACACGTGTAGCGAGGGAAGTTAGGAACTCTTTAAATGTAAATGATAAATTTGCGCAGATTTTGTCCGCAGACTAAACTCGTCACAGAGCTGAAGACAGAGATGGACCAAGGATATTTTTATGGGGTGGTGTCGTGAGTGAACTTGTGAGGTTGGAGTAAAGAGTCGAAGATGTTGGTTTGGTTTGGTTTGGTTTGGTTTGTTTTACGGCATATCAACCTCAGTGGGTCATTTAATGCCGATAAAGTTTTGAAATAAATCAATTCTTAATGGATAATACAATTTTTTTATAAATACAATTTTCTATTTAACCCATAGATGGGACCCTAACAGGTACTACCACTCCGGGTCAGAGTGGACCATGGAGCAATGGTGATTAAGGGGTGCTCCACATTCCCCAAACCTCCATAACTGGAACCTCACCATCAGATAGAGTTTAACGTCATTCCCAGCACATGTAGACCCGCAGCCACCGCCTTCTAGCACCCATATGATAAAGAGGGGTTGGGGCTTGCCATAACGGCAATAGGGTTGGGAAAATCATACAGGTGCTAGGGCTCGACGTGACGAGCCGATTGATCGGAGGGGGCCTCTCCGACCACTCGTCTAGCCCAAGATAGGACCAAAGTGGAGTATTGAAAGTCATGAACTGCTCATCCACCTGGGCTCTATCCTTAAGCATCAGGGGTCGCCACCCACAGCCAACAGGTGGCCCCGTTGGGGGAGTCTTACCCCTCTGCAGAGGTGCAGTCGGTGTATTCTAACGCCCCACCGACTGGGCGGTCAAAGATGTTGAAATCCCAAATACAAAACAACTTTATAGTTTGATCTAAAAAAAAAATGCTACCCTTCCCTGATTCTACTTTTACAACGAAGTCGAATAAAAAAAAGTGGGTCCTATATTTAAGGAAATGCTTGTTCTTGTTGAATCGAGTATCCCAGATTAATCAATATTTCCTACGTAACCATGTGCTGCTTAGCATAATCTTCAAGGTTTTGAAGTGAATTCTGGTTTTATGCTTAGGGCGAATGTAAAAGGGAATATGCTATAACTTTTAGATTTTGGTCAAACCGAGCATATTTCCTGATATTTCAAAACTGATAATTTTGTTTCTTGTGGCGACAGTTGTTGCACACATTCAAACAAAACACACACACACACACACACACACACACACACACACATATATATATATATATATATATATATATATATATGTGTGTGTGTGTGTGTGTGTGTTATGTTCTTGTGAACGTTGTTTGTTTGGTCTGTTGAAGCATTGGAAAAAAGAACAAAAACTAGAAAAAATAGAACAAAAATCAGAAATCAGAGCAAAACAGTTGAATATATATATATATATATATATATATATATATATATATATAGTCGTAGAAGAAGTTATTTCCCGACCGCGGTTTCGGCGTTACTCTAACACCTTCATCAGGGGGATTGAGTGGATATTTTCGGTTACTTTATATAGCTATATAAAGTAACCGAAAAAAATTCCACTCAATCCCTCTGATGAAGGTGTTAGAGTAACACCGAAACCGCGGTCGGGAAATAACTTCTTCTACGACTATTAATGCTCTATATTCACAATATATTGAGCCCTATCGGATCAACTGCTTACGCGATGTTCACATAGTAGTACCCATAAATGAATATATATATATTTTTTTTAATGTCCACATAAGAAAAAATTCTTCCTAAATGCATGGATAAGAGAAACTCAATATCCACCCTGAAAAACAAATCTACAATTTTTTATAAAAAAATTCTGAATTTACATTGAAATCTTCTAATATAATACTGATATATAATTCAACATCAGAATGGATTTTCGTTAAATGAAATTAATTCACAGGACTTTACCATCTAAGAAAAACTTTTAAAATCTAAACTCATACTGACATTATCAAATATGATATTGGACTATTGAATTATACATTCAATAAAAGAATGGATTTTCGACAAATGAACGCCACCATCCACCTTTAAATTATATTGAAAAATTTAAAAAAACTTTACCATATATATAAAAATGTTTTTTTGAAAATACATACATCCTTTAACATACGGAATTAATTTTTTTTTAATTTTTCAAAAGAAAATTTTTCTATATTTAAAGATTAAAGGGAGGTAACTTCGTTAGCATTTTTATAAAAAAAAATGCAATTTTTGAAAAAATTGAACTTTTAAAAATCCGAAGCGTAATAGCGTCCACAAAAACAACCGACGTTATTTGCAGTCCAGAATATAACATCAAGAAAGGATCTTCAAATAAGCACCATAAGATCTAATTTGACAGCCTGATGATTGCGACCTAGCAAGACAACCTGGGTAGCTGTCTATAATAAGCATTTATTTTTTTAAAAAAAGCTCAACAAATTAGATAAATAATAGCTCTCACAATATGTGGTTGAGCACTGTATTTTCTTTGTTTCATCACAAAAAAATTGTTTATATATATATATATATATATATATATATATATATATATATATATATATATATATATATATATAGCTCTCGTTAAAACAGATAGAGCACTCGCTAGTGACCTAGTATGTTTATAACAGTAAAATTCCATTTCTAAAAAATGGGTGTGTAGATAGCGCGCTATTAAGATGTGTGACTCATGACATTCGTTCGGGTTTCGAATCCAGCCAGAAGCAATTACGTTCACTTTCAGACTAGTACCCACGGGAAAGGTAAGGATCACTTATCCACATATATGTGTTAAATGTCCATCTACAAAGACGGCTCAGGAACTTATTTCTTTCTCTGCTTTCCCTCTCAAAATAGACACAGATACCTTCGCAAGCTTACCTCGACTCGCTTTTGGCCTGTTTATTTATTGACCCCAGAAACCCACACCCCTGTCAGCATCCGGACATCTGAATCAAGCCACGCGTCCGCGTCACTCTTAAGTCGTGTTTTTTTGTTTTTTTTTTATTTATTTTTTTTTTTTTTCGTATTTCGAAGGACGCGAGTTCGATCCAGCCAGGCAAGACTCGATTGACTTTTCTTACGCTACAGTCGAGGCCACCGATCCGGTCTTGCTACAGTCCAGGAACACCAGTGTTTTTTCCCGTACAAAAACTCAACCCCCACCCCTGTCAGCATCCGACATCTGAATCAAGCCACGCGTCCGCGTCACTCTCAAGTCATGTTTTTTGTTGTTTTTTTTTAGTTTTTTTTTTTTTTTTTTTTCGTATTTCGAAGGACGCGAGTTTGATCCAGCCAGGCAAGACTCGATTGACTTCTCTTACGCTACAGTCCCGGAACACCAGTGTTTTTTTCCCGGTACAAAAACTCAACAAGATCTTCTTTGTAGATGGTAGCGAGTTCAAAACAATTAGTACCTAGACTCGTCTCAAACTGTCACGTGACATCAGCCGGCGCCACACCGACTAATAACAGTTTTGTCTAAACCGCGATCGTTACACGATGTCAACTGATACTTCCCGGGCCGACGTCAACTTCATTTAAAACAAAAACGGTAAAAGACAGTTCGCACCAATCTTTACTGGGTTCGAAACAATTAAAATTAACATCTTCTAAATCCCACAAAAATGAAATATTGTGCCTGGAAATGTCAAAGGAGTAACAACCAAAGGTGCACACAACCTGAAATATTTTGGACAATTTCTACATTCGTCTATTCTCTTTTTATTAAACACGTATATATATGTGGGAGATTATGTGCTTAATCAAAGTCATGCCTAATTTTGTTAATTAATTAATTATAACTAAATGAATTAGGCGTGCATATCGGTTTAAATGTAAAGCGCGCGTAAACAAATTGAGAAAAAGTCATCTCAGTATGTATATTTCAGCCCATTAGGCCTCATCAGACAGGGCAGTGCTTTGTGCGTGATTCGAACCCTACCTGTCAGGCGGACATTCTAACCATAACACTAGCTGGCTTCCCCAGAATCTGTCGTTCATTTGAAACTGATATACATATCGCACTTTTTGGGTGACTAATGGCAGGACAATATGAAGTAGTCAAACAATGTGTTTGAAAATGGCGAAGGCCGAAAATCTGTGGGAGATTATGTGCTTAATCAAAGTCATACCTAATTTTGTTAATTAATTAATTATAACTAAATGAATTAGGCGTGCATAAGCCAGCTAGTGTAGTGGTTGGAATGTCCACCTGTCAGCCTGACAGGTAGGGTTCGAATCATGCACAAAGCACTGCCTGTCTATAGCTCTGCTGATGAGGCCTAATGGGCTGAAATGTACATACATGAGATGACTTTTTCTCGATTTGTTTACGCTTTACATTTAAACCGATATGCACGCCTAATTCATTTAGTTATAATTAATTAACAAAATTAGGTATGACTTTAATTAAGCACATAATCTCCACAAATTGTCGGCCTTCGCCAGTTTAACATTTCACACGTACATATATATATATATATATATATATATATATATAGTATGACTAATTCACATGTGTGTGTATATATATATATATATATATATATATAGTACGAACAAAAAGTAATAAGACAATCAGGAATATTTCTTATATGTTGTTTATTCTCAACTAGTTTCGACCTTAGGTCATCGTCAGGAGTAAATTTCTTATTTGAAGAAATTGTTGATAGATTATTAGAAAGGGAGCATTATGGAAGAACTATAAAAATTGGAGTATTTTTGAGGATTTGACATGCTATTAAAATCCGGGTAGACGAGTGTGTTAGTAGTAGCAAGTCCATCTGTTCCGTGAAAAAGCTCTTTGATTTGGGTTATATATATATATATATATATATATATTGGTTTGCTGGTTGGTTTTGAACGCTATCACAATGCAAGTGTAAAGAAAAAAGAAGGTAACTGTGGTGTTGTTTGTTAATCACAGCCTTCAAAACCAACCAGCAAACCAATATGAACACAATGTTGAAGCAAATTACAAAACCCTTTATATATATATATATATATATATATATATATAGGTAGGTAGCTTACAAAATATCAAGCCACACTGAAGAGACTTGATAAATCGAAATACATGTCTGTGGATGACCCTATGTATGCTCCCCATCCCCTAGGGTTGAGCACTCTGGGAGGGGGTTTTGCTGACGGCCGCCAACTAAAGGTAAACGCGACGCTCTTCTATATATAAGGAATGGAAGCGCGTGGTGTAATGGTTAAAGTCATGGGAAATGGACTCGTCGCCCCGAGTTCAAATCCTGGACGTGATAATTGCATTTCACTTTGCGCTAATACCCTTTGGGAAAGGTATGAACCCTACTCTCCCTCCAGCTATGGATAAATAGTAGGGCAGACTGGGCTTTTTAACCTTGGTTAGGCAACCAGTCTAGAAGAAGGAAAACTCTGAATTCAAACCTGTTGAACTCC
>CM042142.1:118935026-118955026 GCA_023376005.1 Doryteuthis pealeii
TTATATTCACACATTCACTATACACTTAACATTTTTCATTTTGTCCCTCACACAAATTTCCGTAACAGTGTCCTGATGATGGTTTAATACCGAAATACTTAAATATTGACACATAAAATTGTTTCCTCTGACCGTAACATCCTGTGTTTGTTATATTTTTTGAAAATATTTTCTTCACATATTGTTGGATTAATTTCCTCATTGTATTTCCATTTTTGAAAATATTTTCTATTTTAACTAAATAGTTGAAATAGGAAAATTTTCCAATGAAAGATGGGAGTGATGGAAAATGATGGAAGAGTTAGTTTCAAAGTTGTTCTATTTTTTTTTATTATACCCCCCCCTGTTTCAAATTATTTTATCTCCATTCTTATTTAGTTTCATTAGTCTTTCTAATTTAGTATATTTCATTACATTCAAAGTTAATACTGCGCTTAGGGGGGGGGGGCATTTTTGGCTAATGGTTTTAATCATTTCAAGCAATTATATGATTCCAGGTAATTAATAATAACTCTTTGGGTGAAATTTGCAAATCATACACAAAATCCCATGACCCCAAAAAACAGAACCCACAAATTGTGTAATAAAACTATTAATTTTAACTAGGGGCGTTTAGGGTTAGGATTAGGGTTTAGGGTTAGGGCTAGGCTTAATTTAATGGGAAAATGAATAAATAATTTGTTTTTTTTCTGGGTCACCCTGTATACAGAGTGACCCAGAAAAAACAGAACCCACAAATCTGGTAATAAAACTGTTGATTTTAACTAGGGGGTTTAGGGTTAGGGTTAAGGTTTAGGGTTAGGGTTTGGGTTGAGGTTTAGGGCTAGTTTAATGGGAAAATAAATAAATAATTTGGGTTCTTTTTTTTCTGGGTCACCCTGTAATATCGGGATTTTGAGTATGATTTGCAAGTTTTACCATTCATTGTAAACAATTATAGCTTTGATTTTGATACAAATAATTTTCTCATAATTAGAATGGTTTCAACTAATATTTGTAAACAGATCTACATGACCCATAGATGCGATTTTAAGCAGATACTATTACTCCGGGTCATAGTCTACCTGGGAATAATTGGAATTAAGGTGTGACTCCAACGTTTATAAAGCTCCGGGACCAACTTCCACGCTCTAATGCGTTTTAGTATCAATGCATATGAGAGAGTCTTACCCTTCTACATGGGATGCAGTCAGTGTTCTAGGCTGTGTTGATAGGGCAAATGAATGGATAAACTTTTTTGGTACTATCAGTGGTATATACTGCAATGAATTTGGGATCATCCTACACGATTTACAATAAAAACAACCGCTTTTTATTCTTAGTATTATCTGTGTTATTCGGACTATTGTCCTCGGACTCAGGGACCTTCCTTTCGGACTCAGGAAACTTCTCGGACCGGGAACCTTCTTTTCGGACTCGGGAACCTTCTTGTCGTAATCAGGAGCCATCACGGAACTTTGAACCTAACAGAATTGTACAGATAACAGTGAAGATGAGGACAATAGTCCAAATAAAGCAGATAATACTAATACTATTAAACCTCATCTCAAACATTCAGAGAAATAGTTTTTTCCTTGTATTAGTTGGTTGGTTGGTTGGTTGGTTGGTTGGAAGGATTTTACGGCATGTCAACCCTTGGATTATTTTATACTGTAGACGTTTTTGTTTTATTCAATCTTAGGTGGACCTGGGAGTAATTGCAATGAAGGGGTATTCCACACTTGCTAGAGTTCCAGAATTGGAATCTCACCACTAGATGCAATTTAGCGTCATTCCAGGATTTGAACTCGGGTCGACGAGTCCATTTCCTACGACTTTAAGCATTGCCCTACGCGCCCCATTCTTGAAACTTTATAAATGTTTGCAAAATATTTATATCAGATAGGAATACTTGAAACTATATGACTGTAAGTAAATTATTAGTTATAGATAGGAATGCTTGAAACCATATAACAGTATACAAATAATTAGTATTAAATAAGAATACTTGAAACCATATCATTTTGTGCAAATTATTAGTATTAGATTGGAATACTTGAAACCATATAATTTGTGCAAATTATTAGTATTAGATAGGAATACTTGAAACCATATAACAGTATATAAACAATTAGTATTAGATAGAATACTTGAAACCATTTAACAGTATATGAACAATTAGTATTAGATAAGAATACTTGAAACCATATAACTGTGCACAAATTATTAGTATTAGATAAGAATACTTGAAACCATATAACTGTGCATAAATTATTAGTATTAGATAAGAATACTTGAAACCATTAAATTGTGCCCAAATTATTAGTATTAGATAAGAATACTTGAAACCATATAACTATGTGCAAATTATTAGTATTAGATTGGAATACTTGAAACCATTTAACAGTATACAAACAATTAGTATTAAATAAGAATACTTGAAACCATATAATTGTGAACAAATGGTTAGTATTAGATAAGAATGTTTTCAAATATGACTTCTGCATTAAAATAACAACCCAACCAGCATGATTTTATGAATTAGAATAAATCTTTAAGCTGAAATTCGTTTACTGCATTCTTAAACGTAAGAAGATTGTTGTTGCTGTAAATTTTTAAAAAGGGTTTTTTTTTTCTTAGCCCATTAAGTTAAACGTTTGGGAAAGAGACATACGTATCAGACATGTTTTATGTTATATATATATATATATATATATATATATATATATATATATATATATATATATATATATATATATCCTTTATTTACTTATTCTATTTTATTCTACTTTGTTTTATTTATTTGTTCTTATATAGCTGACCATTTTTTCATGATGACAGGTCAGTGAGGTTTGGGGTAGAAAATTCATATATATATATATATATATGTATATATATATATATATATATATATATATATAGTTCGGCTCTATCCCCTACCTGTAAAGGCATGTCGTCTTATAAACACTTGTACGTTCAATCGGACATTTTCTTCAACACGCACGTGTTAAAAAACAAAAAAACAAAACACAACAAAAGAAAAGAATTTAAACATTTTTTCCCATCTTCCCCTCTCATTGGGAGGTTGAGGTAACTTTGGGAGGTTGTAGAAAAAGGGTGTTGAGGCGATTGGATGATGATGGGTGGTAGTGATGGTGATGGTAGTAGTAGTGACGATGTGTGTGTGTGTGTGTGTGTGTGTAGGGGGTGGCAATATTTCCAGCTGCCGGTCTTGTCTCCATTACTTGTGCAACGCTTTCTGAGGGGACCACCAACAATCGAGCCGGGCATTTCTCGTGTTTGTCATGTCTCCTTGTCACGTGTGGAGGATTTGACAAGAAAAAGTTTACACACTGACTTCGGCGCTGTCATCACATACCAAGACGTCATCAGCTACTGGCCAGGGCTTGTGCGTGTGGGTGCGTGTGGGATACGGGTGTGGGGAGTATGGTAGGCTGAACATATGCAAACGTTTGCTCAACTGACGGTATAAAACAACTGATATGCAGATCTAACGTGTGTATGGGCTCCACCGAATATATATATATATATATATATATATATATATAAAGAGAGAGAGAGAGAGGGAGTGAGCGAGAGGTGCGAACAGGCTGAGATAAACATCTAGTTACCAAGATAGGCACACAAGTAGCTAACTAGATAGATACTTATACACAAATAAAGTTTGAAATACGAATAGACTAAAACAAACATGTAGCTACGAAGATAGATAGATAGATAGAGTAGATATGAACAGAGATAGATAGATAGGAACAGAATAGAGTAGATATGAACAGACATATATTGATAGATATAAACAGAATAAAGTAGATATGAACAGAGATAGATAGATAGATAGATAGATAGATAGATATTAGCAGAATAAAGTAGTTATGTACAGACACATACACATATAATATATATATATATATATATATATATATATATATATATATATATATATTACCAACTCCTCCGCACAAGCAGGATGTGACACAAGGTCAATTTCTTAAGCGGAGTTCAACAGGTTTGAATTCAGAGTTTTACTTCTCCTAGATCGGTTGCCTAACCAAGTTTAAAGAGCCCAGTCTGCCCTACTATTTATCCATAGCAGGAGGGAGAGTAGGATTCATACTTTTCCCAAGGGTATTAGCGCTAAGTGAAAATGCAATTACCACATCCAGGATTTGAACTCGAGGCAACGAGTCCATTTTCCATGACTTTAACCATTACTCCACGCGCTTCCATATAGACATAAATAGATAGATAGATAGATAGATAGATAGATAGATAGATAGATAGATAGATAGATAGAATGATTGATGGATTGACTGATTGATTGATACATATGAATAGAATAGATATAAATAGAATAAAGTAGAAGGGAACAGACACAGATAGACTGAGAGAGAGAGAGAGAGAGAGAGAGAGAGAGAGAGAGAGAGAGAGAGAGAGAGAGAGAGAGACTGAAAATAAACATCTAGGTATACAACTATCTAGGTAACTAGCTAGAGAATATCAACTAAAGGACATATCAACTCCTAGCTGGAAAAATGTTTGCCTCTCAAACCCTCTTTCATGGCGCCGAAGAGATGATAGTGATTATTCCAATGACGAGGAAGTGAAATCTGTATTGAAGGAGTGGCTCAATGAACAGTCGACAGAATTTTACGGGGCAGGGATACATGCTCTCATTCGAAGGTAAAATATTATTATTGAGAGCGACAGTGACTATGTAGAGAAGTACGGATATGATCCATAGAGGACCAGCTTCATTTAGATGTATGATGCATGTTCCTGTGTTAGTAATTATACTTGTCTTAAACAAGATGGCATTACTTTTGACTCACCTTGTGTGTGTGTGTGTGTGTGTGTGTGTGTGTGTGTGTGTGTGTGTGACACTATGAAATTGTCAGTGTTAATCGTTTGGCCTTGCAGATAAGTGTCAGTCGGATAAGTAAAAGATAAGTTAAAGGCAATCTTAATTGGAAAAGCTTTGATAAGCAAACTCTTCGCGCCAAAATGAATCTTGTCCTTCAACGCAGCGCGAACATTCGAATATCAGTCGATGGCATTTGCCAGTAAAGTTTCTTCAAGTGCGAATTAATTATCTATAGAGCATAAAAAGGGGGAAAAGATTGAAAGTGTAAAAAGAAAGAAAGAAAGAAAAGAAGAAAAAAGAAAGAAAGAAAAAAAAAGAAAGAAAGAAAGAAAAAAAAAAGATGTAGATAAAACTTATAATTGGGAAAGAAAAAAAGGAGGAAGAACAAGATTCTGAAAAGATTGTTGTATACCCTTTCTTTCCTTACTTCTATTCTTCTTCAGCTCATCTTTGGTATCGTACGTTCTTCTAGCATCTGGACTTCTCTATGCTTCTATTTCTCTGTTCTTGCTGCTTAGTCGTTATTCATTTCTTCTTCTAGGTCAGTCTTGTTGCCAAGACGTTCATCAACCGCAAAACCATATTATTTATTTAAACCTTTATTTACTTAACTAAACATATTTCTCTAACTAACACAACGCGCGTGTGCAGTGAGCACCAGCTAAGGCAGATACATCTTATCTGCCTGACGTTCAAGCTGAAACTGAGAGCCAACCAGGTCCCACTTGATTTCACGTATTTCGCGGGCTTTCTGTAATATTCCATGGAAAGTCCCGCCCGTGATATGAAAAGGGGCAATCCCTTCAGAAATACAGGGGGTTGACAATAATCTATGCATAGATTATGTAACAAGATGAATAAATGAAAAAAGAAAAGAGAAATAGAAAGAAAGAAAAAAGTAAGGATGAAGAAGTTTTATTTTTAAGGGGAGATGAAGAAAAAAAGGTAATGAACAAAGAATAAAGAAAAAAAGAGAGTTAATATACAAAACAAAAAGAAGAAAGAGGAAGAAATACGAGAATAAAAAAGAAAGAAAGAAGGAAAGAAAAAGAAGAATACAGTTAAAACGGGGAAGATGAAGAAAAAAGGAAAAGAGGTCATTCCCTATAACTCCAACATAAAAAGGGAACCACTCTGAATGAATTTTATCTGTTAATTAATCTAACCATTATTTTCCCATTAAACTAACATTAGACCCTAACCCTAACCCTAAACCCGTCTTCTTTTTCCCTTGTAGATCAATAAATAAATAAATAATTTATCAGTTAATCAGAGGTGTTTCACTTTTTTTATGTTGGAGTTATAGGAAATAACCGACAAAGAAAAAATAAGAAAGATTAAAAGGAAGAGGAAGAAGAAAAGAAAAAAGAAAAAAAGAAGAAAAGAAAAAGAATACACTTAAAAAGGGAGAGATGAAGAAAAAAAGGAAAAGAATAAAGAATAAAGAAAACAAAGAAAGAAAAAAAAGAGAAGGAAAAAAAGAACAAAGGAAAAAATGAAAAAAGATCATGAATAAAAAAGAAGAATGAATTGAGAAAAGAAAAAAGTAAGAAAGAAGAAAATAAATTGGGAAAAAAGAAAATAAGAATAAAGGAAAAAAAGGAAAAGAAAAATGAAGAATGAAAAGAAAGAAAGAAAAAAAGAAAATAGGAAAGAAGAACAAAAGAAAAAGAAAAGGAAAAATGAATAAGAAAAAGAATTAAAAAATTTAAGAAGTTAAAAACTAAGTTGTATATATATATCTATTAATAATGGAGATCTGCTTCCGGTTTTTGTCTGTAACAAAAACTACGTCACTGCTTACGTCACATTACCCCAAATCGTCATAACATAGAATAAATACACTCAAAATTTGAACATACAACATTAGACAGTCCTCATTGTTTTTTAAAACAAGTTTTAATAAATACATGACTGGTATTATATATCTATATATAGTTTGTTTTATTTTAATACATATTTAAAGTTTACATTTCAAATTGTTTTATTTTTTAATCCTTTAATGAATTTGATGATTTTACTTACTTAGGGTACAAACTCGCTGACATTGATTTTTTTACTCCCACCCTCAGGCAATATGTTTCAAAAAAGTCTATTTTTTATTTTGCTAGGTATTATAATGGAGATTTGGAGTTTTTCTGTCTGTAACCGAAACTATATATTCTCAAGTCACAATTTCCATTATTTTATTTACTCACATTCTCCTGTATTTGTAAACCGTATTAAATTAATAGTATTCCTTATATGAGAGAGAGAGAGATGAGAGAGAGAGAGAAGAGAGAGAGAGAAGTAGAGTATTTCTATTCTGCTATTTCTATTAAAAGCATTTAGAATGAATTTCTTATAGTAAAACCATTACAAATATATTTCTATTATTGAAATTTTATATTTTGAAATCGTTTCCAATGTATTTCTATAGTAAAACCATTACAAATATATTTCTTTATTGAAAATGAATTTCTATTTTGAAATCGTTTCCAATGTATTTCTATAGTAAAACCATTACAAATATATTTCTATATTGAAAATGAATTTCTATTTTGAAATCGTTTCCAATGCAGGTTTGTATTAAACCTAGAACACCCCTTTTCGGAAGAGGGTTTTTACTCCTTCCAAAAGATGCAGTCGTCGTATTCTAAGCCCCTTGATAGAAACTGACACGGTTGATAGAGATTCTCCAATCCAACACTCAATTCGAATGCCACGACAGTTCAGATGAGTGTAAAAATCAGGAAAATAACAACAGAAATTACAAACAAACAAACAAACAAAAAACATAGTGAAAGATGTCTCCATGGTGTAGTGGATAACGTTCTAGACTGTGACATCGTAGTAAGCGAGTTCGAATTCCAATCACTCTAGGACGTTCAATTTCGGAATAATACCCTTGATTGTTTGGATTTTACGGCATGTCAATCCTTGTTGGGTTATTTTATCCTTAAAGTACTTTTGTTTTATTCCTTCTTGTTGGTTATTCAATTATTTTTAAACTCAATTTTTAAACACATTTTCTTCTGTTTAACCCTTAAATGGGACCCTAACAGGTACTACCACTCCGGGACAGAGTGAACCTGGGAGTAACGGCGATGGAGGGTACTTCACACTCGCCAGTATATCCAGAATTGAAACTTTGCCATTAGATGCAGTTTAACGTCTTACTCAGGGTACCCTTGGGAAGGGTATCATCTCCCTATCTATGGGTCAAATGTTTCATTACTGTTTTCAACAAGGATGACTCTGGCATAAATAACCAAACAAAGCTTAGTATATACCTAGTTCAAACCCCATCAAATTCTGCTTTTTTTTCTTTTCAGTTCGGGCTGTCTAGCTAACGACCTGTAGAATGTAAAACTACCGAAACATTGCAATAAAAAGCAACAAAAACGAGATGAAAGATAAACTAGTCTGAATTTAATAATAATGTAAACACGGTGAGATGTTAGGAGAGATGGCTTCTAACAACGCTTCACCCCAGGAAGTCCACGTCAGTCTTGCCATCCTGTCACGTTGGGGGTTGTTTTTTTTTGGGGGGGGGGCAGAGGTCTTTCTGTTCTGAATAAATTTATAGGCCAGCCGTTTTTCATAGCCTGGTGGTTTTTATTCCACACGCTCCGGTGACCATGAAATACTGCACAATACCAAGGCAATTATATTAGTTTTTGTCATAAGGTACAATTGTAAAAAACTAATTTATACTGAACCCAACGGCGTCCCATGGTGGTTTATTTGTTTAGTATTATCTGCGTTATTCGGGCTATTGTCCTCATCTTCATTGTTATCTGTACAACGTTTGGGCCGATGTGCCCTCCGGTCTTCTTCAGGTATTTCTTGTCGGACTCGGGAACATTCTCGGACTCGGGAACCTTCTTTTCGGACTCGGGAACCTTCTTGTCGTAATCGGGAACCTTCTTGTCGTAATCGGGAGCCATCACGGAAGTACAGATAACAATGAAGATGAGGACAATAGTTAAGAGTTAAGAAAAAAAAATTGATTGCTATAAGCTATGAATGAATAGTTTATAGCTATGGAAAATCGAGTTCCATATGGAAAAAAGTTAAATTCCTCACCTTTTCCCTTTCTTCTGTTTAGGTCTTCCCAACACTCTTACTGGGATTTTTTTCATGTGTATTTCCTAAGGATTGACATATCTTTTCATGTTATTCTGACATTTCTATATTTTTCAGTGTCTAATTATTTTTAATCTAAATCAATTTTTGTTTTCTTTTCAGTAAATCAAAACATTTTTTTCTAAAATTCCATTACTGATATAAAAATATTTGCTTAATATTTAAAAATATCAAATTAGAAAAAAAAATAAATTTAGGATTACATGTATTTTTATAATTTATTAATCTTCTGTTAATTTTACAATGAGGAATACAAGCAAAACATAGATATATATATAAGTATTTTTTTTTTTTTTACAAAACATTATTCGGCACTATTCGCAGAGTTCTGTCCCGACCCCTGCCTTAAAAACGCTAGGGGTGATAGGTAAAAAACAAAAAAAAACCACCTATGAATAGACTTCATTTTTTTAAGGCAGGAGGCCGGGACGAATCTGCGAATAGTACCCTTTTTTCATGTAAATAAAGTAAAGTCGTCGGGGCGGCCTAATGTCCGTATCAGCCAATCAACGAGGGAGTCTATCTCCTTTTCACTAACGCTAGACCAAGGAGATTTTTTTTGCATCTGAAGTGGATCGCCACACCTACCATCAGCTCCGTACTTCACCGCACATATCCCTATGCTGCTCATACGCTGAGTTAGCGAGGGCCGGTATCGAACTAAACCTTGCGGTTTCTAGCCGAAGACTCTACCGACTGAGCTAACCCCCCTATACTATCAAAAAATCCAGAATTATGTTCATTCTATGCGAGTTCTGTGCGAGTTTTTTCGCACCGGTTTTAACTTGTGGTTTTTCACTGAAGTCTGAGTGAAAGCAAGTCTTCTCACGTCTCCAGAACAAATTTATTTTATTTATTTATCAATTCATTTATTTATTTTAAATAATGATTCAGTCTCAATACTTTTTGATCACAAAAATATTGGAATCAGTGAAAAATCAAAATGACAACTATTATGTTTTTTTTGTTTTTTTTTTTTGGGGGGGGGGTTACAAAAATATTACCTTGGAACTTATTTCGGTACTCCTGCCTTAAAAAAAACACTAGGCGGTGATAGGTTAAAAACAAACCCACATATGAATGGACTTCATTCATAGGTTTTTTTTGGTTTTTTTTTTTTAAACCTATCACAGCTTTTTTTAAGGCTAGCCGGGACCAAACTCTGCGAATAGTACTGAAATAAGTTCCGAGGTAATGTTTTGTAAAAAAAAAAAAAAATACTTATATATATATATATCTGTGTTTTGCTGATAGGTAAAAAAAAAAAAAAAAAAAACACCTATGAATGAAGTTCATTCATAGGTGGGTTTGTTTTTAACCTATCACCGCCTAGCGTTTTTTTTAAGGCAGGAGGCCGGGATGGAACTCTGCGAATAGTACCGAAATAATTTCCGAGGTAATGTTTTGTAAAAAAAAAAAAATACTTATATATATTATAATATCTGTGTTTTGCTTGTATTCCTCATTGTAAAAATTAACAGAAGATTAATCAAATTATAAAATACGTGTAATCCTAAATTTGAATTTTTTTTATGTAAATACTATCAATAAATCCACGATTTTATTCATTCTATGCGACTTCTATGCGAGTTTTTTCGCACCAGTTTGAACTAGTGGGTTTTTCATTAAAGTATGAGTGAAAGAAAGTCTTCTCAGGACTCAATAACATTTTTATTTTATTTATTTTTTTATTTATTTTTAATTAGCGATTCAGTCTCAATACCTTTTGATCACAAAAATACTGGAATCTGTGAAAAATCAAAATGACAACTATTGTGGTTTAAAAAGTTAATTTCAAATTACTCTTCATTTTATTGACGACAATAACCGTTGCGTCACGAAGGACAGGACCCGAACTGCACCTAATGCACTTCTACGTCGCTCGAAACATAATAACAAATTCAAATAATTTTAAAGCGTATATTACATTTTTTAAAAGTGCATTCTTTAGATGTAATACTTAGATTGTCAAATTTCCTCTAATAGAAACCGCGGGCTTTTATTTTTATGATTGATAAGTCAGTTGACTGAATCTGAAAGGTTTCATTCTCATATCTGCTGATTTTAAATTCAGGCCTCACACGTACTTTTCATTATAGAATCATCTTAAAAACTTATTAACTAAAAATCAAATGCGACCATCAATCAAATGGTTCATATTATTATTATTATTACATAACATATTCCACGGCAAGGATTAATTTTAGAATAAATAAATGAATGAATAAAATGTGATATTTTCTTTGTTGCAATATCTGCACTTTCAAAAGGTCACAGCGCCATTTATTGAAAAAAATATTAAGCGAATCTTATAAAGAACGAAGGGTATCCCCTCTCTTTTCTCACGAAAACGATACAGGGAGAACAAAAAACACCATTGGATAAAGCCACCTTTTGCTGCAAAGCAGTATTTTTCACATAGTCACCACCATTGTCTATGAATTTTTGACAGCGATGTAGAATAACCTATTAAGAGGATCACTTTCAAAGTATTGCTTCCTATGAACTATTGGTTTGACTGAATATTCATTGATCCAACATGATCAATATATATAATATATATATTATATATTATATTATCTATATATTATCTATTATATATTATAATAGAAAAGTTGCAGAAACACACACAACCTATCAAATATCGTACATATTCTGCCAAAATAATAACTCAATGCCTGAAGAAGACAACAGATCAGAAACACGTGTCGCATATGTAAGATAAAAAGAATTTTAAAAATATTTTCAGAGCACATAATACATTTTGCGGACCTTTTTTATAAAATATTAAATTTTCTCCCGTTGGAGCCAGAACAACATTTATATATATATATATATATATATATATATATATTATATATATATATATATATGGTGTAAGAAATTTGACAGTTTCATAAGCAAAAAAAAAGTGCTTGGTAACTACATTTAATAGATTGTAAAGAAATTCAACAGGCACGGAAATTACACTACTGTCAACAAATTCCATTCAAAATAACTGCCATTAGCGTCGATCACAGCCTCAATCCTGATCCGGAACCTTGAGCAAGCTGATGTTACAGTTTCCCTGGGAAGGGCCTCAAAAACTACCGTAATTCTGTCGATTAATCAAATGGTTCATATTATTATTATTACATAACATATTCCACGACAAGGATAAATTTTAGAATTAATAAATGAATGAATAAAATGTGATATTTTCTTTGTTCCAATATCAATATTACAAAGGGTCACAGTGCCATTTATTGAAAAAATATATTAAGCAAATCTTAGAGAGGACGAGGGGCGCCTCCTATGTTTTATCACAAAAACTACAAGCACTACAGATATGTTCTAAGTTCATGTATTTTATGTATTTTATATTCCGATTGTCGGGATTTTGTATGTGTATATATGTATGTGTATATACGTAAATGTTCTTATACTTGTAAAAAGTTGGTTTTTTAAATATAGTTTAAAGTTATTTGCATGTTTACATTTGAATATGATTTCATTTCTTCTAATCAGTAGGTTTTTTAATTTTATTATTGCTAGGATTAGGTGATCCGTCTATATCTCAAAGTCCCGTAGAATTCTATGCGTCTCATTCTCACGGACCTATTCCGGTTTGTGCATATATCGTTTATTAGCATGGTCAAAATCTAATTTTTTCCAGTAGATTACCTTTTCCGCCCAGTCATGCCTTGTTTCGTACTCCCAATGTGCTAGTTTGTTTCATTCACTTATTATTTGATAAACCATTTCATATTTGTCACAACACATTCTGCACTTTCTATTCTGTTGCATCATAGCTATTTTCAAAAGGTCATAGCGCCATTATTGAAAAAAAATATTAATCAAATTTTAGAGAGAAAGAGGGGCGCTCCTATGTTTTATCACAAAAACTACAACCACTACAGGGAGCACACAAAAAACACCTATGGATAAAAAAAAAGCTTTCAGGTGCAAAGCAGTATTTTTCACATGGTCACCACCATTGTCTATGAATTTTTGACAGCAATGTAGAAGAACCTGTTAAGAGGATCACTCTTAAAGTATTGCTTCCTATTAGCCATATGTTAGACTAATTTTGGATTGTTTTGTTTTACGACATATCAACCTCAATGGGTCCTTTAATGGCGATAAAGTTTTGAAATTAATTCATTTTTAATTGATACTCAATTTTTTTTAATAAATACATTTTTATATTTAACACATAGATTATTATTAATGAAGGTAAAGGTTGTATTTATTATAAATAGTGTCCTTAGAACGGTCCCTGAGGGTCTGAAAAATAGTCTAGGTGAATTGGAAATCGAGAAAGAATCGAGACCATCTAGACTACAGCATTGTTTAGATGTGGCTAGAATACTCAGAAGAGTCCCGGAGACCTGAAGAGATTTGTTGTCACTCAGCCCCAGTGAACCACTAAGGCGCATGTAAGATGGAAGTGGAGTGAAATAATGATGATATTGAAGATTGTATAGTTGTGACAACCCGAACTCTCGAAGAATACACAAAATAATTTTAACAGGTCCGGGCTAGAGTGGACCAGGGAGTAATGGTGGTGAAGGGGTGCTCCACATTCCCCAGACATGGAATCTCACCATCAGCTAGAATTTAACGTAATTCCCAGGACATGTCGACCCTCAGTCACCGCCTTCTAGCACTCATATGATAAAAAGGGTTAGGGCTTGCCTTAAGGGCAATAGAGTTGGGGCAATCATGTAGGTGCTAGGGCTTAACATGACAAGCCGATTGATTGGAGGGGGCCTCTCCGACCGCCCGTCTCGCCCAAGAAGGGCCAAAGTGGAGATTTGCATGTCATGGACTGCTCACCCACCTGTGTTCTATCCTTAAGCATCACGGGTCGCCACCCACGGCCAACAGGTGGCCCCATTGGAGAAGTCTTACCCCTCTGCAGAAGTGCAGTCGGTGCATTCTAACGTCCCAGCCGAATGGGCGGTTGTTAGACTGAATATTCATTGATCCAACCTGATCCATATATATATATATATATATATATATATATATATATATATATATATATATATATATATAATAAATCGAATGGTTTTAAAATACAGATTGTTTAAAATATACCGACTCGAGATTCTCGCAATAGCGCGAATCTTCGAGGTATTTTTCCTGCCATCGTTATGGATTTTATACTTGGGTTGTACCCATTTTCAATGTAACGGGTGTGTTACACACCCACCTTCACCCCCTAATAACACCTAATGTACAACCCAATGATAAAATCCATAACGATGACAGGAAAAAATACCCCGAAGATTCGCGCTATTGCGAGAAACTCGAGTCGGTATATTTTAAACAATCCGAATTTTCTAATTTTTGTGTATTTCCGTTTGTCCATATGTTGCAACTGCTGTTACTGGCTGCTGTTGTTTTTCTTTGATGTTTTTGTGTATTCTTCGAGGGTTCGGGTTGTCACAACTATACAATCTTCAATATCATCATTATTTAATTCCACATTCATCATACATCCGCCTTTGTGGTTCACTGGAGGCTGAGTGACAGCAAATTATCTTCAGGTCTCCAGACTTTCTGAGTATTCTAGCCGCATCTAAACAATGCTGTAGTCTAGATGGTCTTGATTTTTCCTCTGATTTCCAATTCACCTAGACTATTTTTCAGACCCTCAAGGACCGTTCTAAGGGCACTAATTATAATAAACACAATCCTTTACCTTCATTAGTATTATCTGCGTTATTCGGACTATTGTCCTCATCTTCATTGTTATCTGTAAAACGTTTCGGTCGATGTGCTATCCGGCTTCTTCAGGTATTTCTTGTCGGACCCGGGAAACTTCTGGGACCGGGAACCTTCTTTTCGGATTTGGGAACCTTCTTTTCGAACTCGGGGACCTTCTTGTAATCGGGAGCCATCACGGAACTTTGAAACTAACCCTTTATTCAGTCCACGGGGGTATCCTGTTCTCATTCCGCTAACCGTAGCTGGGGTAGAGGCGTTAAGCTATGTTAATTATTATTCTATGTTACTGCTGCCCTTGATCAGGATTGAACCTGCAGTCCAGAGATAACTGTCACTTAGAACTGTCTTAACCTAACTCCTTTATCCCCTAAGTCATGTGTCCAAATGGAGAAGTTTCCCGAGTCCGAGAAGGTTACCGAGTCTGACAAGAAATACCTGAAGAACGGCGGAGGGCACATCGGCCGAAACGTTGTACAGATAACAATGACTTCTGTTGGATGGTCAAAATGTAATTTTTTGCATAATTCCCAGTTGATCACCTTCCCAACCCAGTCATGCCTAGCTTTGTATTCCGTTGTGCTAGTTTGCTACATTCACTTAATACATGGTTCACAGTTTCATCTCTGTCACCGCACAGTCTACATTTTATTATTATTATAATTCTTAGTTTTTCACACCAGCATTAGCTGATGGCACTTCTCAGGAGTCTGAGTGACAACAATTCTCCTCAGGTCTCCAGGATTCTTCAGAGTATTCTGGCCGATTGCAACAGTGCAGTAGTCTGGATGGTCTCAATTATTCCTCTGATTTCCAGATTTTCCAGTCTTTTTTCCAAGCTTTTTGGGACCGTTCCAAGTGCACCAACTACAATTAGTATCACTTTGACTTTCATATTCCATAGCTTTTTCAGTTCACTGGCATGGTCCAGATATTTGTCTTTTCGTTTTCATTCAGCTTAACCCTGTGATCTGCTGGGACTTCAAAGTCCACCAGTTGACACGTTCTCTTCTTTTTTCTTTTTTTTTTTTTTTGTTAATCAACACTAGGTCTGGTCTCCTGGCTGGGATAAGGCGACCGTATTTGTCTCAAAGCCCCAGAGAACTTTATGCGTTTCGTTCTCAAGAACAGGTTCTGGTTTATGCGTATACCATTTTGTTGTACGGTCAAAATTTAATTTTTTGCTTAATTCCCAGTGGATCACCTTGCCAACCCAGTCGTGCCTCGCTTTGTATTCCCGTTGTGCTAGTTTGCTACATTCACTTAATACATGGTTTACAGTCTCATCTCTGTCACCGCACAGTCTACATTTTATTATTATTATTATTACTATTATTATTATTATTATTAGTATAGTAGTAGTAGTAGTAGTAGTAGTAGTAGTAGTACCTTTTTGTTTATTCCAGTTAGTTTTATTTATTTATCTATCTATCTATTTATTAGTTTTCCTTCTTATTTATTTATTTATTGCTTGGATTATGAGATCTGCATAGAGCACCTGCTGGAAATTTGCTCCTGCTGCGTCAACTGAAGCACATCTTAATTATCATTATCACTTTTTTTTTCCTTCACTTTTTTTTTTGCTGGTTTTATGAAACACCATTCACTCTCTTTGTACCTCCATCCACGCATATGAACACGTGTGAATATCCTACGTGCCTGTAAAATTAAAGGCCCCAGAAAACACACCCGATTATATTTCATTCCGACGCCATCATTCATGGATGAAAAAGTACGGAATATTTTATTATTATTACTAGTTACAAAATAAAAAAACGCACTCCCGGCGATGTAAAAATAGATTTTTTAAACATATTGCCTGAGGGGTGGGAGTAAAAAATTCAATGTCTGCGAGTTTGTACCCTAAGTAAGTAAAAATCATCAAATTCATTACAGGGTTAAAAAATAAAACAATTTGAAATGTAAACTTTGAATATGTATTAAAATAAAACAAACTATATATAGATATATAATACCAGTCATGTATTTATTAAAACTTGTTTTAAAAAACAATGACGACTGTCTAATGTTGCATGTTCAAATTTTGAGTGTATTTATTCTATGTTATGACGATTTTGGGTAATGTGATGTAAGCAGTGTCGTAATTTTTGTTACAGACAAAAAGCGGAAGCGAATCTCCATTATTAATAGATTCAAAAACTAAACATTTCCAAGTTTGAAATGATAACGGCTGAACTTGTTCAATAGTTAAATTGCATCGAATTTTTAAATAAAAACTAGACAAAAAGTAACCCATTAGGTCACCCATTAAGCTCTGGGTAGATAAATGAGATTAGGGAAAAGAGAGTTAGCAAAGAGAATACATTTTTTTAATGAATACGGCCGGACATACCTTAAAATTATTTTGTTAGCTTTCTAAGGAAATGTTTGACCTCATTTAAGCCACGGGTTGCTGGTTTTGAAATTTAACATAGAAATACATTTCAAATTCTCCCGGCTCTCTCTCTCTCTCTCTCTCTCTCTCTCTCTCTCTCTCTCTCTCTCTCTCTCTCTCTCTCTCTCTCTCTCCCCCCAGAGAAACTAACATTATATAATGAGGAGGTAGTCAAGAGATACATAGAGGGGAAGAAAGAGATAGACACAGAGTAAAGTAAGAGATTGGTCGGTTTTTTTACTTAATTGCTAATTACGACTAATTAGAACCAATTAAAACAGATTTTTTCGAAACATAATTCAATCATAAAAGTAAGGAATAATTTAGTATAATTTTCATGTCATTAAACTAAACAGTAAAAAAGCCTTTAGAAGACAAAAGTTGATTCACTCAGCTTTAGTATAATAATAGATTGTAGTGAACACACACGTACACAAACATACACACATTCATACATACAAGGCGTGACAAAAGTGTCGAGATTTTTGTACTTTATGACATACCTTTTTCTGAAAAAAAATAACGTTCCATTCATTGTTTATTTCTATCTTGGTTAATAAAGATTCGGCACTTTTATGACACACCTGGTATTCTGAAAAAAATTAACGTTCCATTCATTGTTCATTTCTATTCCGGTAAATACAGCTTCAATCTCGATACCTTTATGACACACCGTGTACATCCACACATGGGTTATTCAATGCTAAAGCCATCATTGTAATTTACCAATAGTTGTACTATTTAACCCATAGCTGGGAGGGTAAGTGGGTTCATACCTTTTCCTAGGCTATTAATTCGAAAGCGAACGTAATAATGAGACTGGATTTCGAACTCGCTTACTACGATGCGCAGTCCAGTACGTTAGCCACTACGTAACAGGGACTCATCCCATTACACAGGGATATTTGAAATTTTAAAGTCTAATAAAGTGCGTTAAACACTACGCTACGGGACCTGTAAAGTTTTTAAATGCCATCCTTGGCTAATTGAAAGGGCTAAAAGAAAGTCCTATGTTATGGAATCCTTTGGCGATCCTTTGGTAAGCGTATAAGTCCTATCCTGCGTATTGGTAAAGGTCCAGTGATTTAATCCTATGTCCGTCGTCAAAGAATGTCAACGTAATTATGACCAGTAGGGTCGGTTAAGTATTGTATCAACCTCAGAGTACTGCCAGTGATTGGCCAAGAGTTAGATAACATGATTCCAACCTAGTTATAAGTAAGAGCGGGCATTTAGCACACACCTTATATACCAGAAATTGGGCACCTCATGTGGTGTAATGGTTAGCAAGCTAGATTAGCAGACCATTGTTAGTGAGTTCGATTCTCACTGGGTGCCCCATACTTCTGGCCTTGTGCCACATCTAAGCTCAGCTTAGTAAATAACTATATACCAAAAATTGGGCACCTCATGTGGTGTAATGGTTAGCAAGCTAGATTAGCAGACCATTGTTAGTGAGTTCGATTCTCACTGGGTGCCCCATACTTCTGGCCTTGTGTCATATCTAAGCTAAGCTTAGTAAATAACTATATACCAGAAATTGGGCACCTCACGTGCTGTAATGGTTAGCAAGCTAGATTCGAAGACCATTGTTAGTGAGTTAGATTCTCACTGGGCGCCCCATACTTCTGGCCTCCTGCCACATCTAAGCTAAGCTTAGTAAATAACTATATACCAGAAATTCTCAACAGACTCCCCCTATTAGATAAGAATGCTTAAAACTTTAGAACTTAAAAAGCGTACATTAACCACTACACCATGGGGGCCTCTCTCCCAAAATTTGGAAATATACGGGCTAAATGTGTTCTTTTGTTTAAATTTTGATAAATATTTGGTTTGGGCCAAGTTTTAGAATATTAGAAATAAACGGCTTTTTCTTATTTTTAATTACATTGAGGTCCCACGTTAAAGCGAAAGCTGGAGTGATAAAATCTGAACCCGTCCCCTTATTTGAATTTTATATGGGGGTCATAAGTTAAGGCTGAAACAGATGTCCTTTCCTGACTCTCTGTTGTGCAAACAAAGTCGTGTGATTATTTAGTCTAAGATAAAAGTCTTGAAAAAGCAATTTTACTTTTTACACTTAGGATGACGAGTTTTATATGTTTTATTCTTTTTTTCTTTCTTGCATTTATTTACCCAACCCCTCCACCACAACCAGGATGCCGCCCTGTCCGCTGGGGTGTTAGAATGCACCGACTGCACCTCTGCAGAGGGGTAAGACTCCCCCAAAGTGGCGACCCGTGATGCTTAAGGATAGAACCCAGTTTGTTGAGCGGTCCATGACTTGCAATATTCCACTTTAGGCTTTTCTTGGGCTAGACGGGCGGTCGGAGAGGCCCCCTCCGACCAATCGGCTGGTCACGTCAAGCCCTAGCACCTATATGATTGCCCCAACCCTATCTATTGCCCTTATGGCAAGCCCCAACCCCTTTTATCATATGGGTGCTAGAAGGTGGTGGCTGAGAGTCTCCATGTCCTGGGAATGACGTTAAACTCTATCTGATGGCGAGGTTCCAGTTCTGGAGGTTTGGGGAATGTAGAGCATCCGTTCATCACCATTGCTTCCTGGTCCACTTTGACCCGAAGTGGTAGTACCTCTTAGGGTCCTATCTATGGGTTAAATAGAAAAACATGAGTTTATAAATAAAATTGTATTATGCATTAAGAATGAATTTATTTCACAACTTTGTCGGCATTAAATGACCCACCGAGGTTGATATGCCGTAAAACAAACCAACGACCAGGATGTTATATAAGGTCAGTGTAGGAAGCGCTGGTGTAATTGTTAAAGTCATGGGAAATGGACTCGTCGCCCCGAGTTCAAATCCTAGACGTGTAATTGCATTTCACTTAGCGCTAATACCCATTGGGAAAGGTATGAATCCTACTCCCCCTCCTGCT
>CM042142.1:118960209-118972709 GCA_023376005.1 Doryteuthis pealeii
GGAGGAGAGATGACGGAGAAACAAAAGTTAAAGCATGCGTCATTATATGTTTCGCCTCCATTTTTGCACATCATTGATCACGTCATTTGCTTTTCGTAAACAAACGCGCATATAAATATATAATCCAATTGGAATATATGGCCTAGTGGATAAAAGGAGTTAGGTTAAGACAGTTCTAAGTGACAGTTATTCTAGATTGCAGGTTCAATCCTGATCAAGGGCAGCAGTAACATAGAATTAATAATTAACACACTTAATGCCTCTACTCCATCTATGGTTAAGCGGAATGAGAACAGGATATACCCGTGGACTGAATTAAAGGTTAGGTTCAAAGTTCCGTGATGACTCCCGATTACGACAAAGAAGGTCCCCAATTACGACAAGAAGGTTTCTGTATCCGAAAAGAAAGTTCCCAGTCCGACAAGAAATACCTGAAGAATGCGCGGAGGGCATATCGGCCGAAACGTTGGCACAGGTAACAATGAAGATGATGGCAATAGTCCAAAAACGCAGATAATACCTCTGAATTTGTAAACCATTTCACATATCTAGGTAGTGATATTTCATCTACAGAAAGCGATGTCAATGTACGCAGAGGAAAGGCATGGACTTCTAGAGAGTTATCGATAATCTGGAAATCTGATCTCACGATAAGATAAAGGCGAAACAAATCTTCCAAGCTGTAGCCGTGTCAGTAACCTACTGTACGGCTGCACCACTTTGGTCTCTAACGAAGCGCTTAGAAGAAAGAGATAGATGGGAGCTACACAAGAATGCTGTGTGGTTTCTTGAACAAACATGGAAGAGCATGCCCACAAGGAAGCAGCTGCACGGCCACTGGCCCTCGATCCCACAAAACCATCCTAGTAAGACATGCCTGGAACACTGCTGAAAAACAAACACGAAATAGTAAAGTAACGTTTTCCTAAAGACACCTACTCATGGATTCACCAGTGCAAGGCCGACCACGGCCTACTAATATTATAACGGCCCCACATGAATCATTAAGAGGCAAAAAATAACAGGCCGATTGGCCTGATAGTCAATCTGTAGGTTTAGGCGGAAATGTTAAAAGTATACAAAAATACACAAACTGTTTTTCTTTTTTTTTCTTCAGAAATGTATATGAAAGATTAAACCATTTTTTGTAAACAAATTTATCGCGAAAAACTTTAAAAATCAATATTTAAATGCAAAAAGTTATGCGTTAGGTAATTTTACCAAACAGCGTCTTAGGCAAAAGACCGTATACGTGATTGAAAAGCATAAAAACAAGGTAAATCACAGCCGTTTAATAATTCGTAGATTAGTGAAAGACAAAGTATAAATAACGTATTTTAATTTTGAAGAATTAAAATTAAAATTAAAATAATAGACTAATAAATTCTAGCGGTATTATTTTATTATTTTCTGTTAAATTTTTAAAGTTACCTTCCTTTCTGCGTCAAGTTTATAAGCGACCCAGAATGAGTTAAAATATAATCGGCCTGTTATTTTTTGCCTCTTACTGTATCATATGGGGCCGTATTAGTAGGCCGTGGGCCGACCAGCAAAATATCTAATCAATCAGCTTTCTGCGGATTCTGGATGCCGTGCGGAGGACATCTGAAGGACGATGAATGACAGGAACGGTTAGAGAGAGAGAGAGAGAGGGGGTGGAGGGAGAGATTCATGGATATCCGTGCTGCACAGCGCGATCTGATGATGATGATGATGATGAACGACGACGATGATGATGATGGATGATGAATGATGATATTTTGTTCCGTTTCTAAGAGGATTTATTTTACAAAGTCTAATCTACGTTATCATCCCCGTTGTGTATTTCATTATTTTGTACTTCTTCCATATGCATTGGATCGGACGCTGTTTTGTTTGTTTGTTTATTGATTTTAACGGCATATCAACCCGTCTGGGGTTATGTCATGCCTAACGGTTAGTAAGTGATACATATCGTGTATTTATATTTATACATTTTAGTAATTGGGTTTAACAATGTTTTAACAAGCATTATTGGGAATTATGTTGTATGGTATTGATCTGTTTCATGTCTATATTCTATGGTATAATATTTTATTTCTCTCAAAGAAGAGAGAAATAATCCTCCTGTTGACGTTTTTCAAACAGATCTTTCATATTGTTTGCTTTAAAATAACGGTTTCTGATGTGAGCAAAAACCTGCATTCCATGAATAAGTGTTTAACTGTCAAAGGTGTTTTGACATGTAACACATTGTAGTCGTTGTTCTTGTTTTGAGTATATAAGAGTGCGTGTTTGTCTGTAAGACTAATGCGTAATCGGGACACAATGACTTGTTCCTTTCTAGACTTTCTTAAGTTGGTCTCCAGCCTCCCAAAGTAGGGTTTGATTAGGAAGAGTTATTGTGATGTCGTTATTCCAGTGTTGTTGCCATTTTGAATGAAGGAATCTATTAATTTTAGGTTTCAAAGTCAGTATATGGTATCTTGAAATTGCCGGGGATCAAATCTAGAGCCGATTTAGCTGCAGAGTCAGCTCTTTCATTCCACACGTCGCAAGGTTTAAAGACAACAGATGGACCCGTCCAGTTGTCGAGAGGTATTCGACAGGCCGAATGACAGGCTCGAAAGACCCTCACGGTGATGGGAAGATGAAATTGTCAAGCTATTTGAGACAATACGTTAGAGAATGGCGAGATCAAAAACGAAATCGAACTACATTGTGAGTATAAGTGTATGCAAACTATTTGTCTTGTGAATAGCTATTTGAAATTATTATTATTTATTTTTTTTACTCCTTTTGAGTTTTCACATCAGCATTAGCTGATGGTCTTTCACTGGAGTCCGAGTGACAGCAAGTCTCCTCAGGTCTCCAGGACTCTTCTGAGTATTCTGACAGATTTCAGCAGTGCAGTGTTCTGAATGGTTTCAATCCTTCCTCTGATTTCCAAACTTTCCAAACCTTTTCTAATCCTTTTGGGACTGTTCCAAGTGCACCAACTACCATTGGTATAACTTTCAACTTTCATATTCCATAATTTTTTCAGTCTCCTGGCAAGGTCCAGATATTTTGTCCATTTTTTCATTTTCCTTTAGTTTCACCCCTGTGGATCTGCTGGAACTGCAAATCCACACAGTTGACAATTTCTTTCTTTTTTTGTTTACCAACACTAGTCTGGTCTTCTGCTGGATTATTATTATTATATTATTATTATTATTATTATTATATTAATATTATATAAGAAGAGTGTATTTTATACCATATAATTGTTTAACAATCATTAATATTGGATATAAACATATTAAAACCTTCTAATGGTATGCAAATTATCTAAATTAGATAAAAATATTTTATACCATCCAACTGTGTGCAAACGTATGATTATTATACTGAGTTCATATTCTGGACGAAGCTATTTGCATTTCACATAGTGCTAATAAACTTTGGAAATGTATGGAGCTTTCTATCCTCCTCGGGCTACGGGTAAATAGTAGAGCAGACCAGGCTCTTTAACTTTGGTATGGCAACCAGTCTAAGAGAAGGAAAACTCTGGATTCAAACATGTTAAATTTCGCTTAAAACATTGACCCAGTGTCACACCCTGTTCTTAGCGATGGTTTATGTATATTTATATATATATATATATGAATGAAGAGTTTTAGAAGTGATTCGACCAAAGAAGACTCACTGGATTAAGGGTGTTGAATTTTAAATGAATTATTGACATCTCGTAAATGGTTGGTTGACTGGTTGGTAGTTTGGTAGGTTGGTGGGTTGGTTTTTATGGCATGTCAATCTTTGTGGGGTTATTCTATTTTATTTTTGTTTGTATTTATTTATTTATTTATTTTGCAATCAGTGACGTAGTAGTTCATCATAGAGAAGCTGAATTGGCTTTTTTAAAAATATTTGTTGATGTGACAACCAGAAATTTCACGCACGTGGAAGAATAAAGCGTCCAAAGACCCTTCCCTTCCTTTATCTATCTCTCCCCTTCTCTCTCCCCTTCTCTCCCCCCTCTCTCTCTCTGCTCTTTCTCTCTCTCTTCTCTCTCTCTCTCTGTATTCATCTCTTTGCTAACCTCCTTTCCTCTCTCCCTCTTCCTCCCTTCTCTCTCTCCCTCCTCTCCTCTCTCTCTCTCTCTCCCTCTGTTATTCCTAGCTCTTTACTAACCTCCTTTCTTCTCTCCCTCTCTCTCTCTCTCTCTTCTCCTCTGTGTATCTATTTTACTAACCCCCCCCTCTCTCTCTCTCTCTCTCTCTCTCTCTCGTCTCTCTCTTGTATTCCTCTCTTTATAACCTCCTTCGCTCTCCCCTTTCTCTCTCCCCTTTCTCTTCTCTCTCTTTCTCTCTCTCTCTCTTCTCTCTCTCTCTCTCTCACTTCTCTCTCTCTCGCTCTGTATTCCTATCTTTGCTAAACTCCTTTCTTTACCCCTTCTCTCTCTCCCCCTCTCTCTCTCTCTCTCTCTCTCTCTCTCTCTCTCTCTCTCTGTATTCCTATCTTGCTAAACTCCTTTCTCTCCCCTTCTCTCTCTCTCTCCTTTCTCTCTCTCTCTCTCTCTCTCTCTCTCTCCTCTCTCTTTCTCTCTCTCTCTCTCTCTCTGTATTCCTATCTTTGGCTAAACTTTCCTCTTTCCCCCCTTTTCTCTCTCTCTCTCTCTCTTCTCCCTCTCTTCTCTCTCCTCTCTCTTCTCTCCTTCTGTATTCCTCTCTTTACCTAACCTCCTTAATTGTGATGTTCTTTGTTACCCTCTCAAAACTGACATATATATATATGTCTAATCACTGCCTTCTTCATGTTTAGTTTCTTAACGAGACAGGGTGTGCTACGTGGCCCCACTCTTTGCTTTTTTACTGTGAATCATTCCCACTCATCGCCAACATTCCCTGCTGCCATACGGCAGGGCGCTCCGGAAAATGACCCCTCCATTTTATTTCCATAAAAACTACAACAGATAACGCAGATGAAGACTGTGGATAGGGCGAATTTTACTACGAAACAATATTTGTTTGTACCAAGTATAGTTACCGCCATGAGCTATTGCATTTCATACGATGAACAAGAACCAATAGAGTTTTGGAGACGTGGTCTATGGTTAGATCATGAAATGGACTCGTAACCCGAGTGTCGAAGATTCGCTGGACGAAGCGTGTGCATTTCACTAGCGTAGTAACCGTTGCGAAAAGTGATGGATACAATTCTCCCTCCAGTTATGGGTAAATGACAGGGCGGACTGGCTCTCTTAACCTTGGTTAGGTAACCAATCTAGGGTTAATTTACGCCGAGTGATTTGGCAGTTGAGTTCATTGTACATTTATACAATTTTTCGGTTGTTGTTTCTCCCCCAGCTATGGTTTAAATAGCACTACTACTGTTCTTCTACAAGGATAGATTTATTAGATAATCCACAAAGCTTGATATGCAATTAAAACAAAGAACCGAACTGTTTAATGATACATCAAACTTCATGGGTTATCTAAAGCCAAAACCATCATAGAAGAACAATAGTTGTACCATTTAACATATACGTCGGGGATGAGGAGATTCATACCTTTCCCAATTGTATTAGTCCGAAAATTAACATAATATTGCAACCGGATTTCGTTCTCGCTCACTATGATGTCACAGTCCAGCACGTTAGCCACTACTCCACGGAGATCCTTTCTCCCCTATAATGTAAACCGGAGGTGTCGTGGTGTAATGGTTATCATCGTAGGAAATGGACATGATGCGTATGTGGATTGTAGTATATTTCGTGGTAGGTGACACGCTTCATCAGGCTTTTATTTTCAAATTTTATGGTTCATTATGTAAAAAGTTTAATTATCTTTATTCACCCTCTCTCTTCTCCTCCTCGCTCTCTCCTCTCTCTCTCTCTCTCTCTCTCTCTCTCTCTCTTGTTTTTTTTTAGACGTAAATTTGTTGGGTTTTTTTAACAAAAAAAAAAAAAAAAAAAAGAAAACGTTATTAGCGCTACGGGAAATGCAAACAGACTCGTCTAGGATTTGAACCCGTCTCGTTGTGACCATTTCCCAAGTCTCTAACCATTACACCAGCACACGGTTCTATTAAGTTTCGAATATAGTTTGTGAGGGAGGTACCCGCCAAAAATGTCCGCGTTTTTGGTTTGTTTTTTGGGGCACACCTATCAATAAGATTTATTCATCGAAATAAGAACCGTTAGAATCTACGCCTTGTTACCAAAAACATAAACAATTCTATTTATTCTGGTAACATAGAATTCCTGCAACTGACGAATTCTTCGAATGCATTTTGAGCTTTTGCTTAATCATTAAAAACTTTCTGTTTATTTATTTATTTATTTTATTGTTTGTTATGCCTCCTTGCACATCTAACCTTTTTCTCTGTCTTCTCACATCAACACTTAACAAACACAAAATGGCAGCAACACTGGAATAACTGTATCCACAATAAACTCTTCCTAATCAAACCGACTATGGGAGGCTGCAGACCAACTTTAAGGAAGTCTAGAAAGGAACAAGTCATTATGTCCCGATTATGCATTGGTCATACAAAACTAACACACTCTTATATACTCAAACAAGAACAACAACCACAATGTGAAACATGTCAAACACCTCTGACAGTCAAACACTTATTGATGGAATGCAGATTTTTTGCTCACATCAGAAACCGTTATTTTAAAGCAAACAATATGAAGGATTTATTTGAAAATGTTAACATTGGGGATATTTTCTCCTTTTTAAGGGAAATAAAATTATACCATAGAATATAGACATGAAACAAATCAATGCCATACAATATAATTCCCAATAATGCTAACACATTGTTAAAACCAATTACTAAAAGTATATATATGAATACACAATATGTATAACACCCCCAACCACTAGGCATGATATAACCCTGGACGGGTTGATATAATAATAATAATAATAATAATAATAATAATAATATCTTTTCAGCTAGTATATTAGGTCTGAGACCTGTCAGCTGTTCCTTACAAATATTCATTTTGAATCCACTGAATATTTAATGTCATTCCACAGATTATCCAACCTTGCCTTGAAGGAGTTTAGAGATGGGGCATTCACTACTGATGAAGGTAGTTTATTCCATGTATTCACCACTCTGTAGCTAAAATAATTTTGTCTTGCGTTTGCTTTACAAGATTTTTTAAGGAGTTTTAATTTATGTCCCCTTGTATAGGTATTTTGAGCAATGTTTAGTAGGTCAGAGTTCGCTGAATAGAAACCATGCGTGTATTTGTAGGCTTCGATCATATCTCCTCTCATACGTCGGAAAACCATACTTGGTAGGTCAATGTTCCTAAGTCTTTCTTCATATGAAAGGGATTTTAAATTATTCACTAATTTAGTAGCTCTCCTCTGGACTCCCTCAAGTAGCTCTCCTCTGGACTCCCTCAATGCCGTTAAAATTAATAAACCAACCAACCAACCAACAAACACAAAAGAATCTGTCTTAATTTTTTATATGAGGTTTGATAATCTGAGTTATTTAGATCAGCGGTCCCCAACCTTTTTTGCGCCACGGACCGGTTTCATCTAAGACAATATTTTATGTGTTACAATATGTAAGATGTTATCTGTCTAAGAGAAATTCATAAATTCATCTAAGAAGTTGATAATTTAAATAAATTTAAATAATTAATATTAATATTAATATTAATTTTATTAAAATTATCATATTAAACATTTATTAAATTAAAACAGATTTAATAAATTAAACATTTATTAAATTTATTTTATTAAAATTAGCATATAATTATATACATAACAGGGGCCGGGTTAGCTCAGTCGGTAGAGCGTTCGGCTAGAAACCACAAGGTTCCTAGTTCGATACCGGTCCCCGCCAACTCAGCGTATGAGTAGCACAGGGATCTGTGCGGTAAAGTAAGGAGCTGATGGTAGGTGTGGCGCCCCACCTCAGATGCTAAAAACAATCTCCTTGGTCTAGCGCTATTGAAAAGGGGATAGACTCTCTTGCTGAATGGCTGATACCGACTTTAGGCCGCCCCGTCGACTTTACTTTATATACATAATTAGTTATGTTTTTTTAAATTATTAGTTAATAAAAATCATATTTTATTAATATTAATAATAAATTTAAATAAATTTAAATTTCATCATGAATTCATCTAAGATAATATTTTATGTGTTACAATATGTGATAAATATGTGATAATGAATTATTTGGGATATGTGATAATGAGTTATTTGGAATATGTGATAATGAGTTATTTAGACCAGCGGTCCCCAAGCTTTTTTGCGCCACGGACCGGTTTCATCTAAGACAATATTTTCATGGATCGGCCTTCATATGCTCCGGCCTACATTTGCTCGATAATCGTTAATGACGTAATTTAATAATAAATCATCCGCAGTGGTCTTATGTCAAATGCAAACATCAACAGACAATAAACAACCTTTTGTTCATAAATTAATAATCAACAACATCCCTGTAAACGAAAATATTTATTTTAGAATGAAAATCCTTTCTAATAAGAAATAATTATCATAAAAAACTCGATTCAAGTGACAATACTGATAATTGTCAAGAGACACAGAAGTCACTTTTCAAAATAAAACATCAACATTTAGACTGATAATCAATAAAAAAAAAAAAAAGAAAGAAAAATTCAAACGTTCTGTGCGGCCCGGTACCTAATGGCCCGCGACCCGGTGGTTAGGGACCGCTGATTTAGACTTTTATCCACATCTTCTACAAAGTTCGGTTGTGAGCACGCACGTGGCCTAGAAGTCCAGCTTTACTTTTACATCTACAGTCACATAAACGACACGTGAGACCCTTAGCTTCCACTCATGCACACATGTTTTTCACACACACATACACACACACACACATATATATATGTGTGCGTGCATGTGTGTGTGTGTGTGTGTGTGAGTGAGAGAGAGACAGACAGACAGAGATATCAACAGACTGGTGTACATATGAATAGACCGAAATAGATATAGGAACAGACAAAAATAGATAGATAGATAGATAGATATGAATATTTTCCTTCTTCTAGACCGGTTGCCATATCAGAATTAAAGAATTTAGTCTACTCTACTATTTACACATAGTTGTAGGGAGAATAGTTGGATGCATAACGTACCCTATGGTATTAACGCTGTGTGAAATACAAACAGCTTCGTACAGGATTCGAACTCTGGACTTTGTGCCCATTTCCAACGAGGATGACCATTACACAACGAGCACCTCCACTATATAGATAGAGCAATCTCATCAAATGTGCCATCAATACACTTGCACTTGTTGCTTGATGATTATTTTTGTATCATTGTATAATGTTCCTCATGCAATCTCATCAAATTAATAAAATATTTTTGCTGGCTTCGGGGAAGATCCTCGGCGTTTGTAGGGAATCGATTTTTAATTTAGCTCCAAGGAAAATGGTTTGTGGCAAGTTGGAATCGAGGGCCATCGCCATCACACCCAAAAAAAGATTCCACAATTAAGAGCCATATTGAATGGCTTCCGGGTGTCATGAAACACGACTCTTAATGAATAGGACAGAAATAAAGGGAGATAATCCCACCATACTTATTCCGAAGATGTTTGCAATTAATAACTTGAACAGCGACCACTACCACCTTCAATAATCTGGCATAAAAATAAATAAATACAGATGATCCACTGTGAATCTTGCAAGAGATTAGAATTTGATCATGCCAAACAAATGAGTTGGCGAGGGCCGGTACCGAACCAAGAACCTTGTGATTTCTAACCGAACACTCTACCGACTGAGCTAACATGGTTTCAAGTGATTTTTATTAGAGTTAGCTTTATGTTATTATTGTTCAAAGAATCATAGTGTTAATCTAAAGCAGAGTTTTTCAACTTTTTTCATCTCACTGCACAGTGAACTGGGCAATAAATTGATCGAGGTACACCATCAGTATATAAACATAATTATTTTATCATTTAAATTTTAAAAGAAAACGAATAGTGAAATTCGCTACAAGTATAGCAATATGAAAACAAAAAAAATATTTAATTAAAATAAATATTAAATTAAAACAAAAAAATTTAAGTAATAGAATAAAAATATAAGAGGATGATCAACCGTTCACAACACTCACAGCGCACTCACGGAAGCTTCACGGTACACTAGTGTGCCGCGGCACATCGGTTGAAAAACTATGATCTAAAGTCTGGTGTTAATCCAAGGTTGAGTCTTTTTGGTTGAAGGTTCGTTCAAAAAGTGATCTTGAGTACAGTGCAAACGATCTTAAATGCTTTTTATTTTGTCATCTTACTGGCCAGATTCTATTAGAAATTACTACTTGATAAAGTTGTTACAGACTTATGAGCCATCCTGTAGGCTTTAAGCAATAGCGCTTGTCCAGTGGAATTGTATCCTTGGTAATCCTCTGATAAAGAATCCTTTGGTTCTTCTGGTAAAGAGTCCTGAGTATTGTAAGCCCCTCCTCAATGAGTGCTAGTAGAACTATGGCCAGTATCAGTGTTTAAGTAGTGTATCAGCCACGCAGTATGGCTAGTGATTGGCGAAGGAATAAACCATGTGACCACGGCTAGTCTATAAATTCAGGTAGGGAATTTGAGCACACCTTATATCACAAAATATTCCAACAAAAGTCTATAAATAGAAGTGACGATTTTGCTTACAATTTATACCGAGATATAATCAAAAAATTATTTCCGTTAATTTGCACACAGTTATATTGTTTTAAGTATTGTGCACCAACTGCACCTCTGCAGAGGGGTAAGACTCCCCCAATGGGGCCACCTGTTGGCCGTGGGTGGCGTCCCGTGAGGCTTAAAGATAGAACCCAGGTGGATGAGCAGTCCATGACTTGCAATACCTTTCTTTGGCTAGACGGGCGGTCGGAGAGGCCCCCTCCGATCAATCGGCAAGTCACGTCAAGCCCTAGCACCTATATGATTTTCCGAACCCTATTGCCCTTATGGCAAACCCCAACCCCTTTTTATCATATGGATGCTAGAAGGCGGTGGCTGAGGATCTACATGTCCTGAGAATGACGTTAAACTCTATCTGATGGTGAGGTTCCAGTTTTGGAGGTTTCGGTAATGTGAAGCACCCCTTCAACGCCATTGCTCCCTCTTCCACTCGGACCCGGAGTGGTAGTACCTGTTAGGGTCCCATCTATGGGTTAAATAGAAAAACATGAGTTGATAAAAAAAATTGTATTATCCATTAAGAATGGATTTATTTCAAAACTTTATCGGCATTAAATGACCCACCGAGGTTGATATGCCGTAAAACAAAACAAACCAAACCAAACCAAACCTAATACAAGAAATACACCGGACAGTTTTTAGAGGGTATTATCTCTCTGCAGGCGCTAGACTAGGCTATTCTATGGGACTGAGGTCAGTGGATTTGGGAGTAATCTCAACGAAGGGGTAACTCAACATATGAGCTCTAGAACAAGAGCTTCACTATCGCATGCTTTTTATTATCATAACTAGAGCAACCTTCGGAGGAGGATTTTACCCCTCTTTAGGGGATGCATTCGGTGTATTCTAGGCCTTGCCGACAATGTGAAGACTGGGATAAGATAAGTAATCATCATCATCATCATTATCATCATCATCATGTCGCGCTTGCAGCACGGATATACATGACAATCTCTTGCCAACCTTCCTTATCACTCATTGCACCCGGGAGGTCTTCTGTGCAGCAACCAGCATCCACGCATAGCTGGTCAATGTAGGTCCTTGGTGGGCGCCCCACGCTTGCATTTCCATGTGTTTGGCTTCCACGTGAGAACGTCGCATATGAGCTCGTCCCTGCTTCTCCAGCAGTGTCCTGTATGCCTAGTCCGTCTCACTCGGATAGTTTATGAGATGGGGGGCAAGTGACCGTACTACTGCCTCATCGTGGGGTGCTGTTTCCACGACTTGTTCAAGACTGCACACAGCATTCTTGTGCAGCTTTCATCTAGCTTATTTTTAAACGAACGGTAATGGTAGGTATTTAGCCAGCACGTTGGCCTACGGAGTGGATGTGATACAAGGTATGTATGTATAATGCATCCTGCGAAGATCAAACTAAATATTCAGTAGTAGTGGATCTGCAAGACTAGCTTGCTAACTACTGCACTATGATGGGGTGCCCTAACGTACAATGATAATAGATAATTACTCAACCCGTTCTCCACGGGTAGGATGTGCCACACGGTCGCAATTATGTGGTCTCCAGCGAGGATCCAACTTGCTATCCAGTAATAAGTGATCTGCGGGATTAGATTGCTAATCATTACACCACGATGGAACGCCCATGAACGAACAGTAATGGTAGATATTTTCTGACCTTCCAGATGAACATCAATTCCGATTATTTTGGGATACCACGCACAAACCGAAGCTCATACCGTGGCCAGTGTAATAATTGCATGACTCCCCTCGACATTCCTTTTTGAGGCGCCTCAGGCACCGGACAATAACCCCAGCTCTGCCCCTTTTATAAGAGAGGGCAGGTTTTGCCTAGGGGGTATGGCCCCTTG
>CM042142.1:118977709-118985209 GCA_023376005.1 Doryteuthis pealeii
TTCATACACCCAGTGGATCCCGAGAGGGGGCGGGGAGCATGAGATCCCCGAAATGATTGACATTATGGAAACGAACACAGCTTTGAACACACGGACAGCGAGAGTGGCATGACCATGCGGGAAAATATGCAAAAATGAAGGCGGACTTAAGATCCATCAAGCCAGAACAAAATATCAAGTCAAAATACCCGATCAGTAGAATTTTTAGTTGTTTCTACACATGCTGTTAAAATTTAAGACCATTTGAAGTCAATTTTGTAGTAAGATAGCCAATGACGTGTTGTCTCATTTACATATGTGTATTACAGCAGGAGATATATAGAGATAGTTTAGAGGACATAATATAACTAGCTACGAGAAGCTAAGAGATAGAGCTACGATACGCTCAGAGAATTACTACTATTGCTACAACAAGGAATACGAAACTACACATCATAACAAATTTCTTAGATTACGAAATAATATCAATGTTTCTAAAACAGCCCGTATGTCTTAAATAATATCAATTTAAAAAATATATATATTAAACTATTTTGGAGGATATGTGCTTAATTGAAGTCATACCTAATTTTGAAAATTAATTAGTTAATAATTAATGAATTTAGGCGGGCATATATGTTCAAATGTAAGGCTAAACAAATCGAGAAAATGTCAATCCCTGAATGTACATTTACTCGATTTGTTTAGACATACACTTGTTATAGACATGGGAGACTGCTCTGTTTGTGACTTGAAACCTCAACTGCCAAGCTGACAGGCGGAGCTGGTGTAGTGGTTAGAATCAGCTTGGCAGTCGAGGTTTCGAGTCACACACGGAGCAATCTCCCATGTCTATAACCTTGCTGATGAGACCTAATAGGTCGAAATGTACATTCAGGGATTGACATTTTCTCGATTACATATCCTCCAAAAATTGTCGGCTAAACGCCATATCAAATAAACACATTGTTTATTTACTTACTCTCATATTAAACTATGTAACTCACAATACAATATTTATTTAACCCTTTATCGACTAGCATGGTGAAATGGTTGACAAGCTAGTATCTTATCAGTGATCCTTTACAACTGAATAGAAATGTATTCATTTAATTCCTTTCTCTTTTCTTTTCTTTTTTTCAACTCTAAACTAATTTCTAAGAGCTGACTATCTTAGATGTTTTCATCGTCAAGCAGTTTGGGCTGCTCTGGTAGATAAAGGATTAAAGAAATATCGGATAAATATTTATCTGAAGATTAAAAATATGTTTCTAAAATATGTTAAATAAAATATCTTAAAGTACATATATATATATATATATATATATATATATATATATACCAGACACACAATCTCCATAATAAGATTGTTTCTAATCCAGTGATATGCTATGTTATCATTGACTTCAAACTGTCAGTCATCTTAGTGACCAACCTTGATAGAATTTATTCAAATGAACTACTCCATGACTCGATCAATACGTCAAGCCCTAACAGCTATATGATTGCCCAACCCTATTGCCATTATGACAACCCCAACCCCTTTTTATCATATGGGTGCTAGAAGGCGGTGACTGAGGGTACATGTCCTGGGAATGATAAACTCTATATGGTGAGTTCCAGTTCTGGAGGTTCTGGAGGTTTCCTCACCATTGCCCCTGGTCCACTCTGACCCGGAGTGGTAGTACCTGTTAGGGTCCCATCTATGGGTTAAATAGAAAAATGTATTTATAAAAAAATTGTATTATCCATTAAGAATTGATTTATTTCAAAACTTTATCGGCATTAAATGACCCACTGAGGTTGATATGCCGTAAAACAAAACAAAACAAACCAAACCAGAGTGACCAGTCACTCCAAGCAGAAGGAATTTTGACCAAAACATTAGGGAATCAAATGGCCAAGAGCCGCTGACAGAGACTCTTGGCGGGAGTTCGCACAAACATTGGCGAATTAACAAAGATTGCATTAAGGGGCGCAGTTGAATCGCGCCTTTTGATGTTGTCTAAGATTATTATAAGTTATGCTGAGGCGCAATATGGATATGTGAAGGCAAAGGAAAGACCTAGAAGAAAGGAAAATAGAAGAGGAGCAAAAATCAAGCAATTCAGATCAGAATTGAAATCCGTCCGTATTGCTATTTTGGTAAAAAAAAAAAAAAAAAAGGTTTGGTTTGTTTTGTTTTACGGCATATCAACCTCAGTGGGTCATTTAATGCCGATAAAGTTTTGAAATAAATGAATTCTTAATGGATAATAGAATTTTTTTATAAATATATTTTTCTATTTAACCCATAGATGGGACCCTAACAGGTACTACCACTCCGGGTCAGAGTGGACCAGGGAGCAATGGTGATGAATGGAGTGCTCCACATTCCCCAAACCTCCAAATCTGGAACCTCACCATCAGATAGAGTTTAACGTCATTTCCAGGATATGTAGATCCGCAGCCACCGCCTTCTAGCACCCATATGATAAAAAGGGGTTGGGGCTTGCCATAAGGGCAATAGAGTTGGGAAAATCATATAGGTGCTAGGGCTTGACGTGACCAGCCGATTGATCGGAGGGGGCCTCTCCGACCGCCAGTCTAGCCCAAGATAGGGCCAAAGTGTAGTATTGCATGTCATGAACTACTCATCCACCTGAACTCTATCCTTAAGCATCACGGGTCGCCACCCACGGCCAACAGGTGGCCCCATTGGGGGAGTTTTACCCCTCTGCAGAGGTGCAGTCGGTGCATTCTAACACCCCAGCCGACAGGGCGGAAAAAAAGGAGAAAAAAAGAAAAAAAAAGGCTTCTCAATTGTTACTACTTATCTTCCTTTCTTGCCGTAGTGAAGTTATATTGAATAAAGTTTGAATAAAGCAATTACCTTGTTCGTCATTAATTACATTGAATAAAGGTTGAATAAAGCAATTATTTGTTCGTCTTTAATTACATATCTATCTATTATCTCCCATCAGTTCACTATAAATACTAAGGAATCTTCCTCTTAACTAGACCGTAGTGAAGTTATTTATCTATACATATATAAAGGGCAGTTGTGTGTATCTGTATGTCAGGAGAAACTCCGAAAATAAAACAATTACCGACAAAGTATATATATACACATTAAATATCACCAGGGCTTGGTTTTTGAGCAAAAATAATAGAGATTTGATTTATATTCGTGCAGATAATTAAAAAATAAACTTTAACTGATAACAGCATGAATTTTTTTTTTCATTTAATATTTTAGATAGTAGACATTAACATTTCTTTTCAGAGTAGCTGGATCAATGCAAGGTCTATTTTTTTCATAGGGATTTAAATGTGGCATCCCACGAGGATTCAACTCACGATTCAGTAATAATGGATCTGCGGGACTAACTTAAAAAATTCCCCTCTACCCTGGCGACGTTAGTATTGAATAAAGCTTGAATAAAGCAATTACATTGTTTGTTTTTTATTACAATAGCTACCACCAATTTTCCCTGTGAAATTTACCTCCCCCTATATTTAACTCAATAAAACTTGCATAAAGGTTAATATTATCTTGAAAATATTTCGTCCATTCGAAAGAAAAAGCATTAAACAATCTCCTGATGATTTTTTTTTAATTTCAGCTCAGGCAAATAATGAAAATTATGAACGAAAAACAATGTTTACATTTTTGCACCATTGAATCAATTGAAATTTAACGTAGCCACAAACAAGTTATGACTAACGGCTTTTTAACAAATTCTATGAAAAATCAATTAATCGTCCGATTTTCATGAAAATTTCCATAATTACTTACCTTTGAATGAAAATATGTCTGAAATGGGTTTTTTTCCTAAAATGTATTAGGGAAAATATTTTTAGGAGGTCTACCCCCCTCCTATTTTATTTTATGAAATATGAAAAATGAACCGACAAAAAACAAGTTTTACTTTTTTTTCTATAAAGATAAGAGTCTGAATAATTATATCAGAAGATTTTTCTAACTGTCGATGCGAGATCTTTATAGTAAAAGAACCATGAATATAGAATTATGCTAAAAAATATCAATAAAGGAATTGACCCTGTTGTAAAAAACGGACTGTTTTACTTATTTTTTAAAAACACGGTGAGTAGTTTTTCCCCAATCAGATAATTTGATCTTTGAATTAACTGTTTTTCTTTGTAACAACTCTTTATGTTGGTTATTTCTTTTATGTGAGATTTTTAAAAGAATTCAAAAATATTTACGTTTTTTCCTTCAATAAGGCCTAAGCTGATAACATGACGTATTTTGGTGGTACCTATATTACAACATCTATCTATTATTGTGAAGTCAAACTTTGTTGTATCCCACAGGATCAGTTCACTATAAATAGTAAAGAATCTTCACCTTAACTGGACCATAGTTAAGTTATATTGAATAAAGCTTAAATAAAACAATTACCTTGTTCGTCTATGGTATTATTACACCTCGATTTTTGTCACATATAATAATAATGGGGACCGTGTAATGAGGCTAATGAATGTTTCTTAAAGATGATAAAAGAAGATGGAGAATTATTTTTTTCTTGAGATGAGAATAAAACGAAATATGCCAATATGATGTTCTGGATTTTAGAACTTTTCCCAAAGTTGTCTTGGGTTAGTTTTTGTTTGTTTTTTTTTATTCTTTTTGGTTTTTTATTATTTTTTTTTTTTTTTTTTTTTTTTTTTTTTTGTCTTTTAACCAAAACTTCTCAGCATGGACAGACTTTTCGGCGGTTCTATTCTTTCAAAGAAAATAATTGTTGGTTTCGTTTTCAACTTTTCAAAACATGTTTGACAGTTCTCCGCCCACACGTCCCCCGCTGCCCAGTCCAAACATGAACAAGTAACATCCGTCCGTATGGCCGCCTGTTTGTCTGTCTCTCTGTCTGTCTGTTTGTCCCCTAACCAGCCAGCCAACCAGCCAGCCAGTCAGTCTGAACGTTTGCATCTTACTTACTCAGGGTTTTAAAGCAAAAACATCCTGCCAAAGCATTTTTATTTGTTATGGCATCGGTACCATATTCCGCGCAACTCTTTCTCGAAATTGATCGTTCACTGTCCTCTGTCATAAGCCGTCCCAGTTACGTGCCCCTTACGTCACTATTAAACAGACACACCAGACCGAACGCCACGAGTATCGTTCACAAAAGATTGGGTTTGGTTTGTTTTGTTTTACGGCATATCAACCATAGTGGGTCATTTAATGCCGACAAAGTAGTGAAATAAATTCATTCTTAATGCATAATACAATTTTGTTTATAAACTCATGTTGTTCTATTTAACCCATAGATGGGACCCTAATAGGTACTACCACTCCGGGTCAGAGTGGACCAGGGAGCAATGGTGATGAAGAGGTGCTCCACATTTCCCAAACCTCCAAAACTGGAACCTCACCATCAGATAGAGTTTAACGTCATTCCCAGGACATGTAAACCCTCAATCACCGCCTTCTAACACGCATATGATAAAAAGGGGTTGGGGCTTGCCATAAGGGCAATAGGGTTGGGGTAAATCATATAGGTGTTAGGGCTTGACGTAACCAGACGATTGATCGGAGGGGACCGACCGCCCGTCTAGCCCAAGATAGTGCCAAAGTGGAGTATTGCAAGTCATGAACAGCTCATCCACCTGGGTTCTATGGTTAAGCATCACGACCAACAGGTGGCCCCATTGGGGGAGTCTTACCCCTCTGTAGAGGTGCAGTCAGTGCATTCTAACGTCCCAGCCGACAGGGCGGCGTTCACAAAAGAGGGCCGAGAAATAGAGGGTTTATTATTGATGTGTATGCTACGTCTGATAAACGCCTTAACGTTCTTTAAAATTGTGGGGAGAGGGTGTTAAATGATATCTAGTGGGGTGAATCAACAACAGCGCCAGACACCGAAACTGAGTATTCCACTTCCGACAACTTATTTGTGCGGGGTCGGATTTTCAGCCTTAACACTAATAAGCAGTGCAAAAGACTTCGCGTTTAAAGGAGGGGACAGGAGAATGGCATTGGCACAGTTGGTTGCCCTATGAATTAAGCCCCGAAAAAACACTACAAAAAACAAACAATCTTATAAACAAGCAAGCAAGATCAGAGTTTACGAAAATAAATGTTTTCGCTGGAATATAGTTTCTGGAGCCTAGATTCTGTTCAAGGGGGGAGCCTGAGAACTAAATCTCTCATATACTGTAACGAGGTCAACGGTGTCCCGTTGTGGTGTAATGGTTAGCAAGCTAGTCTCGCAAATCTATTATTAAACCATTACTGAACAGCGAGTTCGATCTCGCGAAGGATGCTCCATACTTGTGGCCTTGTGTTATTTCCTACCGTGGTAAATGGGTTGGGCAAAAAGGCGTTCAATCGTGATGTAATGGTTAGCAAGCTAATCCCGTAGATCTATTACTGACTTGCGAGTTCAATCGTCGATGGATGCCCCATATTTGGGACCTTGTGTCGCATCCTACCCGTGACGAACGGGTTAGAAAAAAAGCCGTTCCATCAAAGTAGTTAGCAGGTTAGTCTGTCAGATTTACTACTACTGAATAGCGAGTTCAATTCTCGATACTTGTGATCTTGTGGCACATCCTACCCATAGGGAATTAGTTGGAATATACGTCCCATTGTAGTGTAATGGTTAGCAAGATAGTCTCGCTGATCCATTACTGAACAGCGAGTTCATCCTATCCGTAGCAAATGGGTTGGGAAAATACCTTCAATACTAAAGACACAATAAGCATCGTTCGTCAAAGTTTTGTCGAATAAATAATATTAAGTAAATTTAAACATTTAAAATTTAAAGGGAATTAAGAAATGGTTGATTTGTTACATAATTATTAGATTCCTAACACTGATGTACCATTAGTGTAGAAACCAAAATGGCTGTTATAATTGGCAGCCGGCGGCCTTGAAGGATTGAGTGACACGGCTTGACCACATCCTGATCCTTCCGGTGGATACCGTGAGAATCGGTGGAGAAGACCCTCTTCCGGTTTAGATTAGAAAGAGAGTTTAGTTCAGTATCGGCCAAACCACGAAGGTGGTAAGTCGTATTAAGCGCACGGCCGACTCAATCTGCGCAGGTAGTCTGGTGGGGATTTCGGAATAAAATATGATCTAAAACAAATCGAAGTCTTGGGTTATTATCTAAAAACTACCAATGACTCTGGGCTTCTGATAAAGAGAAATCCCTAATGGAAGACCAGACACGAAGTCCCCAAGACGAAGTCCAGACGCTAGAAGAAGAACGTAAGATACGAAAGATGAGCAGAAGAATAATAGAAGTAAAGAGAGTATACAACAGATTGAATGATTGATTTTAACGGCATGTCAACCCGTCCAGATTTATTTTATGCCTAGATGGTTGGGAATTTCATTCATAATACATTTATATATAATTCTTTCTTCACCAAAAAAGAGTTTTGGCACATAGTTATATGATCTGAATTATTCCTATCTAATACAAATGATTTGCAAACAGTTTTAGGGTTTCAAGTATACTTTCTTATACGAATAATTATATGTCTTTAAATAATTATTTCTATTTA
>CM042142.1:118990209-118992656 GCA_023376005.1 Doryteuthis pealeii
CCCTTTTTTCCCTGCTTTACAATACACCAAAACTTTCTTCAGTTTTGTGCAGACATCAAACACGAACGGATAAGTAACTTTCTAGCAAAGTTATCTGCCCTTGCAGGTTTGTAAACAAATGGCAAATTAGTACCGTGCCACCTCGCTTCTTCTCTTTTCTTTCTTTCTTTTTTTTTTCTTTTCTCTGTATCACTTCCTTTCTCTCTGGTTCAGTTCTTTTTTTCTTTCTTTTTTTTTCTTTTCTTTCTTTCTTTCTTTCTTTCTTTTTTTTTTTTTTTCTGTATCTTCCTTTCTCTCTGTTTCAGTTTCTCTTTTTTTCAACTATTTTTCTTTCTTTTTCTTTCTTTCTTCTCTGTATCACTTCTTTTTCTCTGTTTAGTTTCTTTTTTCTTTTCAACTATTCTTTCTTTTCTTTCTTTCTTTTTTTCTTTCTTTTTCTCTGTATCACTTCCTTTCTCTGTTTCAGTTTCTTCTTTTCTTTCACCTATTCTTTTCTTTTTTTCTTTCTATTTTCTTTCTTCTCTGCATTTTTCCCTTTCTTTGTTTTTTTCTCTTTTCTTTCAACTATTCTTTCTTTTTTTTTCTTTCTTTATCTTCTTTCTTATCTTTCTTTCTTCTTTGTATCATTCCTTTTTCTGTTTCAGTTTTTTTTTTCAATTATTCTTTTTTCTTCTTTCTTTCTTTCTTTCTTTCTTTCTTCTCTGTATCACTTCCTTTCTGTCTGTTTCAGTTTCTCTTTTCTTTCAACCTATTCTTTCTTTCCTTCTTTCTTTCTGTCTTTCTTTCTTTCTGTAATCCCCCAAACTCAGCGCGAAAAGCCCCCCCCCCGAATCCCCTCCTACCACCACCATGTCCTTTTCAACTTCTTTGACTCTTTTTGCCATTTGAAAGAAAGAAAACTAGCAATTTTGTGAAAGAAAAAGGTCTTTCTTTTTTTCAACAATAAACAACTTTTTGAATTTGGAATTCTTTGAGCTTTTCCCCCACCCCACCTCACCCCTACAAGTGATTTTTTTTTGTTCAAAGAAAATGGTTAAACAGGAATTATCTCTGACATCTGCATTTCTGCGAGCAGACTTAGCCAAATTTCTATTTAGTAACAAAAAAAACGGACATTTATCGCATTATTTTCTTTTTTGGATATTTTAAATGAACCACCATTTTTGTTTACACAAAGAAATTTTATTAATAAGTATATTTGATATTAGGTTCATATTTCAATTCCCAATGCCATTTTTGACCAATGCTAATCTAATCATCTATTTATTTTTTACCTGTCCATATATACATATATATTACGTGGTAATTCCATAGATGATTTTTACACACGAATAGCAGGCATAGGTCGCACAAACAAATTTGTCAGTCATATGGAGTTCTGACTCCTGAAGCTGAAGGACAGTTTTCTTCCAGGCTGTGGGTTATATCGGTGCTGCTATATGGTTGCAACATTGGACCCTAACGAAGCGTCTTGAACATAAGCTAGATGGAAGCTGCCACAGAATGCTACGTGCAGTTTTTGAACAAATGTGGAAGCAGCACCCCACGAAGAGACAGCTGTACGGTCACCTGCCCCCCATCTCTAAAACTATCGAGTGAGACGGACAAGGCATGCCAGGACACTGCTGGAGAAGCAAGGACGAGTCATAAGCGACGTTCTCTTCTGTAGAAACAAATGGAAGACATGTGCAGTGTGGGGCACCCAGCAAGGACCTACATTGACCAGCTAATGCGAGGATGTATATGCTCGCAGAGGACCTCCCAGGTGCAATGAGTGATAGGGAGGTTGGGCGAGAGATTTGTCATGGTATCCGTGCTGCTGCAAGCGCGACATTATGAATGATGATGATGAATTCCATGTCAAATCATCATGGCCATGTCACCCACCTCCTTCAATTTGCAGGCAAAATACTGATAAGTTATTAGTACATGGGAATATATTGTTTTGTTTAATTATTTTAAATATTCCAACCACCAACATAATCCTGATAATTTCTATCGGACCTCTGAGCTATTTTTGCTCCATATGGTGCTTATTAACATGCTGTCGTTAAAGTGCACAATGTTAATGATTGTTGAAACTTCGAGCTTTGAGCAAAAAACAAAATTATTTTTGGAACAATAATGTTAATATATGTAGATAATATTTTAAGGACGAAAAACAATTATAATGATGCAGTGCCATTAAGCATCTTTTACTTATTGAATCTTGCATTGAAAACAGAATCATTATAAGTGAAAGGGTTAATTAATGCAATAAATTTGAATATAAATTTTTTGGATTTTCAGGCGCTAAAAAACGTTATATAAAATTCTTAGGAGTGGGGAGGCTTTAGAACACATTTTTAGTACAAAATGATTACAATGTCGCATTTTTCTCGCCCTAAAATTTTTCGAGTTTCAAAATCGATATAATACTCGGCATGTTTGAATTGGGAAGCAATTTG
>CM042142.1:118992756-118997756 GCA_023376005.1 Doryteuthis pealeii
TACACAGCTCTCTCCTGACAATACGTGCTACTCTCCTGTGGGGCTGTCTCCACCTCTACAACCTTCTCCACAGTGCAAACATTCCGTTTAAAAATAATATAACTTTCCCAATGCAAGTACACACTTTTGTTAAAATGCTTATAACACCTTTCTCATCAATTCTTCTCCTTCCAGCCTCCACATATATATTTTTTTAAAACTGGAACACACCACCCCTGATGATGGCACTTCGAAGTGCCGAAAGTACTTGGAACCTGAACCTTGGTGGACTTATCCACGAATTCCACCCAAATATTAAAAACTTTGCCAGAAAACTCGAAAAGATCAAAAATAAAATTGTTAAACAGATGTGTCTTTTGTTTAATTCTACATGTATAAATAAAAGAATGCTGCCCAAATACACACACACACACACACACACACACACACACACACATATATATATATATATATATATATATATATATATAAAGAGAGAGGGGGGTAGATATAACGGATGAAAAATTAGTATTGTCATATTTTTCTTTACTTTTTAAATTTTTTTAATTTCTTTTTTCTTTCTTTCTTTCTTTCTTTTTTCCTTCTTTCTTTATTTCTTTTTTATTTCTTTATTTATTTATTTTGCAGTGTTTTGGAAATATCAAAATCATCTTTGGAGATGACTCGTGGGACAAATTGGTCCGTTGAATCTCAGGCCAACCAGCTTGCTAACTATTACACCATGATGGGACACCCTACACCACGATGGACACCCTACACTACAATGGGACACCCTATACCACAATGGGACGCCCTTTGGTAATCAAACCGAATATAAAATGTTTACCTATTTGAATGATTATGAAGGTACTTTATATAATTGGAGGTGCTCGTAGTATGATGTTTATCGTCATAAAGAAATGGACACGGCGAACCGATTTCAAATCTTGGACAAGAGGGTTTGCGTTTCACATTGCGCTAATACCCGTGGGAAAAGTGTGCATCAATATATTCTTCATACAAATATGAGTAAATGGTTGACTGGGGTATTTTACCTTTTTAACGCAACCAATCTAGGAGAAGGAAAACTCTTAATTCAAATCTGTTAAACTCTGATTAAGAAATTGATCTTGTGTCGCATCCTGCTCATGCGGAGGGGTTGGTAAATACATGCAAAGTATTCACTTAGAAATCAAATATGCAAAAAGAAAGGGTTGGCATTAAATAACCCACAGTGTTTGATAAACCATTAAATAAGGAAACCAACCAAGCTATGGACTATTATCTTAGAAATCATATATGCAAAAATATTTGGCATTAAATAGCCCGCAAGGGCTGATATTCCATTAAACAAAATAACGAGAAAAGATTGGGTTCTTTAACCTTGGTTAGGCAACCATTCTAGGAGAAGGACAACTCTGATTTCAAACCTGTTAAACTCCGCTGAAGAAATTGACCTTTTGTCACATCCTGCTCATGCAGAGGGTGTATATATATATATATATGTGTGTGTGTTGTTATATATATATATTATATATATATATATATATATAATATATATATATTGTCTCTTTTTTTTATTTCTTTGGTTTTAATCTTTTCATCTCGAAACGTTATTTGAAGAATGCTCAGCAAAGGAATGAATACTTTGTTTAATTTCATGCTGCTCTTGCTACAGGCTGAAAACACATGTCAAAACCTGCAAATTAATGACACCCAAAGCAACCAGGGTCCTCAGTTACGTCCCTTGTTACCGTCCTCCCTACCTCCCGCATCTCACGTCTTAAAACGTTTTACACACACACACACACACACACACCATTATATATATATATATGTGTGTGTGTGTGTGTGTGTGTAAATTGAAACATAGAAGTGAATCCGACAATTATGTTGAAAGATAAAAAGGAAAGAAAATGTATAAATAAATAAATAATTTGTATAAAATGTTGTATAAATTTTGTATAAATGAATAAATAATTATCCATACAGCATTTTCCTTCCTTTTATCTTTCAACACATATATATATATATATATATATATATATATATATATATATATATATATATATATATATATATATATATCTGTGTGTGTGTGTGTTTAGGCAGCAAATTTTCTTGTAGGCAACTTTTAAAACTTACAGACACGGATTTTGTATTATTTAGCTGAAAGTTATATGAGATTTGAGTTAATACTGTTCTAATTGACAAATCATCGCAGGGTCGCAGGTTCAATCTTATCTACAGGCTAAAATAACATTTGAAATAACACATGTAACCATCCGTACTAGCAGAAAATAACTTATTGCAATTGGAACACACGTGAATCCTGGCCAAATTTGAACGCCCAACCTTGCTGTATGCAGTAAAGGCGCACACACACACACACACACACACACACACACACACACACACACACATACATAATTCTCTGCCTGAACAAACACACTAAGATTAACTTAACGTAGGTATTTACCGAACCTGTTCGCCACGGGCAGGATGTGACACAAGGTCGCAAGTGTGTAGTATCCAACTAGGATCAAATTCGTTATCCTATTGTAAGATTAACTTAAAGTATTAAATTAGGCAGAACGCACAGATACTACACTGATCCTCAGTAGATGGTTAAGGAATAATAGTTTGAATCTTAGACTAGTGTACAGATATTTTCATTGCAGACTGAAGTGAGGGTCCATACGTATATAATCACGTCATTTCTTTTGGATACTCTAATAATTGATACTAGGAAAGCTATCTGGCGTTGTCCGATACTTAAGAATAAATATCTTATCTATATTTATATATGGATGAATAAAGAATATTTATATATATATATATATTTGTTTAAATATTTTTTATTCTTTATATATTCTTGTTTTTAAGTTGTTTATTTTATTATTATTATTTGTGTTTTTTATTTTATTTGTCTTTTACTTACTTTTTATCATGTTTTACTTTTTATTAATTTGTTTTACTTTTAATCATTTTTATATGAACTAGCAAATATATGCACCCTCCAGGTGCAAGTATTTAAGTTTTAATGTAATAAAATATTGTATTAAATTAGAAAGGCTAATGAAACTAAATAAGAATACAGATAAAAAGATTTGAAACAGAGGGAGTATAATAAAAGATTTGAAACAGAGGGAGTATAATAAAAAATGGAACAACTGAAACTTTCCATCCACTCTCGTCTTTCATTGTTATTTTTTCGAATTTAAGTATTTAGTTAAAAGAGGAAGTGAAGAATAAAATGACAGTTATTTTATCTTGTTAGTGGATTTCATTTAAGATTCATTGAAGAGATTTTTGCTTATATTCATTAAAATAAAACCAAACAGTTAGAAATCAATAATACTAAGCACATATTTATTAAATTCGATTTTTTGATATTAATATGCAAATTAGCCTTCCCGTTCACATTGTAAAGCGCTATTTTGTTGTATATATAAATATAATTGCATGTTGTTAGTATGTAGGCATAGTTAACAGTATTAATAATGTAAGACAATTTTATTAATAATTGAGGTTTAGATAAAAATAAAATCATGGAGAATGTGATGTCAATAACTAAGAGAATTGTGACTTGAGTAGGAATATAGTTTCGGTTACAGACGGAAAAGCACACAATCTCCATTATAATAAGATTTCTCAATATATCATTGATTTATCCCCTTATATTCTTACTTAGCTTTTGCTATGGAAATTGAAGGGTAAATATTTTTAACCCTCTCTCAAACAAAAAAAAAGATGTGGACATTTTTAACTTTGGTTTATGCTAGTCTTGACCAATTTTCTTTGATAAAAGAACGTGCGCTCCGGAGTTGTACAAACAAACATACATACATACATACAGATTTTTTCTTATATATATATATATATATATATATATATATATATATATATATGAGGAAAATGGGGTTGGAATGAATCCGACAGAATGAGGTAAAATAAGGAATAAAAGAACAAAACTACAAAATGTGTAGTATATTTCGCTGGAATATTGAATAATGAAAAAAGCAGAAGCTGAATTCAATATTCCAGCGAAATATACTACACATTTTTCTCTGAGTTTTGTTCTTTCATTCCTTATTTTACCATATATATATATATATATATATATATATATATATATATTATAATCACAGAAGCTCTCGTCATGTAATGAGTCAATGAAATACCTATTACGATTTTAGTGGCCATTCTTTAGGATTCAAACAAGAGCACTGTCCACCGGAGATCGTTTGTATTAAGCAGAGCGTGATCCTTAGTGAAGAATCCTTTGGTTGCTCCTTGGTGTCCCTTAATACTGGGTATGATCCTTTGGTTGTTCCTTGGTACTCCTCAGTATTGCAAGTGTCTCCAGCAATGATTGCAAATGGACATCTCTCAGTATCGGCGATTAAGTAGTCAACCAGCCACGCATTCGGGCTGTAGATTGGCTGAGGTTTAAACCACGGGACCTCGCTCAGTCTATAAATTTAATTGGTGTATTGCAGCACACCTTATATCACCAAAATAATCCAACAATACCAATGGTAACCAATGGCACCTCGTCGAGCTCCTGGATCATAAGATCATCTGATTTTATTGGGAATTGGTACAGTATTCAAGATAGTGTCTTTCTAAACGTACACCGTTAGATGTAGCGTTCATGATGCTTTTACTTTATTTTTATTTATTCTTTATTTATTCATTCATTTATTTATTTAATTTTGCTTTCATTTTTTTATTTTTTTTATTTTTGCTTGCATTTTTTCTTTTACTTTTGTGGGGAAAGTTTGAAATCCTCTAAATTCTTCGCGAAGTGGGCGACTAGCCAAACTGGCATCTGATTTCTTGGAACAGATTATCAGGAATCGGTCAGCATCAATAATGGTAGACGAGAGCCAAATATAAAAAAAAACGCGAAAATAAACTTTTTTTCTGCCTTAGCTATTTTCGGCATTTATCATTTGTAACATATTGATATGATGAAGTGTTGGTTCAATTCTTTACATTCTCCAACGTTCAGATTT
>CM042142.1:119007756-119012756 GCA_023376005.1 Doryteuthis pealeii
GGGGCCACGTGTTGGCCGAATGTGGCGACTCATGATGCTTAAGGACAGAATCCTAGTGTTCAAGCAGTCCATGATATGTAGCATTCAACTTTGGCCCTTACTTGGGATACATGTGCGGTCAGAGAGGCCCCTCCGATCAATTGGCCGGTTTACGTCAAACCCTAACACCTATTTGATTGTCCGGACCGTATTGCTCTTATGGCAAATTTTCAATCCTTTTCATCATATATGTGCTTGAAGGCGATGACTGAGGGTTTTAGTGTCCTGACGTTAAACAGTGAAGTTCTAACTCTGGAGCTGAATGAAGTGTGGAGTAACCCTTCATTGCTATTACTCCCAGGTCCACATTGACCCGCAGTTAGGGTCCCATCTATGGGTTTGACAGATTTTTTTTTTTTTTTAAATGAGTTTTAGAGAGGTCTGAACACCCAACAAGAATAATTAAAACAAAAACGCCTTCGACATAAAAATAACCCATGGGTTGACATGCCGTAAAATCCACCCTCTCGAACCAAACAACCACGAGGAACGCGACGGTTAAAAGAGTGATTTAAACATTTATTACATTTTATATGATTCTTTTCTTTCAATATATATATATATATGTAGAATTAAACAAAAGACACATCTCCTGTTTAACAATTTTATTTTTGATCTTTTCGACTTTTCTGGCCAATTTTTTAATGTTTGTGTGGAATTCGTGGATAAGTCCACCAAAGTTCAGGTCCCGAGTACTTTCGGCACTTCGAAGTGCCATCATCAGGGGTGATGTGGTCCAGTTTTTTTTATTCTCCTTCCAGCCTCCACATTAATATAATTTTAAAAAATAAAAAATTTTAAAAAATGGAACACATCACCCCTGATGATAGCACTTCGAAGTGCCGAAAGTACTCGGGATCAGAACTTTGGTGGACTTATCCACAAATTCCACCCAAATATTAAAAAGTTAGCCAGAAAACTCGAAAAGATCAAAAATAAAATTGTTAAACAGATGTGTCTTTTGTTTAATTCTACATGTATAAATGAAAGAATGCTGCCCAAATACATATATATATATATATATATATATATATATATATATATATATATATATATATATATATATATATATATGAGGATAGGAGGGTTGGAGTAAATCTGATAGAATGAGGTAAAGAATAAAGGAAAAAGTGGACAAAAAGAGAGCAAAACTCAAACGAGTAGATGTAGGAGATATATTTCGTTCTGCATTGAGCTGGACTTCAACAGTCAATTTTATTAAAGCATCAATGCAACATACATTTGTATTTATAGAAAAGAAAGTGACTAAACTCACCCCTCCCACTTACTTTCTCTTCTATAAATACAAATGTATGTTGTACTGATGATTTAATAAAATTGACTGATGAATTTATTTCAAAACTTTGTCGGCATTAATGACCCACTGAGGTTGATATACAGTAAACAAAACAAAACAAACAAACCAATATTCAGAGGTATAATTAGTGTATTCTTCGTCCCAGCCGACTGGGCGTAAATTGTTGGTTTTAGATGGAATATTTTATACTATATTACTGTGAAAAGAAATGATTGTTATAGGCAAATGCAATTTAAAGAAAAAATATTGCAATGGAACATTGAAAATATTTAGTTGAGGTTGAAATCTAATATTTACAAACTGATCAAGGTTTAACATTAAATAACCCATATATTGAAGGAAGTCAGTCTGTCATTCTACTATTGGTTTGAACAATGTGACTGGCCAAGCACAACTGAACCAGTGTCAAGACGACTGGTACTTATGGGAATTCAGAATAGTCCACTCATGCATTTGGGTGATTCCATTCCCTGAGTCCTGATTGGCTGCTTGGTTTGTAGGATCCTCTGAGGCTTCATAGATATCCTGCCATTTTGCAGTAGTATTTGCAGCAAACCAGATCGTATTGGGTTACGACTGCTTGCTGCCTTGTCTTGCCAATTCGAAGGGTAATTGGAATTAGTATGATTATTCTACACCATAGTGGTTCTATTTAACCCATAGCTATAGGGATGAGTGGTTTCGTACCTTTCCCAAGGATATTACTCCGAAAGTGAACGTAATAAAGAGACTGTCATAGTTCAGTACGTTAGCCACTACACCCCCTCCCCGCAGCTGTGTAAACGTTCCAAATCCGACAGATTGGGCAAAAGAAAAGCCCCCTCTAAAATAATCGGGTTTGCTTCAAAAGTGTGTAAAAGGGATCACCTCCCTGTGTCATTTCACCCATCATCTATCACCAATCTTTAGCCCTACCCCCTTAACACGACCCCAAGGTCGACACACCTTCCATCTCCTTAAGTCCCTAAAAAAAAATCTAATGAAACATGTTCCTTTTTTTTTATTTGTTTCTTTATTTATTTTTATTTTTATTTTTAATCCATTTTATATTTTTTATTTATCTTTTTATTTTTTGTGGGTCTTCTGTTTGTTTGTGATGGTGAAGTGACTTTTTTTTTCTTTTTTTTTTTTAAACTTCGGAGGGGATTGCAAATGGCGGTTTCAGACGACGGAAGAAATAGAAAGAATTTAATACGATAAGCGGGAATAAGGATTGGGTTGTGATTTAACTCGATAAGACGAGGCCTGGATAAATATTATTCTGCTGGTTCTAAGCCGAACACCATTTTAGCATTCTTTCGCCGAATCTCTTGTTTCAGAACCAAGTCTTCGAGTCTTCGAGTCTTCGAGTCTTCAAGTAAAATTCTGCTTTACGTCCACCCACCCCCCGCCGTTTTATTCCTTTTCGTTTTTTTTTTTTCGTTTTTTTTCTTCTTTTCTTTTTGTATTGTCTCCTATCTGCATTATTTGCCACTGTTACTTTTTACCAGCCTTTTCTTTGCGTTTAATCTTCGGTTTTGTGTCCCCCCAAACAGTCGACATTCTCCATTAAGCTTTTTACCCTTCTTCGTTTTTCTTCTTTTTCTTCTTTTTTTTTTTTTTTTTTTTTTTTTTTTTTTTCATTATTTCGTTTTCTCGTTTATGTGTTTCTTTATTCAGACACTTTTAAAAATCCTTTCATGCATTTTTTTCTTCTTTCTTTGTCAATATTCTTTGATATCCCGTTTTTATTCCTTCTCTCTTCTCTTTCTTTCTTTCTTTTTCTCTCTTCTCTTTCTTTCTTTCTCTTTCTCTCTTTTCTTCTTTGCATATGTTATTTAATATTTTCGTTTTCTTTCCGTTTCTTTTTCTTTCTTTCATTTTTTCTTTCTTTCTTTCCTTTCCTTAATATTCTCTCTCTCTCTCTCTCTCTCTCTCTCTCTCTCTCTCTCTCTCTCTCTCCTCTCTCTCTCTCTCTCTCTCTTTTCTTGATATTCGTTTTTCTTTCTTTTGTTTTTTTATTTATTTCATTATCAATATTCTTTGATAATTCCAATATTTTCATTTCTTTCTCTCTTTCTCCTCCTTTCTTTCTTTCTTTCTTTCATTCATTCATTTTCAATGTTCTTGAATATTTCTGTTTTTCTTTCTTCATTTTTTTCTTCTTTGCCAATATTCTTGAATAGTTCTGAGTTTCTTTCTTCTTTCTCTTGCTTGCTTTCTTTCTTTCTTTTTCCTTCTTTCTTTCTTTCTTTCTTTTTGACGTTCTTAAATATTCCTATTTTTCTTTCTTTCATTCTTACGTTCTTTCTATCATAGTCAATATTCATTAATATTTCTGGGTTTTTTTTCTTTTCTTCTCATTTTCTTTCTTTCTTTCGTCCTTTATTTGTCAATCTTCTAAAATATTTCCGTTTATCTTTCTTTCATTCTTTCTATCACTGTCAGTATTATTTAATAGTTCTGGGGGTTTTATTTATTTATTTATTTGTCAATGATCTTTGATATTTGCGTTTTGCTTCTATTTTTTACTTCTTTCTTTCTTTTTCTTTTTTAATTTTTATCATTCATTCTCGGTCAATGTTCTTTCTTTATTTATTTATTCATTTATTTATTTGTGAATGTTATTTAATTTACCGCGTTTTCTCATTCAGTTGACTTTTCTAATTATATCCTTCTTCTTCATCATTTTTCATTCATTTATCGTTCAATTTCGTTCTTTTCTTGTTTTTCTCATTTTCTTATTTTCTCTCTTTTTCTTTCTTTCCTTTTTTCTTTCTTATTTTCTCTCTTTTTCTTCTTTTCTTTCTTTCTTTCGGCGATTCATATTTGTTTTTATTTTTCTTCTTTTCTCTTTCCTTTTATCAACTATTGATTTTACCTAACTTTACAGTCCACACCCCCCAACCCTTTGACCCTCATATAATCCGACCCCATTGCCAACATAATCAAAACCTCGCTTCATTGCTTCTTCCCGTTCAATACCTACCACCGATGTTCCCCACCTCAACTTTATAAGTGAAGGACCCCAAAAATAACACCCTGATAACAAATCGCCATGTTTGGTAGGTTTCTTACTTTAAAGGAATCCCTTTTATCAATTCTGCCTTCTTATTTTTTTAATTGAACTTAGATAAGATTGCTTCCACCTCTCTTCTTCTTCTTCTTCTTCTTCTTCTTCTTCTTCTTCTTCTTTATTATTATTATTATTATTATTATTATTATTATATATCTCTTCTTGAGTATTTTTTACACTCGCGTTAGCTGGTGGTCTTTCCCCGAGTCTGAGTGATAACAAGTATCCTCAGGTTTCCAGGACTTTTTCGAGTGTTCTAGCCGATCTTAACAATACGACTGTTTAAATGGTCTAGACCCTTCCTCTGAATTCCAACCCTTCCAATCACCCTTCCAAACTCTTGGGAACTATTCCAATGGTACCCACTATAATCGACATCATCTTCACCTTTATTTCTATAGTTTTTCAGTTTTCTGGCAAGGTCAAAGTATTAGGCTATCTTTGATAGATGGGAACTATTCCAATGGTACCCACTATAATCGACATCATCTTCACCTTTATTTTCTATAGTTTTTTCAGTTCTCTGGCAAGGTCAAAGTATTAGGCTATCTTTGATAGATGGGAACTATTCCAATGGTACCCACTATA
>CM042142.1:119017756-119022756 GCA_023376005.1 Doryteuthis pealeii
CATAAGAACTAGCAAATATATGCACCCTCCAGGTGCAAGTATTTAATGTAATAAGATATTATATTAGATTAGAAAAGCCAATAAAATTAAATAAGAATGCAGATAAAAAGATCTGAAACAGAGGTGGGTATAATCGAAAGATAAAACAACTGAAAAATACTCTTCCATTATTCCCGTCTTTCATTGCTAAATTTTCCTAATTAAACTATTTAGTTAAAATAGGAGGTAAATAATAAATATACAGTTATTTCTTCTTGCTAATGGATTTCTTTTAAGATTTATTCGCGAGATTTTTGCTCATATGTATTAAAATAAAACCAAACAATTAGAAATCAATAATACTAAGCATATATTTATTAAAATCAAATTTTAAATATCAATATGCAAATTAGCCTTCCTGTTCACACTGTAAAGCGCTATTTTGTTGTATATATAAATACAATTGCATTTTATTAATGTGTAGATATGGTCAACAGTATTAATAATGTTTAACAATTTTATTAATAATTGAGGTTTAAATAAAAATAAAATCATGAAGAATGTAGCGTAAATAACAAAGGGAATTGTGACTTGAGTAGTAATAGAGTTTCGGTTACAGACATACAAACCCACAATCTCCATTATAATAAGATAAGAATTATAAGAATAATATAAATTATAAGAATTATAAGTTATAAGTTATATAATTAATAAATAGAATATATATTAGTAAAACTAAAAAAATATTAAAACATGTCAGCCGAAGATGAAGAAGATATGAAATCGGGCCAGAAAACAAACTGACAAAAAAAGAGTCTCTTTGTTTGGTTTTCAACGACTCAGCATTTTAGAAGTGTATTGAATGGACAGAGATAAGGATTGATATATGCAACACATGTTGTTCATGTTTTGTTATTGTTTTTGTTTTTGTTTTTTTTGTTTTTTTTTAATTGGACGGCACTGTCCTACTTGGTGATAGTTACGGATGCTCGCATTATTAAACCGATAATGGAAGAAATGCTCAAGCAGTTCCTTTTTTGACACTCGCGAACAGAAATGATAAAAATTAAAAGGTTGGTTAACGTTGGCGATCCAAACACAGTATTAATTTTCTCACATAATCAACGCTTTATATTCACAACCATTGTCTTCTTCTTGCGCAAGGTTCCTCTTTATTATGTCTCCATTTATTTATTTTTTCTAACAATCTGTTCTCAATATGAATGCACTTGTTTGGACGCCTACGATAGCGCAATATTATTTCATATCGCCAGCATCTTTTTATTTTACTATTTCTCTGAATGTTTGAGATGAGGCTTGATGATTAGTATTATCTGCGTTATTCGGACTATTGTCCTCATCTTCATTGTTATATGTACAAGGTTTCGGCCGATATGCCCTCCGGCCTTCTTCAGGTATTTCTCGTCGGACTCGGGAACCTTCGTCTGAAAAGAAAAGTTCCCTAAGTTCGATAAGAAATACCTGAAGAAGGCCGGAGTGCATATTGGCCGAAACGTTGTACAGATAAAAATGAAATATGAGGACAATAGTCCGAATAACACAGATAATACTAATCTTTTTATCTATTTATCTTTTAGTTACGGTACCCAGTGCACTACTGGCATGACTTTATATGCCAACGGGACGATTTCTGATTGATTGATTGGTTTTAACGGTATTTTCTGCCTCGATTGATTGAGTGACCCATTTTAACGTCATGTCAATCAGTCTAAGCTTATTGTATGTCTAGATTAATTGGTTGTAACGGCATTTCAACCCGTCTAGGGTTAATTTGTACCTAGATTGATTGATTTTTTATTGATTTTAACGACATATCAATATGTCTAGAGTTATTTTATGCCTAGATTTAAAAACTAATTTTAACGACATGCCAGCCCGTCTAGAGTTATTGTATTCCTAGAGGTTAAGAAATCGCGTTCATTGTACATTCATATATACATTTTGTTTTAGTGGTTTTCCCCAGCCTTTTTTTTTTTTTTTTTTAGTGAGGGGTCCTATATACCAACCCTCCGCACGAGCAGGATGCGACACAAGGTCAATTTCTTAAGCGGAGAATTAAGGTTGGAATTCAGAGTTTTCCTTCTCTAGACATGTTACCTAGCCATGGTTAAAGAGCACAGTCTGCTCTGCTATTTACCCATAGCTGGAGGGAGAATTGGATTCAACCTTTCCCAATGGTATTAGAGCCATGTGAAATCCAACAGCTTCGTCCAGGAATTGAACTCGGATCGACGAGTCTATTTTCTACGACTCGAACCATTAGACCACGCGCCTCCACTATTTGACCGATATATGGGGTTATAACACGTACTACTACGTTGTTTCAGTCTCTAAGCTTTCTGAACACAACTCGTATATAAAATTATGTAGACTCATACAATCTATAGCTTGTAACAGTATCTTATAAAAAGTTAGCATCATGCATATATATTTTTGTAGCCTTTTAATGGTGGCCGGTTTAGCTCAGTCGGTAGAGTGTCCGACTAGGAACCACAAGATTCCGGGTTCGATACCGGTCCTCGTGTGATTAGTAGCACAGGGGATCTGTGAGGTAAAGTAAGGAGCTGATGGTAGGTGTGGCATTCCGCCTCAGACGCCAAAATAATCTCATTGGTCTCAGCGCTATTGAAAACGGGGTAGACTCCCTCGTTGTCTGGCTGATACTGACTTTAGGCCACCTCGAAGATGACTTACCTTTATATAATCATCATCAACATTATCATCATGATCACATAAATCCTGATCAGAAAATATTTAAAAATACCAAACTCAATGTGGATAAAAGTAATGCTCTATTAGTTTATGAAAAGAAATAATGTAATTATTATCAATCACTCCCGCCCTGTCGGTGGGGTGTTAGAATGCACCGATTGCACCTCTGCAGAGGGGTAAGACTCCCCCAATGGGGCAACCTGTTGACCGTGGGTGGTGACCCGTGATGCTTAAGGATTAGAGCCAAGGTGGATGAGCAGTTCATGACATGCAATACTCCACTTTGGCCCTATCTTGGGCTAGACGGGCGGTCGGAGAGGCCCCTCCAATCAATCGGCTGGTCACGTCAAGCCCTAGCACCTATATGATTTTCCCAACCCTATTGCCCTCATGGCAAGCCCCACCCTTTTTATCATATGGGTGCTAGAAGGCAGTGGCTGAGGGGTCTACATGTCCTGGGAATGACGTTAAACTCTATCTGATGTGAGGTTCCAGTTTTGGAGGTTTGGGAGAATGTGGAGCACCCCTTCATCACCATTGCTCCCTGGTCCACTCTGACCCGGAGTGGTGGTACCTGTTAGGTCCCATCTATGGGTTAAATAGAAAAATGTATTTATAAAAAAATTGTATTGATTTATTTCAAAACTTTATCGGCATTAAATGACCCACTGAGGTTGATATGCCGTAAAACAAAACAAACAAACAAACAAACAATCTTCCTCTGATATCCAATTCCTCCAGACTCTTTCCAGTCTTTTAGGGACCATTACAAGGGCACCAACTACAATTGTTACAACATCTACTGAAAATTGTAAGTTTAAATAAAACTGAAACTTGTCTACCAGCTTGTCTTCCTCTTTCTCTTTCTCTTTCTCTTTCTCTTTCTCTTATTTTTTAAGCTCACAGAATGTAATGACGAAAGGGAAAGCACGTGTACTTTTAACCTTATTTATTAACATGAAACCACAACAGTCGATGCAACAACTACTTAGAGACAGTACTTACAGTTCAGTTGTTACTCTCCACTGAGGGAAAAGTTCCTTCAGTCACAAGGGACTGAGACAAGAGCTCGTTTCTATGAGGCTCGCACGTTCATACCAAAACCGAGAAGACATTTTTTTTCTTCCTCGCCACCTCACAAGGGACACTAACTCTTTTTCCTTCCTGTCCCCAAAACGCACAGGAGAGTTCAGGTCCCTACAGCACTATCGGAAGTCACCCACAACTCCCTGCAAAATGTCCATTCTCCCCCTCCAACCTCTCGACACCTTTTACTGTGGGCATAATGGCGTACCACATTCCTTCTTTCCCTCAACTACATTCCTTTGCCTGCCATGGACAATTTCGCAGATCAGGCATCTAGAACGCTTTGAGTCAGATAAGTTTGACTCGTTACTACATCTACCTACATGTTCCACAGTTTTCTTCAGTTCATTTGTCTATCTTTGCATTTTCTTTCATTTTCACTCTGTGATCAATCGGGACAGCAAAATCAACGAGATAAAAAGTTCTCTTCCTGTTCATCAACCCAGTCTCCCGGTTGGCATTAGTGGACCCGTCTGTATTATCATTAATTTGATGACATGATTTTTTCACATCAGCTTAAGCTGATGAAGTCTCACTGGAGTCTGAGAGACAACAAATCTCCTGAGGTCTCCAGGACTTTTCTGAGCATTCTAGTTGATCTCAACAATGCAGTTGTCTGGTTTCAATTGTTCCTCTGATTTCTAATTCCTCTAGTCTGTCTCTAAACTTTTGAGGACCGTTCCAAGTGCACTAACGACAATTGGTATCACTTTTACCCTCATATTCAACATATTGAGTTTGTTTATAAGACAGACTCTTTAAACAAAACGAAATGCACAAGATGGCTTAAAATGTTTTGAAATGCTGGCTCCAACTTAGAAAACAGATGTAGAAGATCAGGATTTAATGATGAATTGCTTTTATCCTAATAGTGCTGTTAAGCTGGGCTGGCGTTGCCCTTTAGGCGAACTAGACGATCACCTTGGGCGCCAACATCTGGGGGCGCCATAAATTTAGACCATACTTGGATGAAATTAAAAATTAATGGAAGGCTGTGGTGAACAACGTTTCATTGACATTTATTTAGTAAAGGATTTATTAACTTAATGTAATAATAATAATTGGTTATGGATGAAGCTACAAATTGAACATTATGTTATGAATGATGTTTCGAGAATTAGAAACAATGTAGTCATGGGTTACGGTACCTATATTAGCTAATCAAATCTAACAAGATAGATTGAAAATGAGACATAGATAGA
>CM042142.1:119027756-119057756 GCA_023376005.1 Doryteuthis pealeii
GAAGAACAAAAAGAAAAACTAGAAAACAAGCCTGTAGTAGAAAACTTATCAAGGAAATAAATACTTGGGCTGTCCACATTATAAAATACACTGAATAAAATATTTAGAATAGACAAGGTAAGAACTCCAACTGATAGTCCAATCAGGACAAGGAAATTACTATACACAAGGCATTACACCCGAGAGATGATATAGTCAGACGGTATCTATCAAGAAACAAGGAAGAGGGCAATTCGAAAGGCTGTTCCCATTATAAAATATACTGAATAAAATACCTTTAATGGACAAGGTAAAATCTCCGATTGATGGTCAAAACAGAACAAGTAAACTGATTACTAAACACAAGGTATTACACCCGAGAGATGATATAGCCAGACTGTATATGTCAAGAAAAGAAGGAAGAAGACAATTTGCAAGCATTGAGGGTTGTGGATATTTGACAAACTAATACTAATTTGAGTAAACTAATACTACAGTCTTTTTACCGATGAATACTACAGATTGACAGACAAGAAGTAACTAACACTACATTGATTTCACCAAGGAATACTACAGATTAACAGACAAGGAGTAAAAAGAGCAAAGAAAAAGTAATTATAGATATTTCAAGCAACAATAGAGAGAGAATGCACGTGAAAGATATGGGCATGGCTAAGAAAGGGAAGCCACAAAAGAGAAACTGAATCCCTTATAATAGCAGCACAAAATAAAGCCATAAGTACCAATTATATCAAATCAAAAATATACAAAATGTAACAGAATATGTGTTGTATACTCTCTTTACTTCTATTATTCTTCTGCTCATTTTTGGTACCTTACGCTCTTCTTCTAGCGTCTGGACTTCGTCTTGGGGACTTCATGTCTGGTCTTCCATTGGGGATTTCTCTTTATCAGAATCCCTGTGTCATTGGTAGTTTTTAGATAATAACCCAAGACTTCGATTTGCTTTAGGTCATATTTTATTCCGAAATCCCCAACAGACTAACTGCGCAGATTGAGTCGACCGTGTGCTTAACACGACTTACCACCTTCGTGGTTTGGCCGATACTGATACTAAACTCTCTTTCTAATCTAAACCGGAAGAGGGTCTTCTCCACCGATACTCATGGTATCCACCGGAAGGATCAGGATGAGGTCAAGCCTTGTCACTCAATCCTTCAAGGCCGCCGGCTGCAACTTATAACAGCCATTTTGGTTTCTACACTACTGTAAATAAGTGTTAGGATACTAACAATTATGTAACATATGCGAAGACAGAGAAGAAAATGTTAGTTGATTGATTGGATTGTTGGGTCATTTTCTGCCGAGAATTTTATTCATTCTTGGTGGGTACTCAAAGTTAATTTCTAAAAACATTTTTATAACTCATTTTGTTCTATTAAACCATAGATAAGACCCTAACAGGTACTACCACTCCGGGTCAGAGTGGACCTTGGAGCAATGACGATGAAGGGGTGCTCCATATTCCCCAGATCTCCAGAACTGGAACCTCACCATCAGATAATTTAATGTCATACGCAGGACATAGAAGAAACTGTTACTCACAAATGTAACATACTAACACAAAGGGAGTACAAGTCTAGGTACGGATTGATAGGAAAAGGTGATCCACTGGGAATTGTGCAAGAAATTAAAATTTGATCATACTACTGTTACATAATCTATGCGGTTGCATAACATTATTGTCAATCCCCTGTATTTCTAAAGGGATGGTCCTTTTCATATCACGGGCGGGACTTTCCATGGAATATTACAGGAAGCCCGCGAAATACGTGAAGTCACGTGGGACCTGGTTGGGTCTTCAGTTTCAGTTTAGACGTCAGGCAGAGAAGATGTACTGCCTTAACTGGAACTCACCTGCATACGCGCGCTATGTTTAGTTACATGAAATGTTTAGTTAAGTAAATAAAAGCTTACGAAAATAACACGGTTTTGTGGTTGGTGAATGTGTTGGTAACAAGACTGGTCTAGAAGAAGGAAATGAGTTAAGTGCGGCCGACCACCAAGACGAAGTCCAGACGCTAGAAGAGACTGGCCTAGAAGAAGAAAAGATGAACAGCAGAAGAATATAGAAGAAAGTAAGGAAAGAGGTATGCAACACTACCAAATGATATATTCACAAACCGGAATCCGTCCAAGAGAATGAGAGGCATAAAATTCACAGTGATTTTGAGATACAAACTGATCGCCTAATCCCGGTTAGTAGACCACCCTAATGTTAATTAACAAGAGAAAAATAATTTTTCTTCTAGTGGATTTTGGTGTTCCGGCGGACCACAAAGTTATCCATTAAGTCATCTACAACTGTTTTCATGCTCCTCTAAGTAAAACATTTTGTCAATGATTTGGTTGCATCTTTTAGGAAATACACACACACACACACACACTACACACACACACACTACACACACACACACACTACACACATATATATATGTGTGTGTGTGTGTGTGTGTGTGTGTATAAGGCTTTTCTTTTCTATTTCTCCTTTTATCTCGCTCTTTAAGTATCTCCCCTCCACACCTCTCTCCAACCCTCCCCAAACTCTCCCCCCCTCTCTCTCTCTCTCTCTCTCTCTCTCTCTCTCTCTCTCTCTCTCTCGTAAACTTGCACACTCTTTTTCTCTTTCGCTCTATTTCCCTCTTTCTCTATCTCTAGCGCACATACACACTATTTCCTTCCTTCCTCCCTCTCTCTCTTTCTCTCTCTCATACACGCATACACACAGTCTCTCTCTCTCTCTCTCTCTCTCTCTCTCTCTCTCTCTCTCTCTCTCTCTCTCTCTATCACACACACACACACACATACACACACGCTTTCTCTTTCTTTCCCCTTCTCTATCTCTAACGCACATACACACTCTTTCCTCTTTTTCACTCACTCTCTCTTTCTCTCTCCCATGAACACTCACTCATTCTCTCACCACCACCCCTCTCTCTCACCCCCCTCTCTCTCTGTCTCTCTCTGTCTCTCTCTGTCTCTCTCTCTCTCTCTCCATTTATACCCAGCTTATGTTACAATGTTTCATCTGCCTTTGATAGACCTTGGCGTCATTATAACATAATAATGCAACTAATGGCGTCTTTATGTAACGAATCTTCACCGCTTCAAGCAAAAAGGCAGCAGATGCTTTTTCATCCCCTTCTTTTCTTTTAGAGACAATCTAGTGTTAGCCCCCTTTTCGTACCCCCTCCCTCCCTCTCTCTCTCTCTCTCTCTCTCTCTCTCTCTCTCTCTCTCTGTCTCTCTCTGTTGACTTTCACCCTCTCTAATCCTATATCTAACTCCTCTTTTCTCTCTCACCTGCATTGTCTTTAATGTCAATGCTCTTTAATATTTACTTCTTTCTTCCTTTCTTCCTTTCTTTCTTTCGTTTTTTCTTTCTTTCTTCCTTCCTTTCTTTTTTCTTTCTTTCTTTCTGTCTTTCTTCTAAACCCGCCCACTCTCTATACTTTCATAATTCTCTTTATATTTCTTAATACAGACAGTCCCCGACTTATGATTGGGTTTAGGGGCCAAAAATGAGAGCGTAAAAAGAAACATTGTTAAGTCGTATGCACTTTTAAATGTAGATGGGGACTTACGTTCCCGTTCTTAAATATTGTTCATTCTTAAATAAAGTTAAAATAAACACTAAATTATAAAAATTGTTGTGGATTTTTTTTTTTTTTTTTACTAATGGAAATAAAAAAAAACATGGTTCACAGTAATTAAATGAAATTACTCAATGTCTTTTCTTATAATAACATGACACAAACTACTGATCCCTGACTGATGAAATACATTTCAATTGGATGATCTATCTCTTCTTTGTACCAAGGAATTGTCAAAAGAATTACCATATTTGACGGCGTATAGGTCGCACATTTTTTTGCGGAGGCGCGTGGTCTAATGGTTAGAGTTCGTGGGAAATGGACTCGTCGACCCGAGTTCAATTCCTGAACGAAGCTGTTTAGATTTCACATGGTGCTAATACCCTTGGGAAAGGTATGAATCCAATTCTCCCTCCCTCTATGGGTAAATAGCAGGACAGACTGGGCTCTTTAACCATAGCTAGGTAACCAGTATAAGAGAAGGAAAACCTTGTGTCGCATCCTGCTCGTGTGGATGGGTTGGTAAATATATATAGGTCGCACTTTTTTTCCAAAATTTTGGCTCAAAAAATTGCCCTGAGTCTTATACATTGTAGGTGAAGATTGACACCTCCCGTAGGCATTATTATTATTTACTCCTTTTGAGTTTTCACATCAGCGTTAACTGATGGCCTTTCACTGGAGTCTGAGTGACAGCAAGTCTCCTCAGGTCTCCAGGACTCTTCTGAGTATTCTGGCAAATTGCAACAGTGCAGTGTTCTGGATGGTATCAATCCTTCCTCTGATTTCCAGATTTTCCAAACTCTTTTCCAATCTTTTTGGGACCGTTCCAAGTGAACCAACTACAATTGGTATAACTTTCACTTTCATATTCCATAACTTTTTCAGTTCTCTGGCAAGGTCCAGGTATTTGTTCATTTTTTCATTTTCCTTCATCTTGACCCTGTGATCTGCTGGAACTGTAAAATCCACTAGTTGACAAGTACTTTCTTTTTTGTTAATCTACACTAGGTCTGGTCTTCTTGCTGGGATAAGGTGATCCGTTTTTATTTCAAAGTCCCAGAGAATTTTATGCGCTTCGTTCTCAAGAACAGATTCTGGTTTATGCATATACCATTTTGTTGTATGGTCAAAATTTAATTTTTTGCATAATTCCCAGTGGATCACATTTATTATTATTATTATTATTATTATTATTATTATTATTATTATTATTATTATTATTATTATTTCCTGCTATTGAGATGTCTTGTGTGTGCTTATTGCTTGCCTGTACTTTCAAATTGCTTTTATACAGCTATGTTTCTGCTTGTGTAATGCACAGCTAGACTGTTTTCAACAATATATGCATAAATACACTAAAAACTTTTTCTCCTGAATCTGACCTGCTGAAATGGGGGGGGGTCTTATATGCCCGTACGTCTTATATGCAGTCAAATACGGTAGTTAACCCTTGACAAAAACCGTTCAATCACGGGAAAACGATTTAACCACATCGGGCTAAATTGGTGTTTTTACGGCACATCAACCCTTGTTATGTTATTTGATGCCAAAGTCAGTTTTTTTTTTGTAAGCAATTATATGATTTCCTGTAACTGATAGTAATCATTTGTAAATAAAAATATGGCTTCAAGTATCTATTTGTTACATACGTCTTCATCTGCTGGATATATATATATATATATATATATATATATATATATACCAACCCCTCCGCACGAGCAGGATGTGACACAAGGTCAATCTCTTAAGCAAAGTTCAACAGGTTTGAATTCAGAGTTTTCCTTCTCCTAGACCGGTTGCCTAACCAATGTTAAATAGCCCAGTCTGCCTTACTATTTACCCATAGCTGGAGGGAGAGTAGAATTCATACCTTTCCCAAGGGTATTAGCGCTAAGTGAAATGCAATTACCACGTCCAGGATTTGAACTCCGGGCGACAAGTCCATTTCCTATGACTTTAACCATTATACCACGCGCTTCCATGGTGTACATAATGTGTGGGGGGGGGAGAAGGGTTCTATTTCGCCGATTGGCCATTTTCATTTGCGTTGATTTGATACGGGCTTCTTTTGTGCTGTCTCCAGTTGTGGTTTGTCTGTGTTCATTGTATTTGTTTTTAAATGATGAACGAAAGACTTAGTTTATTTTTCTCAGACGTCTTTATTAAACCCGAAAGCCAAAAAGAGTTCAACCGCGCGGTGAGAGGATTACATACTCGAGAACAGACAACCATTACGACCGGTTCGACGAACTCAGTTTCCTTCACACGTGTTGCTTTTAGCCAATGAGAAATCAACGACTAGGTCAGTGAAAGGTGAACTGCTGTCAATCACTTCTATAACGGTCATGCTAGGATTCAATGGTAACTTTCTATTTGCGAAAACCGTTATCTAGATTATACTACACTACAGTACATAATTCGGAGGCAACCCACGAATTATGTAACATATTTTCAATACAAATAATTTGCATAGTTATATGGTTTCCTATACGGCAAAATACATCTCTAAGATGCAGTTAGATTCATCATCAGGGATGTTATTTAGTTCATTGGGGGTTTCAGGTCTTTTCGACATCATAAAAAAGTAAAGTCGTCGGGGCGGCCTAATGTCGGTATCAGCCAGACGGCGAGGGAGTCTATCCCCTTTTCACTAGCGCTAGACCAAGGAGATTACTTTTTAGCGTCTGAGGTGGAGTGCCACACGTACCATCGGCTCCTTACCTTACCGCACAGATCCCTGTGCTACTTATACGCTAAGTTGGCGAGGGCCGATATCGAACCAGGAACCTTGTGATTTCAAGCCAGCCTGCATCAAAACATGGTTGTCTGTCGTCACTTCCTGTACCGCTCGGGTTTCGTCCTATATAAATGTGCTCAGTTTGTGATTGACCAATGAGCAATTATTTCCGTTCTTCCACGTCGGTAACTTTCCTTATAGGAATGTTGTATTTTTATCAGTTTCGGCCTATTTCGCATAGGTGAATACTTGACTCTAACACCGGCGGTGTCCTGTGACGGATCGCTTTTACGTTAGTTTGGTAGGGTTTTAATTTTGATTTTTCTATCCGCTGTTTTTTTTGGGGGGGAGGGGAGGTCGTGGGGATTTTTCCCCCTCTCTCTCTCTCTCTCTCTCTCTTCTCTCTCTCTCTCTCGCTCTCTTCTCTCTCTTCTTTCTTTCTCTCCCTCTCTGTCTCTCTCTTGACTTTCACCCTCTCTATTCCTATATCTAACTCCCCTTTTCTCTCTCACCTGCATTGTCTTTAATGTCAATGCTCTTTAATATTTACTTCTTTCTTCCTTTCTTTCTTCTTTCTTTCGTTCTTTCTTTTTTTCGTTCTTTCTTTCTTTCTTTCTTTCTTTCTTTCTTTCGTTCTTTCTTTCTTTCTTTCTTTCTTTTTTTCTTTCTTTCTTTCTATCTTTCTTCTAAACCCGCCCACTCTCTATACTTTCATAATTCTCTTTATATTTCTTAATACAGACAGTCCCCGACTTATGATTGGGTTAAGGGGCCAAAAATGAGATCGTAAGAAACATTTTTAAGTCGTATGCACTTTTAAATGTAGATGGGGACTTACGTTCCCGTTCTTAAATATTGTTCATTCTTAAATAAACTTAAAATAAACACTAAATTATAAAAATTGTTGTGGATTTTTTTTGTTTTGTTTTTTTACTAATGGAAATAAAAATAAAAAAAACATGGATCACAGTAATTAAATGAAATTACTCAATGTCCTTTCTTATAATAACATGACACAAACTACTGATCCCTGACTGATGAAATACATTTCAATTGGATGATCTATCTCTTCTTTATACCAAGGAATTGTCAAAAGAATTACCATATTTGACGGCGTATAGGTCGCACATTTTTTTGCGGAGGCGCGTGGTCTAATGGTTAGAGTCGTGGGAAATGGACTCGTCGACCCGAGTTCAATTACTGAACGAAGCTGTTTAGATTTCACATGGTGCTAATACCCTTGGGAAAGGTATGAATCCAATTCTCCCTCCCTCTATGGGTAAATAGCAGGACAGACTGGGCTCTTTAAACATGGCTAGGTAACCAGTCTAGGAGAAGGAAAACTCTGTTAAACTCCGCTTAAGAAACTGACCTTGTGTCACATCCTGCTCGTGCGGAGGGGCTGGTAAATAAATATAGGTCGCACTTTTTTTCCAAAATTTTGGCTCAAAGAATGTCCCTGAGTCTTATACATCATAGGTGAAGTTTGACACCTCCCGTAGGCATTATTATTATTTACTCCTTTTGAGTTTTCACATCAGCATTTGCTGATGGTCTTTCACTGGAGTCCGAGTGACAGCGAGTCTCCTCAGGTCTCCAGGACTCTTCTGAGTATTCTGGCAGATTGCAACAGTGCAGTGTTCTGGATGGTATCAATCCTTCCTCTGATTTCCAGATTTTCCAAACCATTTTCCAATCTTTTTGGGACCGTTCCAAGTGAACCAACTACAATTGGTATCACTTTGACTTTCATATTCCATAACTTTTTCAGTTCTCTGGCAAGGTCCAGGTATTTGTCCATTTTTTCATGTTCCTTTATCTTGACCCTGTGATCTGCTGGAACTGTAAAATCCACTAGTTGACAAGTACTTTCTTTTTTGTTAATCTACACTAGGTCTGGTCTTCTTGCTGGATAAGGTGATCCGTTTTTATTTCAAAGTCCCAGAGAATTTTATGCGCTTCGTTCTCAAGAACAGATTCTGGTTTATGCATATACCATTTTGTTGTATGGTCAAAATTTAATTTTTTGCATAATTCCCAGTGGATCACACATTTATTATTATTATTATATTATTATTATTATTATTATATATATTCCTGCTATTGAGATGTCTTGTGTGTGCTTATTGCTTGCCTGTACTTTCAAATTGCTTTTATACAGCTATGTTTCTGCTTGTGTAATGCACAGCTAGACTGTTTTCAACAATATATGCATAAATACACTAAAAACTTTTTCTCCTGAATCTGACCTGCTGAAATGGGGGGGGGTCTTATATACCCGTACGTCTTATATGCCGTCAAATACGGTAGTTAACCCTTGACAAAAACCGTTCAATCACGTGAAAACGATTTAACCACATCGGGCTTAATTGGTGTTTTTACGGCACATCAACCCTTGTTATGTTATTTAATGCCAAAGTCAGTTTTTTTGTAAGCAATTATATGATTTCCTGTAACTGATAGTAATCATTTGTAAATAAAAATATGGCTTCAAGTATCTATTTGTTACATACGTCTTCATCTGCTGGGTTTATATATATATATATATATATATATATATATATATATATATATATACCAAACCCTCCGCACGTGCAGGATGTGACACAAGGTCAATTTCTTAAGCGGAGTTTAACAGGTTTGAATTCAGAGTTTTTCTTCTCCTAGACCGGTTACCTAACCAAGGTTAAATACCCCTGTCTGACTTACTATTTACCCATAGCTGTAGGGAGAGTAGAATTCATACCTTTCCCAAGGGTATTAGCGCTAAGTGAAATGCAATTATCACGTCCAGGATTTGAACTCGGGGCGACGAGTCCATTTCCTATAACTTTAACCATTACACCACGCGCTTCCATGGTGCACATAATGTGGGGGGTGGGTTCTATTTCGCCGGTTGGCCATCCTCGTTTGCGTTGATTTTATACGGGCTTCTTTTGTGCTGGCTCCGGTTGTGGTTTGTCTGTGTTTATTCTCTTTGTTTTTAAATGATGAACGAAAGATTTAGTTTATTTTTCTCAGACGTCTTTATTAAACCCGAAAGCCAAAAAGAGTTCAACCGCGCGGTGAGAGGATTACATACTCGAGAACAGATAACCATTACGACCGGTTCGACGAACTCGGTTCCCTTCACATGTGTTGCTTGTAGCCAATGAGAAATCAACGACTATGTCAGTGAAAGGTGAACTGCTGTCAATCACTTCTATAACGGTCATGGTAGGATTCATTGATAACTTTCCATTTACGAATACCGTTATTTAGATTTTACTACACTACAGTACATAATTCGTAGGCAACCCACGAATTATGTAAGATATTTTCAATACAGATAACTCGCATACAGTTATATGGTTTCCTATACTGCAAAATACATTTCTAAGATGCAGTTAGATTCATCATCAGGGATGTTATTTAGTTCATTGGGGGTTTCAGGTCTTTTCGACATCATAAAAAAGTAAAGTTGTCGGGGCGGCCTAATGTCGGTATCAGCCAGACAGCGAGGGAGTCTCTCCTCTTTTCACTAGCGCTAGACCAAGGAGATTACTTTTTAGCGTCTGAGGTGGAGTGCCACATGTACCATCGGCTCATTACCTTACCGCACAGATCCCTGTGCTACTTATACGCTAAGTTGGACTCGTCGCCCCGAGTTCAAATCCTAGACGTGGTAATTGCATTTCACTTAGCGCTAATACCCTTGGGAAAGGTATGAATCCTGCTCTCCCTCCAGCTATGGAAAAATAGTAGGACAGACTGGGCTCTTTAACCTTGGTTAGGCAACCGGTCTAGGAGAAGGAAAACTCTGAATTCAAACCTGTTGAACTCCGCTTAATAAATTGACCTTGTGTCACATCTTGCCCGTGTGGAGGGGCTGGTAAATATATATACGCTAAGTTGGCATGGGCCGGTATCGAACCAAGAACCTTGTGATTCCTAGCCGATAATGTGACCCGACCGAGATTGATCACGTGTCAGCCTGCATCAAAACATGGTTGTGTGTCGTCACTTCCTGTACCGCTCGGGTTTCGTCCTATATAAATGTGCTCAGATTGTGATTGACCAATGAGCAATTATTTCCGTTCTTCCACGTCGGCAACTTTCCTTATAGGAATGTTGTATTTTTATCAGTTTCGGCCTATTTCGCATAGGTGAATACTTGACTCTAACACCGGCGGTGTCCTGTGACGGATCGCTTTTACGTTAGTTTGGTAGGGTTTTAATTTTGATTTTTCTATCCGCTGTTTTTTTTTCTGGGGGGGGTCGTGGGGATTTTTCTCGTACCACAACCACTAGGCCAAGATTTATTCCAATCTTATGCTTATAATTTGCAAGTAATTATATAGTTTCAAGGAACTATTTCTACATCTATTAATAATGGAGATTGTCTGTATTTCTGTCTGTAACAAAAACTACGTGATAGCTCTACGTCACAGCTTACGTCACAATATTCTTATGCTATATTTACCCAAAATTTGAGTAAGCAATTTTAAAAATTGTTTTTACTCTCGTCCTTTTTTTTTTTACAATAACAAGAAGTTAACTAAAAAGTTTACAAATAAATAAATACCTACGATTTTGTGGAAAATTGATGTGGAAAATATTCAAAATAATTGTTTGATTATTACATGCACCCAACATTTTATTTGAGAGGGACGGGGCTCAGTTTTCATTTCAAATTGTTTTCTTTTTCTTTTACTCCTTAAATAAATATGAGGATTTGTCTCACGTATGATACAAACCCTCTGACATTGAATATTTAACTCCCACCCTCTCAGGTAATGTCTTTCAAAAATTAATTTTTACGACGCCCGAAGGGTGTTTTCTGTTGCTAGTATTAATAATAATAATAATAATAATAATAATAATAATGTGATGATATTAAAAAGAAAAAAATTCTCTGATCACGATATAATAAATAAGGACAATAACATCAATATTTATATGATCAAGAGGAAATACCTAAACATGTGGACAAACAGAAAAACAACCAAAACAAGAAAACAGAAAAATAAAGAAATAAAAAAGGGACGAAAAAGTAGCCCGTTTGTCACGTGTAGTATCGGAAACAAGGCCGAAAGTATGGGGTACTCACTAATCACTTTGTATTTACCCATTCGGTTCGCCATGGATGTGACACAAGGTCGCAAGTGTGGGGCATCCACGGAAAATCGAACTTGCTATTGAGTAGTAATGGATCTGCGAATTTAGCTTACTTGCAAACCATTACACCATAATCGGATGCCATTTTATTCCCCAATCTGTTGCCCAAGGTCAGGATGTGACACAAGATCGCAAGTAGGATGCATCCAGCGAGGATCAAACTTGCTATTTTAGTAGTAATGGATCTGAGAATTTGGCTTACTAAACATTAAACTACGGTAGGACGCCCAAAAAGAACGAACATAAAAAAAACATCGGTTATTTCCCATAAGTCTAACATAAACAAAGGGGAACCAATATTGATTGATAAATTATTTATTTATTTATTGATCTACTAGGAAAAAAGAAGACGGGGTTAGGGTTAGGGTTAGGGTTTAGGGTTAGAGTTAGGGTTTAGGGTTAGTTTAATGGGAAAATAAATGAATAATTTATCAGTCAAGAGTGGTTACCCTTTGTTTATGTCAGACTTATAGGAAATAACCAAAAGATATTATCATCCTCATTGTTTGGCTTCGTTAACAAAGATTAAAGAGGTTGTCAACCTTGACCAGAGGCATGTTGGTGGCTGATAAGACCATCCGTGGCGGACAGGCACGGTCACAGCGGCTGTAGCTGAAGATCTGGTCAGGTTTTGATTGCATTGTGTTCTGGTTCTTCTTCCTGTGCCTTTTGTCCTCGAGGATGGCCCTCCGGGTGTTTTCAAAGAGGTTTTTTTCTTTTTAAACTTATCATCAGGAAAGTCCCGAACATAATAATTAGGATTTTTGTTTTCTTTTGTGTTTTTTTTTGTTTTGGTTTGTTTTTTTTTTTTTTATGTTTGTTGTTTTTTTTGTTTTTGTTTTGTTTTTGTTTTTTTTGGGGGGGACTTGTTTTGTTTGTTTTTTTTTTTTTTTTTTTTTTTTTTTTTTTTTTTTGGGGGGGGGGGTATTTTATTTATTCATTTATTAAATTTATTAAATCCGGACACGCAATCTTGAAATTTTGTATTCACAAGATTTAATGATTGCAATTGTTTTCGACGATTTTCTACGCGATTTTTATATAAGATTACAATCTTTATACCTTGGAAATAAATTTGTGAATAACTAGCTTATATTTTGTTGTATTTTTGTGTTTATTAAATAAAAAATAAAAGATATATATATATATATTATATATATATATATATATATATATATATATATATATATATATATAGAGAGAGAGAGAGAGAGAGAGAGTAGACAAGAAAGTAAATTTAAATCTCTAATAATAAATGCGCATGTTATTGAGTCGGTGTTTCATATTTTTCAACTTTACTCAGAGAGGTCAACAACTAGACAGAGTCCGTGAGTAGAATTAAAAACATTCTGGGCCAAATCCGGACACGCAATCTTGAAATTTCGTATTCACAAGATTTAATTACTGCAATTGTTTTCGACGATTTTTTACGCGATTTTTATATAAGATTACAATCTTTATATCTTGGAAATAAATTTGTGAATAACTAGCTTATATTTTGTTGTATTTTTGTGTTTATTAAATAAATGAAATAAAAAATGAAAACCGTAAATATAATCTAGAAGAAAAAATAACGTAAAGAATCGAAAAGACTGAAAATAAGGCGAAAACTTTAAAAGAAAGAAAATATAAAAGAAAAGAAAAGAACAAAAAATTAGGTATGCACTCCTGCCATTCACCACGGGTAGGAGGTCGAATCCAGCTGAAGGTTCTATAAGGGTTTGATAGCATTGTGTTGTGGTTTTTCGTCCTGTGCCTTTTGTCCTTGTGGGTGACCCTGTGGGTGTTTTCAAGAATTCTTTAAAAAAAGAATTCATATCACCAAAATCCAGAACGTAATAATCAGAAGTTCGTTTGTTTTTTCGTTTTATTCGTTTTTTTTTGTGGGGGGCGGTATTTTTGTTTCTCGTTTCTTGTTTGTTTTGGATTTCTTTCTTTTTTGGGGGGGTGTTCTTTTGGGTTTTTGTTGCGTAGCGGCATCAAATTCTATATGTTATATAGCGGCTTCAAATTGACGATGCTAAATCGTGAGTGTTAGTAATCGGGTATATATATGGTCACGTAGCGAAGTATGTAGTAGTCGGACTTAGAAAATCACAACACATGGGTATAGTAGAAGTTTATTTCTTTCTTCCTCGCGTGGTGGGTGGCGAGCGTTGACAATGACTACTACTATTGTTGGGATGACTGGCGATGTTGAGGTAAAGGGGTGGCTGGTGGCGTCTCACGGCCCTTGGTCGCGACGGATCGTGAGCATCGGACACTCACTGTTCTCTGTCCGCCGTCCGCTGTCTGACTGACCTGTCGGCTCGAACCCTCAGACCTTTTATATTGATAAGTACTCATACGCATCTTTATCTTTTGATCTGATAACGGGCATTAGTTATATATTTCTTTATCTTCTCTCTGCTTCTTTGACCGGAAAGCCTCGCTTCCGTTTTCCCCTTTTTTAAATATATATTTTTATATTTCTCTTTGTCTTTTTGCCGGAAGCTTCGTTTTCCGGCCGAGGACAATACAACATTTTTTTTTGTTTGTTTTTAGTTTTTATTTTGTTTATTTATTTATTTTATTTATTTCCGTAGAATCTAAAATAAGAAAAGAAAGTAAACAAGATAAAAAATTTAAATCTTTACTAGTAAATGTGAATGTCAGTGTGGATTGAACTCAGTAATGAGTAGTAATGATTTTTGAAATTAGCTTGCTAACCATTACACCACGATGGGGCACCATTTTATTACCCCACCCGTTCGCCACAATTTGGACGTGATACAAGGTCGCAAGTAATAAAGCTATTAAAGAATAAAGGCATTTTAAAACAAAGAAATCGTGAAAACGCCACTGGAAGATAAACAAGTAAAGAATTTATATCTATTTCATTTATCTATCTATACATATATAAAGTGCAGTTGTGTGCATGTGTATATCCGGAGGAAACTTCGAAAATAAAGCAATTAATGACAAAGTAAATATATATATATATATATAGAGAGAGAGAGAGAGAGAGATTAAATATCACCAGGGCTTAGTTGTTGAGCAAAAATAATAAAGATTTGATTTATATTCGTGAAGATGATTAAAAAAATAAAATTTAGATGATAACAGCATGGATTTTTTTTTCATTTAATATTTTAGATAGTAGACATTAAAATTTATTTTTAGAGTAGCTGGATCAATGCAAGGTCTATTAATTTTTTTTTTTTTTTACATAGGGATTTAAATGGGGCATCCCACGAGGATTCAACTCACGATTCAGTAATAATGGATCTGTGGGACTAACTTTAAAAAAAACACTACCCAGGCGACGCCGGCTAGCCGCTGCTAGTTTAATATAAATATGTGACTTATTTGTAAATCAAAAAGCAATAAAAACGATTATTTAGATTTTTTAAGAGAGAGAGAGAGACCTTTAAAAACGTATAATATCAATAAAATTCCGAACTTAATAATCAGGATTTTTATTTAGTTTTATTTATTTTTCGGGGAGAGGGAGGGTCTTTTTTTCTTTTTTCTTTTGTTGTTGTTTTTTTTTTTTTTTTTTTTTCTCAATTACCTTCTGTTAAGAAACAAATTTTAATTTTTAAATATCTTCCCAAATATAAATAAAATCTTCATTATTTTTGCTCAAAAACCAAGCCCTGGTGATAGTGAATGTATATATATTTACTTTGTCGTTAATTGTTTTATTTTCGAAGTTTCCTCCAGACATACACATATATGGGTTTTGTGTCTTTTTTTTTCTTTTTTCTTTTGTTGTTGTTTCTTTTCTCTTCTTATTTACTTATGTGTTTATTGAGTTTATTTCCATTGACGACATACTCAGCATTCCTGCTATTTCTGTGTGTCTCCTAGGAATCTCATTATCTGTATTGCTAAGATTGGAGACATTTCTCCCACTGTCGACATTTGACAAGTCTGTGTTTGCATTGGCCAATCTTTAATTGCAGAGCAATAATAAACGAAAAAGAAGTTGTTGTTTTTCTGTCCACAAACATTGTTTTCCGAGGAATTCGACTCAACCAAATTGCACTAAAGCCGGAGTTACGACCAACGAAAAACAATCCGTCAGGATGTAGCCGCTCGGAGACGATCTCCCCCCCTCTCTCTCTCTCTCTTCTCTCTCTCTATATATATATATATATATATATATATATATAATATATATATATATATGTTGTATTAAACAACACACACATCCTGTTTAACAATTTTATTTGCGATTTTTCAAGTTTTCTGGCCAACTTTTTAATATTTGGGTGGAATTTGTGGATTAGTCCACCAAAGTTCATGTCCCAAGTACTTTCGGCACTTCGAAGCGCCATCATCAGGGGTGATGTGTTCCAGTTTTTCAAATTATATTAATGGATGTGGAGACTGGAAGGAAGAGAACACTTTTCCTATCAATTCTCTTCCTTCCAGCCTCCGCATCCATTAATATAATTTAAAAAACTTGAACACATCACCCCTGATGATGGCACTTCGAAATGCCGAAAGTACCCGGGACATGAACTTTGGTGAACTAATCCACGAATTCCACCCAAATATTAAAAAGTTGGCCAGAAAACTTTAAAAAATCTCAAATAAAATTGTTAAACAGGAGATGTCTTTTGTTTAATTCAATATGCATGAATGAAAAAATGCTGCCCAAATACACACACACACACACACACACACACACACATATATATATTATATATATATATATATATATATATATATAGTCCTTTGTTAGTATTGAAGAATTGAAAATAAAGTTCTCGATTACTTGTGTAAGAGTTGTATTTATTTATTTATTGTAGTGTACAATACATTTAAGGTGCATTTGTTACCATTGGTTGGCAGGCAGTATGTTAGCTACCTTTCATCAAGACAACGCGCTTGTTTAAGAAATACAGAGATGAAGGGTAGCTAACATGCTGCCTAGAAACCAATGGTAACAATGGCACCTTAAATGTATTGTACACTATATATATATATATATATATATATATATATATATATATATTTGGAACATCAATGTTTTCGATTTGAATTCAAATTATTTTCAACTCCTCTCTCGATGAGTCCGGAGTAAAAACAAGCTCTAAAGATGATTTTTATAAATCGAAATATTGTTCAATATTAGCTATGAATATGATATAAAATATTTTAAATTTAACAGCATTGTGTGTTTTCATATCCTTTAATCTATACTTATATATATATATATATATATATATATATGATTTGTCATTTACTTAGTTCAGTTGAACACCAGGCACTGAAAATCAATAATAGGCTGGTAGTCTAGCTTACGACTCACTGCGCCAAATTAAGTTTCCTAAAAGAATATGCCCAGTGGTCGAGATTAGAATACGCAGGCTAGTACTCCCCCCACCCCAACAAAAAGACCCTCATCCCCAAAAAATTTTTTCTGGGTATTTCACAAACTGCATCCGGTAGAGAGTCTCCACTTCTGGGTCTTTGGAGAGTATGGAGTCACTCCTTTGATAGCATTACTCCCAGTTTCACTCTGACCCGGAGTTGTGGTTCCTATTATTTTATACCAGGTGAGTTTTTCACGCCAGCGTAAGCTGGTGATCCTTCACTTAATGATAGAATCCAGGTGGATGAGCAGTCCATGACTTGCAATATTCCACTTTGGGCTTTTCTTGGGCTAAACCCTCCGATCAATCGCCAAGCCCTAGTACCTATATGATTGTCCCAACCCTATTGCTCTTATGACAACCCCCAATCCTTTTTATCATATGGGTGCTAGAAGGCTGTGGCTGAGGGTCTACATGTCCTGGGAATAACGTTAAACTCTATCTGATGGTGAGGTTCCAGTTTTGAAGGTTTGGGGAATGTGGAGCACCCCTTCATCACCATTGCTCCCTGGTTCACTCTGACCCGGAGTGGTAATACCTGTCAGGGTCCCATCTATGGGTTAAATAGAAAAATGTATTTATAAAAAAAATTGTATTATCCATTAAGAATGGATTTATTTCAAAACTTTATCGGCCTTAAATGACCCACTGAGGTTGATATGCCGTAAAACAAAACAAACAAACAAATCAAAGCCTCAAATAATTTTGTTATTATTATCATTATTTTCACTCCTTTTGAGTTTTTCACATCAGCGTTAGCTGATGGTATTTCACTGGAGTTTGAGTGACAGCAAGTCTCCTCAGGTCTCCAGGACTCTTCTGAGTATTCTAGACGATTGCAGCAGTGCAGTAGTCTGGATGGTCTCAATTCTTCCTCTGATTTCTAGATCCCCCAGTCTTTTTTCCAAGTTTATTGGTACCGTTCCAAGTGAACCAACTACAATTGGTATCACTTTCACTCTCATATTCCACAGCTTTTTCAATTCTCTGGCAAGGTCCAGGTATTTATCCATCTTTTCATTTTCCTTCAGCTTCACCCTGTGATCTGCTAGGACCGCAAAATCTACCAGTTGACACGTCCTCTTTTTTTTTTTTTTTGTTAATCAATACTAGGTCTGGTCTCCTTGCTGGGATAAGGTGGTCCGTTTTTATCTCAAAGTCCCAGAGAATTTTATGCGTTTCGTTCTCAAGAACAGATTCTGGTTTATGCATATACCATTTTGTTCTATGGTGAAAATTTAATTTTTCGCATAATTCCCAGTGGATCACCTTTCCAACCCAGTCATGCCTAGTTATGTATTCCGTTGTGCTAGTTTGCTACATTCACATAGTACATGGTTTACTGTCTCGTCTCTGTCACCGCATAGTCTACATTTACTAATTTGTTGGGTCTTATCAATTTTTGCTTTGATATAGTTTGTCCTTATGGCATTATTCTGTACAGCAATTATGAGTGATTCAGTTTCTCTCTTGAGGCTTCCTCTTCTTAACCATGTCCAGGTCTTTTTATGTGCAACCTCTCCGATTTGTCGTTTGAAGTGACCATATAATTGTTTTATTATTATTATTATTATTATTATTATTATTATTATTGTTGTTGTTGTTGTTGTTGTTGTTTTTGTTTGTTTGTTTGTTTGTTTGTTTGTTTGTTATGGTACTTTTTGCGTATTACAATGTTTCATAATTTTAGGATTTTTTTTTTTGTGTACATTCAAAATATTAAAAAAATGTAACCCTAATCTCGTGAGTCTTTTGAAATAGGATCAACCCTTTGCCTACCAAATTTCCCTCATGGCTGTGCCAAATTTTCTTGGTCGTATTCCATTCAACTGGTTTCCTATTGCAAAAGGATCTAGTACCAGTCTCAGGGTTGGTTAACAGACAAAACAAAAGATGATAGGGGTATCCATGGAGTGATTTTTCAGTGTAAACAAGTGACACGTGTGAGAGACGCTGTCTGTGGTTTATAGTAGGATCACAGTAGTGCGAGAGCCGCTGTGAACGGTTTAAAGTTGGCAAAACTTTTAAAATATAAAAATGTTCGTATTACAATTTCTTTTTTTTCTTTTTTTACATTTAAAATAGTATTTTTAAAAAAAGGTACCCATTGGTTTGAAACAATTTCATGACTGTTTTTAATTTTCAAAAAACTTGCTGATTTTTTTAAAAAATTAACACTAAATTACAAAACAATAATTTTCAAAAAAGCATTGAATTCAAATACTTGAAAAATATCTTCTATGGAATCATACAATGACAATTATATCATTTCATACAGAGAAATATTTACAATTCCAATTAAAGGGGGAAAAAACTTAACAACCAGTCATTTGGAATTTCTCTGAATGTTTGAGATGAGACTTGATGATCACTATTATCTGCGTTATTCGGACTATTATCCTCATCTTCATTGTTATCTGTACAATGTTTCGGCCGATATGCCCTCCGGTCTTCTCCAGGTATTTCTTGTCGGACTCGGACACCTGCTCGGTCCAATTGGACACATGGCTTAGTGGGTAAAGGAGTTAGGTTAAGACAGTTCTAAGTGACAGTTATCTCTGGACTGCACGTTCAGTCCTGATCAAGGGCGGCATTTACATGGAATGATAATTAACACAGATTAACGCCTCTACCCCAGCTACGGTTAGTGGAATGAGAATAGGATACACCCATGGATTGAATAAAGGGTCAGGTTCAAAGTTACGTGATGGCGCCCGATTACGACAAGAAGGTTCCCGAGACTGAAAAGAAGGTTCTCGAGTCCGAGAAGGTTCCCGAGTCCGACAAGAAATACCTGAAGAAGGCCGGAGGGTATATCGGCCGAAACGTTGTACAGATAACAATGAAGGTGAGGACAATAGTCCGAATAACGCAGATAATAGCAGTTATTTGGATATTATAAATTAATTCATTTCAACCAGCAACCTTTGGCCTTGAACTAGATAAATATGGAGAGAGTAAGTTGGAATTAAATCTTACACAGACACATAAAAAGATACACTTGCTAGACAATTAGAATACTTTCAATCACAGATTTTATTAGTTTTTTTTTTTGTTAGTTTTGTTTTTGTTTGGTGTTGTTTTTTTGTTTTTTTGTTTTTGGGGGTCGGTTAATGAGAGAGAAAAGTCAAGGTGAAAGATATGCGTATATTTAACTTTTCTTTATTGTGGTTTTGTTGGTGGTTTTGTTGGTTGGTTGGTTGATTGGATTTAACGACAACCCTTGTTGGGTTATTTCATGCTGAAGACGTTCTGTCTAAATCATTCTTGTTGGGTATTCATTTTTTTCAAACCTTTTTTTTTCAAACACGTGCTTTGTAAATTCCTTTTTTGATACATTTAACCCATAGATGTGACCCTAAAAGGTGCTACCACTCCGGGTCAGGGTGGACCTGAGAGCAATGGCAATAAAGAGGAACTCCATCCACCCTAAAGCTCCGAATTGGAACTTCGACATGGGGAGGGGGTCTTACTCCTCTGCAGAGATGCAGACGGTGTATTCTACAGCTCCACCGACAGGGTGGTTTTGTTTTGGGAAGACATTACTTCTTTTAAAATGGTACGGGTTGAGATGAATTAATTCATAATAGACAAATGACTGGTTGTTAAGTTTTTTCGGACCATGTCACCTTTAAGCCCCACAGCTGCGATCTTGATTCAGAAGAAACATGTTTTTCATTTACACCGTCAAATCCGGTTGTTTGTGAACAGACGATTTTTAGACGCATTTTTAAATTATAAAACTAACTGCTAACCCAAACCCTAACTCCTAACCCTAAACCTAACCCCTAACCCTAACCATGTAAGGCGCTCGAACAATTAATGGCCAAAAAGAACTCGCATTTCAATGTGATAGGTTTACGTTAAATTTGCACAATTGCCATTTGAAAAGGCTTGAATCCTCCTCCCCAAGACTCGGATTTTGTTAAACTGAAGAAAAAAAAAAAAACAATTACAATACTTTAGTCATTTAAAGTAGTGAATATTTACTCTGACAGAAAAAAAAAAAAACAAAAAGCATACGTTTGATGGTCGACATCTAAACTGGTTTCCCCGTCCTACTTAAGTGTGGATGAGGAGGGCGGTTAGCAACCCAGCAGGAATCAACAATATGACCTATCAAAAGGAGGATGAACTCCAAGAGTCAACGACTAAGTAGAGATGATGTCTCGATTAAAAAAAAATACCGCGAAGAAGACCACAGGAAACCACTCCATTATCCCCCCCCCCCAGGAACCATCATGGTAATGCCTAGTTGAGAGATAAAGGAAGCTGTGGAGGGCCATGATCACCCACGTCCTGAATAGACGCGGAAGAGATTAACAAAAAGAGAGAGTTTGTATTATTTGGATTTTTCGGATTATTGTCTTCATTTTTATTGTTATGTACACAACGTTTCGGCCGATGTGCTTTCCGGCCTTCTTTAGGTGTTTCTTGTTGAACTTGGAAACCTTCTCGTCAAACTCGGGAACCATCTTAACGTTATTTATTACAGTTACTAGCAAAATAAAAAAAACGACCCCCGGGCGATGTAAAAATAGATTTTTGAAACATATTGCCTGAAGGGTGGGAGTAAGAAATTCAATGTCAGCGAGTTTGTACCCTAAATAAGTAAAATCATCAAATTCATTACAGGATTAAAAAATAAAACAATTTGAAATGTAAACTTTAAATATGTATTAAAATAAAACAAACTATATATAGATATATAATACCAGTCATGTATTTATTAAAACTTGTATTAAAAAACAATGAGGACTGTCTAATGTTACATGTTCAAATTTTGAGTGAATTTATTCTATGTTATGACGATTTTGGGTAATGTGACGTAAGCAGTGACGTAGTTTTTGTTACAGACAAAAACCGGAAGCGAATCTCCATTATCAATAGATGATGAAGAAATTCATAGAAAAGTTTTTTTTTATATGTAAGTTTTGGCTCTGTCCTTAAGGGGAAAAATGAGATAAGTGAAAATCATAATTTTGATTTTTTTAAATAAAAGTTTAAGGAGATGGTGTGGTGTTTTCATACTGAAATATTGGTCATTTGATTGATCGATGTTAACGGCATGTCAACCTGTCTTGTCGGAGAGGAACCCTTCAATCAATCAGCTGGGCCCGTCAAGCCCTAGCATCTATATAATTGTCTCAATCATTCCTATTGTATATTTGCTAGAAGGTGGTATCTGAGGGTAATTAAACTCCATCTAATAGGGATCCAATTCTGAAGCCCTGGAGAGTGTCGAGTATCCCTTCATCGTAATTACTCCCAGGTCCACTCTTACCCGGAGTAGTAGTACCTGTTAGGGCACCAATCTATCAGTTAAATAAAAAATGAGTTCTGCAAAAATATACCTGTAAGCAAAATTGATAACCAACGATTGTCTTGCAATAATAATTTGTTTACTATGGTGTATTGGTTAATAAACAATCTATTTACTGTGGTGTATTGGTTAATAAACAATCTATTTACTATGGTGTATTGGTTAATAACAATCTATTTACTGTGGTTTATTGGTTAAAAACAATCTATTTACTGTGGTTTATTGGTTAATAAAACAATCTATTTACTGTGGTTATTGGTTAATAAACAATCTATTTACTGTGGTTTATTGGTTAATAAACAATCTATTTACAATAAACAATTATTTACTGTGGTGTATTGGTTAATAAACAATCTATTTACTGTGGTTAAAAACAATCTATTTACTGTGGTTATTGGTTAATAAACAATCTATTTACTGTGGTGTATTGGTTAATAAACAATCTATTTAATGTGGTGTATTGGTTAATAAGAAACAGAAGCACCGTTTCAGTCATTGTTTTGATAAGAAACGGAAGCACAGATCGGCCATTGTTTTAATAAGAAACGGAAGCACCGTTTCCGCCATTTTTCAGTTGCGGTAATAAAAAGACGGAAGTGGTTATTCCACCAGATGGCGTTTAACTGGATTAGTTGTTGTGTTATTTATTCTATAATCAAGCTGTAACATTACCTACAAACTATTCCCATACAAATCATATATACAAAAATAAGATTTGGCATTAAATAACACATAGGGTTTATATGTCGTTAAACAATGATGATTTTACTCCTAACAATTTAAAATTATTACATCTATTGTCTACTAGGTGGAAACCAGCAACAAAATAAGATGAAAGAAAAACTAGTCAAAAATAAATAATAATGACAATGCCCCTTCTAAGAAATTCAGATAACTTTAGCCTATTATATCTATTTATTACTAAGAGTAAGCAACCCACAAGAAAATAAGATAAAAGAATGCTTCATCTAAGAAATTAACTCAACTTAAGACTATTACATTTATTTACTACTAGTTGTAAACAAGCAAGTAAGTAAGATGAAACAAATAGTGGACCATATGACCTTTAGGAACCCCTTTTGCGATCTCGTTTCATAAGGACATTTTTTTTCATTTTCACCGTCAAAATCCGGTAGTTTGTTAACAGACGATTTTTAGAGTTTTTTTTTTTAATTATAAAACGAAGCCCTAACCCTAAACCCTAACCCAAACCCAAACCCTAATCCCTAACCCCTGACAAACAACCGGATTTTGACGGTGTAAACGAAAAATAAATGTCCTTATGAATCGAGATCGCAAAAGGGGTGCCTAAAGGGTCCGAAAGGTTAAGCCATTGAGCTTTTCTCCTTTGAAAATTCTTTAATTTTAGAATCATTTTATCAAATTTTATTTTTTTTAAAAAACCGATTTTGACGGTGTAAATGAAAATAATGTCCTTATGAAATGAGATCGCAAAAGGGGTGCCTAAATGTCATACGGTCCCAAATAGTAATAGCAAATAATTATTTCAATATTTCATCTAAGAAAGATTTAGACTATTCTGCTACTTTTGTTGGGTGCATTTATTACTCGGTATAAATATGCATCAGTAAATCTGCATCTGTAGGCTGCATCTGTAGGCTGCATCTGTAGGCTGCATCTTGATTTCAAGAGTGTTTTGTGGGTTTGTTTGTTTTGTTTTTTTTATCTTCATCAAGTTAGCACATTTTAACACACCCGCTCATTTCGTCCATTTTCAGTTTAAATGAAAACGAAGTAAAAGTTACTTTTCTTTTTCTTTTCATAAGGCTTGCTTTGCTCGGCAGAAACTTTAAAAAATAAAAATAAAAAATAAAAATAAAAAGACTTTTAAAATATTGTTTGCTTAAGTCCAAATGTAAGAGGAGCGTAACCTGAGCTCTCGTCTGTTCTCAAAATTTATGTTTCGGGCCGCAGATTCCAACTTTTTGGTCTCGTCGTTGAAGTTAATGTAAGGGAAATTCAAGTCTATAAATTTCAATTTGCCCCTTTCTACTTCACTTGCCTGTCAGTGGGCATTGCTATCAAACTGATATATACACACATGGAAAATGTAATCTTTTTTTTTTTTTTTTTTTTTTTTTGCAACGTTGATAAATAAATACGCATATCGATATAAGTAACGGGTAAAAAAATAAATCTTTTTGCACGCCTCAAACAACAGCAAAATGGATTTTGTCTAAAAGGTGAAACTTTTGTTTTTATGACAGAGGACCATATGACCTTTAGGCACCCCTTTTGCGATCCGATTCTTGGGGACATTTTTTTCATTTACACCGTCAATATCCGGTTAATTGCTAACAAACGATTTTTAGAGTTTTTTTCTAAATTATAAAACTAACCCCTAACCCTAAGCCCTGACCCTAACCCCTAACCCTAACCCCTAACAAACAACCGGATTTTGACGGTGTAAATGAGAAACGTGTCCTTGTGAGTCGAGATCGCAAAAGGGGTGCCTAAAGGTCATATGGTCCATGACAGAACTAAAAGGATTCCAAAGATGTTCTAAATCGGATCTGTTTTTTTTTGTTTGTTTGCTTGTTTATTTTCACTCCTCATATATATATATATATATATATATATATATTTTAATCTCTGGTGACTACTGGTTTTTAAGATCTCAACCATTTGACTCATCTGATGATTGCATAACCATGAAACTTTAAGTTATGAGTCCAAATCCATATTACAATTGATTATATATATATATATATATATATATATATATATATATAGTCATCAACAAACACCGTGTTTCGACGTATCACGTCTCTTGTGCGGCTATACTTTATATATATATTTTTTTATTATGTTTTTTTTTTAAGTTGGGCTTTATTACGAAGCTTCTAAAAATAAATGAATGAACTCGATGTTATGGAGTATTGGATTCACTTATTTTTTATTATTTGTTATCATAAATTTTCGGGTTCGTTAGATACCCTTTTTCAAATGAATGTTGCTCGTTCAACGGATCTTTTGTCTTTGTTGTTATTGACAGCGGCAGCGTCTGTAAAATATTTATAATAACGGAGTATTCCAATGTCAGCGTTCAGTCCCCTCACGTGAGTTTGTAATTTTAGAATCCATTTAGTTTCTCTTAGTTTTCGAGATTGATTTGTTGGAAATGCATGTTCTATTAAAATGTATTTGAGGTGTGTAAGGTTGTGTGGTAGGGTGTTAAAGTGAAGTGATATTGTACTATGCGGGGATTTGAGTTTTATTGTGGATTTGTGGTTATTTAATCTTAGTCTAAAAGATGTTGATGTTTCTCCCACACACACACACACACACACATATATATATATATATATATATCATAAGCAATACAATCAAAGGTTTTTGCTACCACTGGTTTCAAAGCATTAGCTGCGTATCATCAGACAAATCACCTTTGAAAAATGACATCCAAATAAATATCTAAATACATATAAATATATATTCATATACAAATATAAATAAGATAAAGCGAGAATCCTTCCAAGCTGTGGCCATGTCAGTACTATTGAATGGCTGCATCACTTGGGATTTAATCAAACGATTGGGGGGGGGGAAGTAGATGAGAACTACACAAGTATGATGTGGTCAAATTCTGGAAACAGCACCCCACAAAAAAATAAAGATGTTCTAAATGTGATCTATGTTTTTTTTAAATGTTTTTTTATTTGTTAATTTTTTTTTTTTTTTTGCGAGGGTCGTGGAGGCATTTTTAAAAAATAGGTTTTGACGGACAAAGATTTGATCTTTTGTTGATAACATTCCGCTTTTTAGTTTTTATCACATTATACCAATTTTCAACGCCCGGGTGGCTGTAGAATACACCTACTGTAACTCTGAAAAGGGTTAATATCCCACCCAATGGGGCTACCTGTTAGCCTGAGAACATGTTCATGATTGCAGAACAGTCTGTAACCCAGGTATTAAGTAGTCCCATGAGTTGCAACATTCCATTTCGACCTAGAGGTGCAGTTGGAGATGCTTCATCCTGCTGACAGGATCGTGGTAGCTGAGAGGTCCGTGAACCTGGGTTCTAAGTTATTGGTTACTTAAAAACATATAACTGTCTGCAAACAAATGGCTATTATTTAATAGAAATAATTTCTTGAAGCAATATAATTATTATGTGCCTGGTAGGACGTAAAACTCCATCTATTGGTAAAGTTCCAATTCTGAAGCTCTGGGCAGTGTGGAGTACCAGTACCCATTTATTGCCATTACACCCAGTCCCACTCTGAACCGGAGTGGTAGAACCTGTTAGGGTCACATATATGGGTTAGATAGAAAAAATGAGTTTAAAAATATGTTTTTGAAAAAACTTGTGTTTTTTAAAAAATCAATATCCAATAATAATGAATAAATAAAACGTCTTCGGTATAAAATAACCCAAAAAGTTTTGACATGCCGTAAAATCTAAATAACAAACCATATAATCAATTATTAGTATTAGATAGAAATAATTGAAACTATACAACTGTGTCGAAATTATTTGTATTAGATAGGAATACTTCATATCATATAACTGTATGCCAAAACACTCTTAATAAACAACTACACAAAAATGAAAATATAAATGAACACCGCCCTGTCGGCTGCACCTCTGCAAAGGGTTAAGACTCTCTCTTTAATAAGGCCACCTGTTGGCCGTGGGTGGCGACCCGTAACGCTAGAGAACAGGATCATGGTAGCTGAGCGGTCCGTGAACTGTGTCCTAAGTGGTCCCAATACTCCACTTCGACCTTAGGCTAGACATGCGGTCAACCGTCTGGTCATGTGAAGCCCTAGCACCTATATGATTGTCCCGACTGTATTCTTCAAATTGCTCTTATGGCAGTCACCCAACTCTTATTATTAAATGGGTGCAACAAGGCAGTGTATGAGATTCAGCCACCAACTTATTAAAATTACTAATTTATTAACACACATGAAGTTAATGAAAAATCTAACATAAAAATATGAAGTTAATGAAAAGTATCTCTACCAGTTTATGAGAGACGATGGAGTAGTGTCAAAGTTTTTTTTCTCTTTTCCTTGAACTACATAGCCTGGGCGAGTTCATATGGAGGATAAGCTGTTGCCCATGCAGCAAATCCTCCCTCTCCACACTGCTGCTGTGATTCAAAGGAAAGGTAAGGAACCAATGCGGCTTGGCAACGGTAGTGTCGCAGGAGTTGATGGTTAGCACTGGATTTCAGCATCACACTACCTCAGGGACTCCGGCTCTTGATTTGTTTTCGGAGTTTACTCCCCTACACTATCATTAAACACAATGTTTCGACCAATGCGCCCTCCGACCCCTCCCCAGGTGCTTCCCGCTGAACTCATGAGGCTTCATGTCATAATTGGAAGCCTTCACAGAACTTCAAACCGAACCTTTTATTCAATCCACCAGGATAGACTGCTCTGATTCCTCCAACTACGACTGGGACCAAACAAAACTAAACAAAAATATTCACCTACAAATTATCCGATTAAACAGGGGTTGACATACCGTAAAATAGATTAAAATGCATCCACGTATTCTCCCTCCAGCTATGGGTAAATAGTAGGACAGGCTGGGCTCTATAATCTTGATTCAAGGAGAAGGACAACTCTGAATTCAAAACTGTTATACTCCGCTTAAAATTGTCCGTGTGTCACATCCTGCTTTTGTGGAGGGGTTGGTATAAGTAGATAAAAAATGAGTAATAGAAAATAAGATTTGGCTTTAGATAACCCACAAGGTTTGCCATTAAATAAAATAACCAACCAATTTTTAATTATAAAATATTTTTTTAACTGTATGGTTGAAACTAAACCTAAAAAGGACTAAGGATGATAATATTTTATTTTGCTTTATTTAAAAAAAATTTTTTTAAGGGTTGTTAGCTGAAATGTCAGAATAGTAGATACAGTAATTACGCTAGACGGTATCGCCCTCTGTCATTAGAAAAATGAACTAAGCCGGATGACATATGTGACGTAACGGGTCAATAGGTAGCGTAGTTGTTGCACCCATAGAACAAATGTCAATAATCATGGGACTAAGTACACGTCAAAGAATCAGATGATAAGCGTTTCATTTCCGAAGAAATGGATAGAAAGTGAAGATGAATCTGTTGTAGAAAAAGAGCTTCGTCTAAAATGATGCCATTTCCACAGATTCAGGAGATTTAAAAAAAAGAAAAATTTTGAAAAAGAAAATTAAAAAAAAGAAAATTTTTAAAAAAGAAATTTTAAAAAATTTAAAAAATTTAAAAAAAAATTTTAAAAAAAAGAAAATTTAAAAAAAAAAAAAAATTGAAAAAAAGGAATTTTTTTTAAATTTAAAAAAAAAGAAAATTAAAAAAAAAAAAAGAAAATTAAAAAAATAGGAAATTAAAAAAAAATAAAGATTTTTAAAAAAAGAACATTTATTAAAAAAAGAAAGAAATTTTTAAAAATAAAATTAAAAAAAAAAAAACTTTAAAAAAAAGAAAATTTTTAAAAAAAGAAAGAAATCAAACTAAATTATAAAAACTTTTCTAGCTTGTGAAAAAAAAAGAGTTTCTTAGCGTTTCGTTTCTATCTTTCCTTCCACACAGATGAACCCGCCATAATAGAAGAAGCAAATCTGCCCCTTTCCGCGAGATAGGCGTGGATGTTCTCTTCATCGACGGTAACGGACCCTTCTTAATCTCTCACCGTTATTCGCCCATGCATCAAAATCAAAATTCACAACAGTGTAACTTTTTGGAGTCACTCATACGAAAGATACTTCTCACCCCCTGCAACACCATATTCCATATATATATATATATATATATATATATATATATTAGTTCGTGTATATTACGAACCAATTGCTTTTTCTGAATATATGGGTAGTTGGCCCTGGAAATCCAAAACCTTTTCCAAATTATACACTTTGCTTGCCCGACTAAATAGAACAAAATAGACATTCACTCTTACTTTTGACAAGACCAACTTTTGTTTTTCCTGTCTGCACACGCACTTACACACAAACACACACACAAACACATACACACATACACACACACACACACATATATATATATATATATATATATATATATATATTTATATATATATATGTATATATATATATATATGTATGTATGTATAGTTGTGTGTATGTTTTGTTTTTCTTTTTAAACATCTTTTTTTTCTAAGAGAGTAATCTTGCCAAGCTTACCCTCATTACAAACCCACCCTGCTTTTTGCTGGTTTTGAACTTCCTTCCCTCCAACCCGCAATACACCAAAGGGGAAAATATCATAGCTGATTTGAAATAATTTCAATTGAGGGAGAAAAAAAATAAAAATAAACAAAAAGAAAGAAAGAAAAAAAGAAAGAAAAGTATCAAAAGAAAAATTCACCAAAATATGTTGATAGAATTGCACATTTTTCAAATACCTCGTTTTATCTGATGTGTTTAGCAGACTCGGAAAGTTGGTCTAATTCGAGGCGTTCTACCATTTTAAACCGAGACCAAAAGAAATATATTTCTTTAAAACACAAAAAGAAAGAAAGAAAGAAAGAAAGAAAGAAAGAGTGCAGACTAAGAATTACTCTTAAAACGTCAGTTATTCTGTGATAGCCAAAGTCAGGAATTCATGCGTTAGAACTTCAAATGCTATAAACTCCAAAACTTAACCGTTCTTCCAGAATAGTTGCGCCAAGATCATCAAATTCAGACAGCATTAAAACCCGATGTGAATCTGAAAATAATTTTTAAAACCTAGTTGAAGTACTCGTCTACGTCGGATATCTAAATAATTAGGTGCTCTTGAACTTTCTCGACCATGGAAGTGGTGTTCTGTAAATTCGT
>CM042142.1:119065256-119080687 GCA_023376005.1 Doryteuthis pealeii
TGTAACCTGTTGGGTCACCCATTGAGCCCGGGTTAGATTGTTGGAAAAATCAAATGATGATATTATTTCGCTATCTAGAAAAACTCGCTAACTACCTCAACATGAAATATTTTTAATTAAAGATTTATCTAATCTATTAAAAAAAGTAAGTTTAATAATCCTGTTAAATCAGACATGTTTTCCGAATTTTTATATATTCAATTTGTTTTTATTCAATTTTTTTTTCCTAACGATTGTTCTTATTTATTTACAGCAGATTATTTTTTTTAAATATTGGAAACAAATAAAAAAAGAGTTCGCTTCAACTATGATTTTTCTTAAAAATGATTGTGCGACAGTCTTTTAGGGTCACTAACTTAAATAGTAAAAACGCCTTTTGTGACAAATTTAATTGTTTAAAAGTGTATTTTTAAAAATTAGATATGTATTTTAATTTTTTTTTTTACAGATGTTCATTATGTTACTACTTTCTGACTAAAAAAAAATCTGACCTTAAATAATGGATTTAAATAATTCTAATTCGTTTTTACATAGAAAATGAGCTATTTTTTTTTTTAAGGCAGAAGGCCAGGACGTATTATGCGATATGCGCGAACAATTTGGCAGTACAATTTAATGAAGAAGAAATATGGCCCGATGATTTAAAAGATCTAAATGAATTTAAGTGGAATTAAATATAAATGGCAATTAAAATAAACGAAAGACAATTTATTTACTAAAAGAATAAGTAAATGAATATTAATGAGACAATACAATTGGACAATTTGGTAGCTGAAAATGTAATTTTAATTAACTTACAGTTTTTAATACAAATGATAAAATCAAGATTTTATTAGAAAATAAGTTAATTAAAATTACATTTTCAGCTTTACCAAATTATCCAATTGTATTCTATTAATAATTCCATTACTTAATCTTTTAGTTTAAATAAATTGTCTTTCGTTTATTTTAATTGCCATTTATATTTTAATTCCACTTAAATCATTTTAGATCTTTAAATCATCGGGCCATATTTCTTCTTCATTAAATTGTACTGCCAAAATGTCGCGCCCATATCGCATAAATACGTCCTGGCTCTGCCTTTAAAAAAAAAAAAATTAGCTCATTTCTATGTAAAAACGAATTAGAATTATTTAAATCCATTATTTAAGGTTCAGATTTTTTTAGTCAGAAAGTAGTAAACATAATAACACTTAAAAAAAAAAATTAAAAATACATATCTAATTTTTAAAAATACACTTTTAAACAATTAAATTTTGTCACCAAAAGGCGTTTTTACTAATTTAAAGTTTAGTGACCCTAAAAGACTGTCGCACAAATCATTTTTAAGAAAAATCATGTTGAAGGCGAAACTCTTTTTTTATTTGTTTCCAATATTTAAAAAAAATAAATCTGCTGTAAAAATAAAATAAGAACAATCGTTAGGAAAAAAAAAATTGAAAAAAACAAATTGAATATATAAAAAATTCGGAAAACATGTCTGATTTAACAGGATTATTTAAACTTTACTTTTTTTAATAGATTAGATAAATCTTTAATTTAAATATTCATGTTGAGTAGTTTAGCGAGTTTTTCTAGATAGCGAAAATAATATCATCATTGATTTTTTCCAACATCTAACCCGGGCTCAAATGGGTGACCCAACAGGTTACATTTTTTCTAGTATATATATTATATATATTATATTATATATATGAATAGATAGATAGATAAATATGTGTGCTTATATTTGTGAGAAAACAGTGCTTATAAAATCGATGAAGCATTTATATTTTTAAGTTAAGTTAGCGTGGATATGGAGTCACGGCGCCTGGTTTATTGACAGTTCCTCGCCTTTGCGTCTTTCCAGACCCAATATATATATATTATTATATATATAATATATATATATATATATATATATTATATGAACAAAAAGTTGATAAGGACCAAATAGAAATATTTTTATATTGTTATTTATTCTCAACTAGTTTCCACCTTTAGGTCATCGTCAGGAGAAGATTCTTGGTGAAGAATGTTTTAGAGAGTTTTTTTTTTAAGGAGCATTATAAAAGAATTATAGAAATTGAAATATTTTTTAGGGTTTGACATGCAATATATAATATATAATATATAATATTATATATATATATAATATATATTGTGTGTGTGTGTGAAAATGGAAAAGGAATTTGAATCCGACAATATGAGGAAAAATGAGTAAAGAAAAGACAATGTAGATGGATAAAAATGGAATTTATGATACACATTAATCATATCACTTACACATGTGTTCGGTCAGTTTATGTGTGTTGAAAATATTTTCGCACACAAGAAGAATCGACCTTCATCAGAGTGAACATATTTTGAATGAAAAAATTCGTTGGGAAAAACAAACAGAGATTTTGGAAATATTCGAAAAAACGAATTTAAAAAAAAAAGTTGAACGCTGAAATAAAATGCTGAGATAGACCGTTATGATTTGGATATTTGGTGTTATTATTTATCTTAACAGTTTGAACAATTTTCTCAGGAGCTAGTTTATGTTTTTGAAAAAAAAATCGTGAAAGAGTTTAAAAACAGTGTCGATTAAAAAAAGAAAAAAAATATGGAAAAAAAAATATTTTTCACACACATAAACTGACCCGAAACACATGTGTAAGTGATATCGATTAATGTGATATCGATAAATTCATTTTTATCCATCTACATTTTTCTTTACTCATTTTTCCTCATATATATATATATATAATATATATATATATATTATATATAAATATATATATATATATATATTACTTAACAAAACTACGCTAAATAAGACGTCCAGACCATGGATAACAGCTGGTATTTATAATTATTGTTGATTTAATAAAAATGTGGCGTTAACGCTTTATAGTATTAATTACTATAAAAGATGAGTCTAGCAAGTGAAATTCCGTATTAGGATTACCTCCCCTTGTCTTTACTATGGAAAATATTTGTGTGTTCAAAAATTAGTAGGAGAACATGGTCACAATGTACACTTGCATGACAAACCCTCGACGAAGTTATTTTAGCTCATCGGTCCTCAAAATTTACAGTTTGGTGTATTAGCTTAAAATTTCTTTAGCTACAATCGCCAGTTCACGGGCCAATGCGCACACTCGCCAATTTAAAAAGAAAATTTTATGTGATGCGAGCGTTGGGAATGATTCTTCAGAATCATTTTTTTAACATTTTGAAAAATAGGTTCATTCTGATCTCACTATACAATAATTGAGTAATTATATTATATATATAATTGAGTAATTATATATATATATATATATATATTATATATATATATATATATTATATATTATAATTGAGTATTTTATAATATATATATATATATTAATATATATGGTTGTGGTGTCTGTGTAGAAAAGGTGGAATTTAAAACATCACACAATGCTGTTAAAGAAGAAAAACCATTTATTAATATAATCATAGCTGATACTGATCAATATTTGATTTTACAAAAATCATTTTCATCAGAGCTCATTCACTCCGTAGTTGTTTGGGTCGGAGGAGAAAGTCAAATCAGTTCCACAGAAACAAAAAACCTTATTACGGCAAAAAAAAAAGAAAAGAACGCAAAGTCGTTGACATTATTCACCAATGATTTCCTTTTCTTTAACACACACCACACACACATATATATATAAATATATATATATATATATATATATATATATATATATAATATATATATAAATTTTGCTACTTTATTTGCCTTATATTGTTTTTTAATTTTTATTTTGTTCGGGTTATCTCAGTCGTAGAGCGTTCGGCTAGAAAACCACAAGGTCCTAGTTCGATACCGGCCCTCGCCAACTCAGTGTATGAGTTAGCACAGGGCTCTGTGCCGGTAAAGTAAGAGCTGATGGTAGGTGTGGCGCTCCACCTCAGACGCAAAAACAATCTCCTTGTCTAGGCGCTAGGGAAAAGGGGATAAAACTTTCCTCGCTGATTGACTGATATAGACTTTAGGCCACCCCGACGACTTTACTTATATATTATATATTTAACAAGGAACAGACTTAAATATCGGCCATTATAAACAGTTATGAATTCCATCGATATTACATTTTCTATTAACCCATTGATGGAACCCTAACAGGTACTACCACTCCGGGTCAGAGTGGACCAGGGATCAATGGTGATGAAGGGGTGCTCAACAGCCCCCAAAATTCCCAGAACTGGTACCTCACCATCAGATAGAGTTTAACGTCATTCCCAGGACATGTAGACCCTCAGCCACCGCCTTTCCATCCATATGATAAAAAGGCTTGGGGCTTGCCATAAGGACAATAGGGTTGGGGCAATCATGTAGTTGCTAGGGCTTGACGTGACCAGCCGATTGATTGGAGGGGGCCTCTCCGATCGCCCTTCTAGCCTAAATAAGGGTCTAAGTTGAGTGTTGCAGGTCATGGACTGCTCATCCACCAAGACTTCGTCCTTAAGCATCACGGGTTGCCACCCACAGCAACAGGTGGTCCCACTGGGGGAGTCTTACCCCTCTGCAGAGGTGCAGTCAGTCTAATGCCCCAGTCGACAGGGCGGTAAAAAGATACAGCAGTAATAAGGAATTACATCGATTTAGTTAAGTGTAGTCTAGGATCCTGATGAAATCATTTAGATTGAAACCATGGTAGACCCATAACTCTTTGCTCTACTACTATAACTCATCTATATATTAATTCTCGTGTTCCTAAATTATCCGACCGTTATCATCTTGCAAAAAGCCTCTGGTTAAAAATTGAGACCGTCCAAATCGTCCAAGATGCAATTGCAAAAATGTAAATACTGATTATCTGGTATCGTTTTATCTGTCGTTTCTATAATTGTCATCATCTCAGCTAAATAATGGACCATTCCGTTTTATTATAAAAAAGAAAGGACATGCTACACAGAAAAATATAATATGAAAGAAACAAAGTATGAGAAATATAAGAAGAAGGGGTGATAACGTGAAAATAATGACGCTAATTGTTTCAATTGAACATAATGAAAAGATGAAAGTAAAGAAAGATAAAAGAAGAGAGAGAGAGGGGGAGAGAGAGAAAGAAAGAAAGAGAAAGGGAAAGATAAAGAGAGAGAGAAAGAGAAAGAGAGAAAAGAGAAAGAGGAGAAAGAGAGAGAGAAAGAGTGAGAAGAGAAAGAGAAAGAAGAGAGAGAAGGAGAGAGAAAGAGAAAGAGAGAGAGAGAGAGAGAGAGAGAGAGAGAGAGAGAGAGAGAGAGAGAGAGAGAGAGAGAGAAAGGGGAGACTGAGACAGAGACAGAGAGAGTTAAATCAAGATTATTATACTTTTTACATATTGAAATAAATGGCAGCAGCTCTTAAATAAACATATCAAACGCTGTAATGATTAAATTAACATACTGTGCTATATCCAAAAGTCCTGCTAGTATTATATATATATATATATATATATATATATATATATATATATATATACACATACACACACACACATACACACACACACACACACACACACACACATATATATATATATATATATTATATATATATAATGTCTGCAGTTGTTAAGTCATTTGTGTTGTTTCTGTAATCTATTGACGTTGGAATGCGCTTGGAAATATTTCTGGGGTGTCCCTGGCTTATAAATCCGAACTTGAAAGCATATTCATCTTATGATATATTGTCGGCTTGATTCTCCTAATGAAAGGAATGTTCGCTGTGGAGGGTGGAGTCCTCGCGCAGATGCCCCAATTGGTCATTCACTGAAACCATTCTCCTCCTCCTCCACACGCCCCCGTTTCCATGTTAATATTCCAGCATCCAAAGAGGAGGACAAAAATATCTCCAGATAAAGAAATGGAATTCTTAGATTTCATCTTCGGGTTTATGTTTATGCGTTTGCTTTTTTTTTTCATTTCAGTGTCCATATTTTTTTTATCAATGTTTAGACGAAAAACTTTGTGATATAAGTATAAATCATATTATATTATATAATATATATATATATATATATATATATATATAATATAATCTGGAACTTCCTTTAATGCAGGATACGTCAATCAATCAACACTTACGGTAGATAAAAATCGACCGGCCATTTAGAGACAGGGGTTCACTTAACCACTTGGAGGGGCAAAGTAATGGTATTTGCTGATTTTGCGAGTTTTGGTTACCTCTGTTTCACGCATGGATATTGTTAAATAATAAAAAACAACAACAACTTGGTGAAAACATCTAGCAGTGAAAAATCACCCATATATATATATATATATATATATATATATATATATATATATATATATATATGAAGGCAATTACAATGCATATATCGTATAAAATTCGATAATCATGACAAGCAAACTCGGTGAATAACGTGTGCGACGTGTGGAACACCGTACAGCTGTTTCAACCTTATTAGTGAGACTTAATAAGTTCATTATTAACCCATGTTTCACGAGAAGGATTTTCAGGAGAATTCTGACAGTAATTCTGAAAGGCATATATGTTTCAAGCATAGATATTGTTAAAGATTAATAAAAAACCAGCTTGGTGAAAAACCTATAAAAGATATATATATATATATATATATATATATATATATATATATATATTATATATGAGGAAAAGGGGGTTGGAATGAATCCGACAGAATGAGGTAAAATATAAGGGATGAAAGAACAAAACTCAGACAAATATTTGTAGTATATTTCGTTGGAGTATTGAACTCAGCTTGTCTGAGTTTTTGTTCTTTCATTCCTTATATTTTACCTCATTCTGTCGGATTCATTCCAACCACCTTTTCCTTATATATATATATATATATAAATATATATATATATATATATAGTTTTTTTCCGTAGTTAGGGTCTTTCCATGTGTGGTTTAACCAAGCTGATGCAGGTAGACCATAAGGAGAGCTCAATGTACCTAATACCAGTGAGTAAAAGGACAGAGCAAGATATTTAGTAAATGAAGAAAAACTCTAAACTTGCTTCATTACAATAATTTATTTCAACCATATTAATACGGCATCTTCAGGTAATCACAAGAACATGACTCTTACTGAGAATTTCCCAAAGTAACATCTCTTTTATATCTATCAATTTAGAGTCATGTTCTTGTGATTACCTGAAGATGCCGTATTAATACGGTTGAAATAAATTATTGTAATGAAGCAAGTTTAGAGTTTTCTTCATTTACTATATATATATATATATATATATATATATATATATATATATATTTTATAGTTTTTTTCACCAATCTGGTTTTATTAAATCTTAACAATATCTATGCTTGAAACATATATGCCTTTCAGAATTACTGTCAGAATTCTCCTGAAAATCCTTCTCCGTGAAACATGGGTTAATAATGAACTTATTAAGTCTCAATAATAAGGTTGAAACAGCGGTACGGTATTATATATATATATATATATATATATATATATATATATATTCAATTACCACTGACTCTTTACAATTTAAGAATTATCCAAACATTTAAAATAGTGGTACACCAATATATTTAGATACCATTAAGCCATGGGCCGCTATAAAAAATTTATGGGTCATATGGAAATCCAATCTCACAGACAAGTTAAAGAGACAGTTCTTCCAGGCCGTTGTCGTATCAGTGCTGTTGTATGGCTGCACCACCTGGACCCTAACGAAGTGACTAGAGAATAAACTAGATGGGAGCTGCACAAGAATGCTACGGGTGATCATGAACAAGACGTGGAAACAACACCCCACGAGAAAGCAGCTGTACGGCCACCTGCCACATATCACCCAAACCATCAGAGTAAGACGGACAAGACACGCGGGACACTGCTGGAGAAGCAAGGACGAACTCATAAGCGACGTCCCCCTGTGAAAGCCAGCACATGGGCACGCCAGTGTGGGCCGACCAGCAAAGACGTACATTGATCAGCTCTGTGCGGATACAGTATGCTGCATAGAGGACCTACCGAGAATGATGAACGATAGGGACGGATGGAGAGAGACTGTCATGGATATCCGTGCTAACAGCGCGACATGATGATGATGATGATGAAATCTCATTTAGTTAAAACATTACAGGACCACTTATTAGTTCTACCTAATAAATAATTTTCTAAATCCCTATCAAATAAAATCCATTATATTCAAACATACTTTTTCATCCAAATTTCTCGCTACAAGAATTCATAAATATAGGAATCTAAAATATCTGTTTGTATTAACCCTAATCCCTAACCCTAACCCTAAACAGTGTTTGGCAGAATCTACTGACACCTTCCAACTTACGTTGGCAAAAAAAAAACAAAAACAAAAACAAAACAATGAAACAAATAAAAACATTCAAATGATATAGCTGGCTCACTATAAAGCATTGTTCAAACTTATATATCGCTTGATAGTCATATTTCGGTTATTTCCTAGTTGAGTAACATGATATTACAGGTGACACTACCTCTCCCCCTAGTTAAATTAAACAGTTTTATTAGAAAATGTGTGGTTCTGTTTTTTCTGGGTCACCCTGTTATATCATGTTACTCAACTAGTGGGGTTAGGGTTAGGTTTTAGGGTTAGGGTTAGGGTTAGTTTAATGGGAAAATAAATAAATAATTTGGGTTCTGTTTTTTCTGGGTCACCCTGTAATACCATGGGATTTTGAGTATGATTTGCAAGTTTTGCCAAATTTCCATCCCGACCCTTATCTTCAACCTCAGTCTAACTTTCTAATAAGAGGGCTGGGATTTTTGGACACACGTAATATTTATTTTCGCATGGTTCCGGGTTCGATACTGGCCCCCACCAACTCAGCGGTGTGGACAGTCCAGCAAAGATCTACATTGACCAGCTCTGTACGAACTGGATGCTGTGCAGAGGACATCCCGAAGGCAATGAATGATAGGAATGATTGGCGAGAGATTGTCATGGACATCCGTGCTACTAGCGCGACATGATGTTGGTGACCATGACTAATTGGTCACCCATCTAAGTCCTGGGGAGGCCCATCGTTGCTTAACTGCGGTGATCTGGCAAGAATCGGTGCTTTCTGTATAAAGTGACCGCATGTCATTTATTCTAAGACAACTGAAAACCACAAATAAATGAATTAAAACTTAGTTCAATTCTAACGGTTTATTAAACAATGAATAACAATATTAACGTCCTTCTTATATAGAGAGGCAAGTTTGAGATCATGTTACTTCACTAGGAAATGACCCATATTTCTTATGATACACGAATTTACGGAACACCACTTCCATGGTCGAGAAAGTTCAAGAGCACCTAATTATTTAGATATCCGACGTAGACGAGTACTTCTACTAGGTTTTAAAAATTATTTTCAGATTCACATCGGGTTTTAATGCTGTCTGAATTTGATGATCTTGGCGCAACTATTCTGGAAGAACGGTTAAGTTTTGGAGTTTATAGCATTTGAAGTTCTAACGCATGAATTCCTGACTTTGGCTATCACAGAATAACTGACGTTTTAAGAGTAATTCTTAGTCTGCACTCTTTCTTTCTTTCTTTCTTTCTTTCTTTCTTTTTGTGTTTTAAAGAAATATATTTCTTTTGGTCTCGGTTTAAAATGGTAGAACGCCTCGAATTAGACCAACTTTCCGAGTCTGCTAAACACATCAGATAAAACGAGGTATTTGAAAAATGTGCAATTCTATCAACATATTTTGGTGAATTTTCTTTTGATACTTTTTCTTTTTTTTCTTTCTTTCTTTGTTTATTTTTATTTTTTTTTCTCCCTCAATTGAAATTATTTCAAATCAGCTATGATATTTTCCCCTTTGGTGTATTGCGGGTTGGAGGGAAGGAAGTTCAAAACCAGCAAAAAGCAGGGTGGGTTTGTAATGAGGGTAAGCTTGGCAAGATTACTCTCTTAGAAAAAAAAGATGTTTAAAAAGAAAAACAAAACATACACACAACTATACATACATACATATATATATATATACATATATAAATATATATATATATATATATATATATGTGTGTGTGTGTGTGTGTGTTTGTGTGTAAGTGCGTGTGCAGACAGGAAAAAAAAGTTGGTCTTGTCAAAAGTAAGAGTGAATGTCTATTTTGTTCTATTTTGTCGGGCAAGCAAAGTGTATAATTTGGAAAAAGGTTTTGGATTTCGAGGGCCAACTACCCATATATTCAGAAAAAGCAATTGGTTCGTAATATACACGAACTAATATATATATATATATATATATATATATATGGAATATGGTGTTGCAGGGGGTGAGAAGTATCTTTCGTATGAGTGACTCCAAAAAGTTACACTGTTGTGAATTTTGATTTTGATGCATGGGCGAATAACGGTGAGAGATTAAGAAGGGTCCGTTACCGTCGATGAAGAGAACATCCACGCCTATCTCGCGGAAAGGGGCAGATTTGCTTCTTCTATTATGGCGGGTTCATCTGTGTGGAAGGAAAGATAGAAACGAAACGCTAAGGAACTCTTTTTTTTTCACAAGCTAGAAAAGTTTTTATAATTTAGTTTGATTTCTTTCTTTTTTTTAAAAATTTTCTTTTCTTTTAAAAATTTCTTTTTTTTAATTTTCTTTTTTAAAAATTTCTTTCTTTTTTTAAAAAATGTTCTTTTTTAAAAATCTTTATTTTTTTTAATTTCCTATTTTTTAAAATTTTCTTTTTTTTAATTTCTTTTTAAATTTTTTTAATTTTAAAAAAATTTCCTTTTTTTAAATTTGCTTTTTTTTTAAAATTTGCTTTTTTTTAAAATTTGCTTTTTTCAATTTTTAAAAAATTTCTTTTTTTTAAAATTTTCTTTTTTCAAAATTTTTCTTTTTTTTAAATCTCCTGAATCTGTGGAAATGGCATCATTTTAGACGAAGCTCTTTTTCTACAACAGATTCATCTTCACTTTCTATCCATTTCTTCGGAAATGAAACGCTTATCATCTGATTCTTTGACGTGTACTTAGTCCCATGATTATTGACATTTGTTCTATGGGTGCAACAACTACGCTACCTATTGACCCGTTACGTCACATATGTCATCCGGCTTAGTTCATTTTTCTAATGACAGAGGGCGATACCGTCTAGCGTAATTACTGTATCTACTATTCTGACATTTCAGCTAACAACCCTTAAAAAATTTTTTTTAAATAAAGCAAAATAAAATATTATCATCCTTAGTCCTTTTTAGGTTTAGTTTCAACCATACAGTTAAAAAAATATTTTATAATTAAAAATTGGTTGGGTATTTTATTTAATGGCAAACCTTGTGGGTTATCTAAAGCCAAATCTTATTTTCTATTACTCATTTTTTATCTACTTATACCAACCCCTCCACAAAAGCAGGATGTGACACACGGACAATTTTAAGCGGAGTATAACAGTTTTGAATTCAGAGTTGTCCTTCTCCTTGAATCAAGATTATAAAGCCCAGCCTGTCCTACTACTTACCCATAGCTGGAGGGAGAATACGTGGATGCATTTTAATCTATTTTACGGTATGTCAACTCCTGTTTAATCGGATAATTTGTAGGTGAATATTTTTGTTTAGTTTGGTTTGGTCCCGGTCGTAGTTGGCGGAATCAGAGCAGTCTATCCTGGTGGATTGAATAAAGGGTTCGGTTTGAAGTTCTGTGAAGGCTTCCAATTATGACATGAAGCCTCATGAGTTCAGCGGGAAGCACCTGGGGAGGGGTCGGAGGGCGCATTGGTCGAAACATTGTGTTTAATGATAGTGTAGGGGAATAAACCCCGAAAACAAATCAAGAGCCGGAGTCCCTAAGGTGGTGTGATGCTGAAATCCAGTGCTACCTATTAACTCCTGCGACACTACCGTTGCCAAACCGCATTGGTTCCTTACCTTTCCTTTGGATCACAGAAGCAGTGTGGAGAGGGAGGATTTGCTGCATGGGCAACAGCTTATCCTCCATATGAACTCGCCCGGGCTATGTAGTTCAAGGAAAAGAGAAAAAAACCTTTGACACTACTCCATCGTCTCTCATAAACTGGTAGAGATACTTTTCATTAACTTCATGTATATTTATATGTTAGATTTTTCCTTAACTTCATGTGTGTTAATAAATTAGTAATTTTAATAAGTTAGTGGCTGAATCTCATACACTGCCTTGTTGCACCCATTTAATAATAAGAGTTGGGTGTTTGCCATAAGAGCAATTTGAAGAATACAGTCGGGACAATCATATAGGTGATAGGGCTTCACATGACCAGACGGTTGACCGCATGTCTAGCCTAAGGGTCGAAGTGGAGTATTGGGACCACTTAGGACACAGTTCACGGACCGCTCAGCTACCATGATCCTGTTCTCTAGCGTTACGGGTCGCCACCCACGGCCAACAGGTGGCCTCATTAAAGAGAGAGTCTTAACCCTTTGCAGAGGTGCAGCCGACAGGGCGGTGTTTATTTATATTTTCATGTTTGTGTAGTTGTTTCTTAAGAATGTTTTGGCATACAGTTATATGATACGAAGTATTCCTATCTAATACGACATAATAATTTCGACACAGTTGTATGGTTTCAATTATTTCTATCTTATACTAATAATTATATGGTTGGTTATTTAGATTTTACGGCATGTCAAAACTTTTTGGGTTATTTTATGCCGAAGATGTTTTTATTTATTCATTCTTATTGGATCTTCATTTTTTTAAAAACTCAAGTATTTTCAAAAACACATTTTTAAACTCATTTTTTCTATCTAACCCATATATGTGACCCTAACAGGTTATGCCACTCCGGTTTCGAGAAGGACTGGAAGTAAGGACAATAAAGGAGTACTCCACACTCCCCAGAGCTTCAGAATTGGAACTCTACCAATAGATCGAGTTTTACGTCCTACCAGGCACATAATAATTATATTGTTTCAATAAATTATTTCTATCAAATAATAGTCATTTATTTGCAGACAGTTATATGGTTTTAAGTAACCAATAACTTAGAACCCAGGTTCACGGACCTCTCAGCTACCACGATCCTGTCAGCAGGATGAAGCATCTCCAACTGCACCTCTAGGTCGAAATGGAATGTTGCAACTCATGGGACTACTTAATACCTGGGTTACAGACTGTTCTGCAATCATGAACATGTTCTCAGGCTAACAGGTAGCCCCATTGGGTGGGATATTAACCCTTTTCAGAGTTACAGTAGGTGTATTCTACAGCCACCCGGGCGTTGAAAATTGGTATAATGTGATAAAAACTAAAAAGCGGAATGTTATCAACAAAAGATCAAATCTTTGTCCGTCAAAACCTATTTTTTAAAAATGCCTCCACGACCCTAAAAAAAAAAAAAAATTAACAAACAAAAAAACATTTAAAAAAAACCTAGATCACATTTAGAACATCTTTATTTTTTTGTGGGGTGCTGCTTCCAGAATTTGACCACAGCATACTTGTCTAGTTCTCATCTACCCCCCCCCACCAATCGTTTGATTAAATCCCAAGTGATGCGGCCATTCAATAGTACTGACATGGCCACAGCTTGGAAGGATTCTCGCTTTATCTTATTTATATTTGTATATGAATATATATTTATATGTATTTAGATATTTATTTGGATGTCATTTTTCAAAGGTGATTTGTCTGATGATACGCAGCTAATGCTTTGAAACCAGTGGTAGCAAAAAACTTTGATTGTATTGCTTATAATATATATATATATATATATATATATATATATATATATGTATGTGTGTGTGTGTGTTGGGGGGGGAAAACATCAACATCTTTTAGACTAAGATTAAATAACCACAAATCCACAATAAAACTCAAATCCCCGCATAGTACAATAGCACTTCACTTTAGCACCCTACCACACAACCTTACACACCTCAAATGCATTTTAATAGAACACGCATTTCCAACAACGCAATCTCGAAAACAAACAGAAACTAAATGGATTCTAAAATTACAAACTCACGTGAGGGGACTGAACGCTGACATTGGAATACTCCGTTATTATAAATATTTTACAGACGTTGCCGCTGTCAATAACAACAAAGACAAAAGATCCGTTGAACGAGCAACATTCATTTGAAAAAGGGTATCCAACGCACCCGAAAATTTATGATAACAAATTATAAAAAATAAGTGAATCCAATACTCCATAACATCGAGTTCATTCATTTATTTTTAGATGCTTCGTAATAAAGCCCAACTTAAAAAAAAACATAATAAAAAATATATATATATAAAGTATAGCCGCACAAGAGACGTGATACGTCGAAACACGGTGTTTGTTGATGACTATATATATATATATATATATATATATATATATATATATATATATATATAATCAATTGTAATATTATGGATTTGGACTCATAACTTAAAGTTTCATGGTTATGCAATCATCAGATGAGTCAAATGGTTGAGATCTTTAAAAACCAGTAGTCAAATGGTTGAGATTAATATATATATAATATATATATATATATATATATATATATATATATAATATATGAGGAGTGAAAAAAAACAAGCAAACAAAAACAAAAAAAAAACAGATCCCATTTAGAACATCTTTGGAATCCTTTTAGTTCCGTCATGAACCATATGACCTTTAGGCACCCCTTTTGTGATCTCGACTCACAAGGACACTTTTCTCATGTACACCGTCAAAATCCGGTTGTTTATTAGGGGTTAGGGTTAGGGGTTAGGGACAGGGCTTAGTGTTAGGGGTTAGTTTCATAATTTAGAAAAAACTCTAAAAATCGTTTGTTAGCAATTAACCGGATATTGACGGTGTAAATGGAAAAAATGTCCCCAAGAATCGGGATCGCAAAAGGGGTGCCTAAAGTCATATGGTCCTCTGTCATAAAAAAAAAAACAACAAAGTTTCACCTTTTAGACAAAATCCATTTTGCTAGGCGTGCAAAAAGATTTATTTTTTTACCCGTTACTTATATCGATATGCGTATTTATTTATCAACGTTGAGCAAAAAAAAAAAAAAAAAAAAAAGATTACACCTTGTGTGTGTATATATCAGTTTGATAGCAATGCCCACTGACAGGCAAGTGAAGTAGAAAGGGGCAAATTGAAATTTATAGACTTGAATTTCCCTTACATTAACTTCAACGACGAGACCAAAAAGTTGGAATCTGCGGCCCGAAACATAAATTTTGAGAACAGACGAGAGCTCAGGTTACGCTCCTCTTACATTTGGACTAAGCAAACAATATTTTAAAAAGTCTTTTTATTTTTATTTTATATTTTATTTTTTAAAGTTTCTGCCGAGCAAAGCAAGCCTTATGAAAAGAAAAAGAAAAGTAACTTTTACTTCTTTCATTTAAACTGAAAATGGACGAAATGAGCGGGTGTGTTAAAATGTGCTAACTTGATGAAGATAAAAAAAACAAACCCACAAAACGCTCTTGAAATATAATCAAGATGCAGCCTACAGATGCAGCCTACAGATGCATTACTCTCTCTTTC
>CM042142.1:119083287-119095787 GCA_023376005.1 Doryteuthis pealeii
ATGTACCAGTTCCCCCTCCCACCCTTTTTATTCATACCCATTTAGTCTTCACCGCAGTCAGATGTGCTTAGCTCCCGTACAGAGGAGTAAGACCCCCTACCAAAAAATGGAGTATTCTGGATATGATACTAAACTGTATATGGAGACCCCGAGGTGTGTGAATACCCCTTAATTTCCATTACTCCCAAGACCCGGGGTTATAGTACCTTTTAGTGTCCTATCTATGGATCAAATTTGCAAATTAGTTGTATTATATGATAGCAAGTATTTATATATTATCCAATGAGGTTATTTTATGCCTAGAGGTTTGGGGAATTGCGTTTATTGTACGTCTAGCAGCGGCTACCCAGCGTCGCTTGGGTAGATTTTTTAAAGTTAGCCCTGGAGATCCATTATTACTGAATCGTGAGTTGAATCCTCGTGAGATGCCCCATTTAAATCCCTATATAAAAAAAAATAGACCTTGCATTGATCCAGCTACTCTGAAAAGAAATGTTAATGTCTACTATCTAAAATGTTAAATGAAAAAAAAATCCATGCTGTTATCATTTAGATTTTATTTTTTAATTATCTTCATGAATATAAATCAAATCTCTATTATTTTTGCTCAAAAACCAAGCCCTGGTGATATTTAATGTGCATATATATTTACTTTGTTGTTAATTGTTTTATTTTCGAAGTTTCCTCCGGACATACATATACACACAACTGCCCTTTTTATATGTATAGATAGATATATTTACATTTTTGTGTAGGTCGTATGATATTAAGTATTTCTATCTAACCTACAGAAAAATGTAAATATAATCGTACAATGAACGCAATTCCCTAACCACTAGGCATAAAATAACCTCATACGGATTACCATGGCATTAAAATCAATCCATCAATCAATGAAATACCCAATACTTTTCTCAGTATACTCGCAACGCAAGGATTTGGGCATTCCATTGTGCTATAATGGTTAGCAAGCTCGTCTCACAGATTCATTACTACTGAATAACGAGTTCGATCCTCGCTGGATGCTCCATAATTGCGACCTTGTATGATGTCTTACCCGTGGACCAACGCAATGAGTAAAATCTTAAACAGTCGGTTTAGCTCAGTCGGTAGAGCATCCGACTAGTAACCACAAGGTTCCGGGTTCGATACCCGCCCTCACCAACTCAGCGTATGAGTAGCACAGGGATATGTGCGGTAAAGTTAGTAGCTGATGGTAGGTGTGGCGTTCCACAACAGATGCCAAACAATGTCCTTGGTCTAGCGCTAGTGAAAAGGGGATAGACTCACTCGCTGGTGATAACCGACTTTAGGCCACCCCGACGACTTTACTTACTTTTACTTTTATTTTACCTATAGCTTGAGGGAGAATAGTTGGATTTATACCTTTTCCCATGGGTATTACGCCTATGGGAAATACAAACACACACTCACACACACACACACACACACACACACACACACACATATATATATATATATATATATATATATATATAGTGAAAAGGGGATAGACTTCTTCGCTGGTTGGCTGATACCTACTTTAGGCTACCCCGACAACTTTACTTTTTTTTACACATTCGCACCAGATCTGTTAGCTATTGGTAAACCCGGTTTTCTAAAGCGATAATTCTTCGTATGTGTACCTGTGTCGGTGTACTGTATCACTGCACCACTGCGAATCTAACAAATCACTTGGAGAAAAAGATATATGGGAACTGCGTAACCCATCAAAAGAGTAGTTGTATAGACACGTGTCTCCTATCTCACAAACCATTTGGGTAAGATGAACAAGACATGCTGGACACTGATGGAAAAGCAAGAACGAGCTCTTAGGTGACGTTTTCCTGTGCACACCAGTGTGAGTCGTCCAGCAAAAACCTATATCAATCAGCGCATGGTGTAATGGTTAAAGTCATGGGAAATGGACTCGTCGACCCGAGTTCAAATCCTAGATGTGGCAATTGCATTTCACTTAGCGCTAATACCCTTGGGAAAGGTATGAATACTACTCTCCTTCCCGGCTATGGATAAATAGTATGGCAGACTGGGCTCTTTAACGTTGGTTAGGCAACCGGTCTAGGAGAAGGAAAACTCTGAATTGAAACCTGTTGAACTCCGCTTAAGAAATTGACCTTGTGTCACATCCTGCTCGTGTGGAGTGGTTGGTAAATATATATATATATATATCAATCAGCTCTGTATGGATGCTGTGTGGAGGATCTCCCTGAGGTGATGACTAATAAGAAGCAAAGAGGGAGAGTCATGGATATCCGGGCTTTCAGCGTGACCTGATAATGATGATGATGATGATGATTCCTACTAAGATTATCAGCATTTGATGATGACCACAAACCCATAATAAACTAACTCATAAGTGACGTTCTTCTCTGGGCACCTACACGTAAAAAAAACATTGAGGGTTGACCAGCAAAAACCCTACATCGATCAGCTCTGCGCGGACACTGGATGCTATGCAGATGATGATAGGGACGGTGGCATGGAGTTCCGTGCTGTCAGCTCGCCTTGATGATGTTTTCTCAAATTTCCTGCAACCCGTGATGCTTAAGGATAGAACCCAAGTGGTTGAGCAGTCCATGCAATACTCCACTTTGGCCCTTTCTTGGTCGGAGAGGCCCACTCCGATCAATCGGCTGGTCACGATTTTCCCAACCCTATTGCCCTTATGGCAAACCCTAACCCTTTTTATCATATGGGTGCTAGAAGGCAGTGGCTGAGGGTCTACATGTCCTGAGAATGACGTTAAACTCTATCTGATGTTGAGGTTCCAGTTTTGGAAGTTTGGGGAATGTGGAGCACCCCTTCATCACCATTGCTTCCTGGTCCACTCTGACCCGGAGTGGTAGTACCTGTTACGGTCCCATCTATGGATTAAATAGAAAAATATGAGTTCATAAACAAAATTTGATTATACATTAAGAATGAATTTATTTCAAAACTTTGTCGGCATTAAATGACCCCCTGAGGTTGATATGCCGTAAAACAAAACAAACTAAACAAACAAAATCAAATTTCCCGCCTATTTCTCGTTGGCCTTGACGATGCCATGTTTTTTTGTTGTTTTTTTTTGCACAGTTTCGCTTCTTTCCTGGATATCTTATTCATCTGAAATCAGTTCTTTTGTTTTTTTGGCGCCGTTTCAAACGATGAGGTAACTCTGATAGGGACGAATTTTGATAAATATTATTATTATTACTGTTGACGTTTTTTTTCTATATAACATAAAGTCATTCTGTTTTTTTATTAGCTTCCTTCACACACACACTCTCTCTCTCTCTCTCTCTCTCTCTCTCTCTCTCTCTCTCTCTCTCTCTCTCTCTTACACACACACACACACAAACTCTCTCTCTTACTCTCTCTCACACACTCTCTCTCTCTCACACACACACAGACACACACATACACATACACACACACTCTCTCTCTTCTTTCTCTCTCTCTTCTTTCTCCTCTCTCTCTCTCTCTCCCTCTCTCACTATATCTATCTATCTATGTCAGTCTGTCTGTCACTTTCTCTCTCTCTCTCTCTCTCTTCTCTCTCTCCTCTCTCTCTCTCTCTCTCTCTCACACACACACACACACACACATACTCTCACGCAGAACCCCCCCAAACACACACTCTCTCTCTCTGTCTCTCTCTCTCTGTCTCTCTCTGTCTCTCTATCTATCTATCTCAGTCTGTCTGTCTGTCTGTCTGTCTCTCTCTCTTCTCTCTCTCTTTCTCTGTGTGTGTGCGTGTGTGTCACACACACACACGCCAGCTCGCGCGCGCGCATGCACTATCTATCTCTGTCTGTCTGTCTGTCTCTGTCTGTCTGTCTCTCTCTCTCTCTATCTATCTATCTATCTATCTCTGTCTGTCTGTCTCTCTCTCTCTCCTCTGTCACACCCACTCACACACGCACGCACTTTCTATCCCTGTCTGTCTGTCTGTCTGTCTGTCCGTGTGTGTGTGTGTGTGTGTCTCACACACACACACACGCGCGCGCATGCACTCTCTATCTCTGTCTGTCTGTCTGTCTGTCTGTCTCTCTCTCTCTCTCTCTCTCTCTCTTCTCTCTCTCTCTCTCTCTCTCTCGTTCCTCGTCTCTTTTTATCACCGACATTGTTTCTCAATGTCTTCCGGTATTTCCACAAACCTTCATCTCTGATTAACGACTGACGCTTTCCCCCAATGTTTGGTTGCTCCCAATGCCGCATTTTTCCAGCCAAGAAAAACGACTGTTTCAAATTAAAGTTTTTCGAGAAACGTCTAGGATAAACGGTATAAACTGGTGTTTATTTGTCTGGATTTATGAGATGAGGTTTCAAAATTTGTAATATTTGGATTTTTTTAACTGTTGTCACCATCTTTATTGTTATATACACAAGGTTTCGGCTGGTGTGCCCTCCGGCCTTCTTCGAGTGTTTCTTATCGAACTTAGGAACCTTCTTGTTCATTTTGACACATGGTGCAACGGATATAGGGACTGAGTTGATGCAGTTCTAAGTGACAAGCATCTGTAGGTTGCAGGTTCAGTCCTGACCACGGGCGATAATAATATAGAATACTTGATACAGATTAACACATGTACCCGGTCATGGTTAGTGGAATGAGACCAGTCTACTCCGGTGGGTTGAATAAAGGGTTCGATCCCAAGTTCCGTTAAGGCTCCCGATTACGCCATGAAGGCTCCCGAGTTCGACAAGATGGTGTCAGAAATTTTTTTTTAAATACTTTCTGAATAAAATCAGTAAATTTTCTACCTAGTTCTTTTATTTATTTATTTATTTTTCTCTTTTGGAATTAACATCTGTAATAATTTCGTATAGGATGTGACACAAAATCGCATGTATGGGGCTTCCAGCGTGGATCAAACTCACTATTCAATAGTAGTGGATCTGCAAGACTACCTTTCTAACCATTATACCAGGATGAGACGCCATCGCTTCCGTGTGTGGTAGGTATTTACCCAACCCGTTCGCTACGGGTAGGATGTGACACGAGGTTGCAAGTATTGGGCGTCCAGTTAGGATCTATTTTTCAGTAATAATGAACCCGCACAACTAGCTTGCTAACCATTACACAACGATAGGACGCTTATACTTGAGTGTAAGATATACAATGCAGTTAGAGAGTTGACTGGTTAGGTGGCTGGTTAGATTTTACGGCATATCAAACTGTGTTGGGTTATTTTATATCGAAGACTTTTTGTTTTATTCATTCTTGATTTTTTTTTCTTTTAAAATGTAATGAATTGTAAATATATTTTTAAACTCATTTTTTTCTATTCAACCCATGGGTTGTACCCTAACAGGTACTACCACTCCGGATCACAGTGGACCAAAGTTCCAAAATTCGAACTTCACTATTGGATGCAGTTTAACGTCATACTCAGTATATTAAGACCCTCAGCCACAGCCTTCTAGCACGTATATGATTAAAAAATTGGGGATTCGCCATAAGGGCAAGAGGGTCGGAACAATCTTAATGATGACCACTCGATCGAGCGTGTCCGAGTGTCAATGTAGCTTAAGTCAGGACCAAAGTGGAGTGTTGCATGTCAATGGGGCCACATGTTAGCCGTCGGTGGCAACCCGTGATGCTTAAGGGCTGAGCAGTCCATGACATAGAACACTCCACTTTGATCCTTTCTTATGCTATACGGGCGGTCAGGAAGGCCCCTTCAGATCAATCGGCAGGTCACATCAAGCCCTAGCACCTATATGATTGTCCCGACCGTACTGCTCTTATGCCACACCCCAAACTTTTTTTGTGCTAAAAGCCTGAGAGTTTTAGTGTCTTGTAAAATTTCTGAAAAGTTCTAGGCTCAACCAAGTAGGAAATGAGCTAGAACAGAACTTCTCAAAGTGGTCCATTTAGAACCTGAGGGTGGGAACGATATGAGGATCATTCAATAAATAAGACATTAGTAGAAGATGGAGACATAAAAAAAATAACTCTATTAGAAAAAAATGTGATAAATACAGTGTGTGTTCAACAAGCTTATTATTTGTCTATGTAGGTCATGTGACTGTCCGCACCAACATTTATTAAATTATACTTATCATAGAAGAAAGGTGATCGGGACCATATGACCTTTAGGCACCCCTTTTGCGATCTCATTTCATAAGGAAATATTCTTCATTCGGTGGTTTGTTAACAGATGCTTTTTAGAGTTTGTTTTTTTAATTATAAAAACTAACCCCTAACCCTAACCCCTAACAAACAACCGGATTTTGACGGTGTAAATGAAAAAAATGTCCTTATGAAACGAGATCGTAAAAGGGGTGCCTAAAGGTCATATGGTCCGAATTTTCAATAGAAAGGTTAAGCCATTAAGCTTTTCTCCTTTGAAAATTCTTTAATTTTAGAATCATTTTATCAAATTTTTTTTTTAAATTTAAAAAAAAGAACATATATTACTGTCAACTAAATCTCCCAACATTCCTATCCCCAACTGTGTTTGGACAAAAACAATTTTTTATTTCCTTTTTTTTTTTTTATTTTATTTTATTTTATTTTATTTTTTTTTTTTTTGAATATCTGAAAAATCCTAAAACACGTGTTACCCAGTCTATGAAATGATTGAGATTGGAAAGACACTCCCAAATCTATCAAACTCGTCTGGAATTTAATGACAGCAACCCCCAGGTTTTCTCCAATTCCACCCATCGCTCACATTACCCCCTGATAAGTTTGTTGCATGTGTTGGCACCCTTAAAAATGGGTAGCCTAGCGAGAGAGAAGTAAAAAGATAAATACAAATTTGAAAAAATACGCGTAAAATAGAGAGAAAATAAACTTCTTTTTTTTTTTCGCATTCCGTTTACAGTTTAGCACAACTACTACACAAACCAGGAAATTTTAAAGGGGAGGGGGAAAGGAACTGGGAATTTTATTTTTAAACGAAATAACTAAATATATACATTAAAAATAGAATGTTTTACTTACCCAATAAACAGTTTTTAATTGGATAAAACAGAATCGTATGTGTCGGGCCAACGAAAACAAAAAGGGAATTATTCGGGGTTTTTTAAAGAATAAAATGAAATATAATATTAAGCAGCGAAATGTTATTTTAGCTGTTTCTCCAAGCTTAGCCTAGCTATGACACAAGGTCAGAAGTATGAGGCACCCAGTGAGAATCGAACTCGGAAGCAATGTTTGGCTACGCGACGTCTCTAAAAACATAACTGTGTGAGGTTCCATATATATGGTGAACTTCTCCTATCGTGAAAGATAGATGAGGGTCAGCAGTGAGTGATTTGTTTCCTCCCATGTTGTGCATGCTAACAAGAAGACATTTTGTGTTTCCTCGAGTGTGATAGCAGCCCAGCCTTGCTGCAAGTTATGAAGCCACACTGACAGAGAGAATTTCCTAAAGCGGGAGTCAAATGTTTTTGTTTTAAAGTTAGACGGAGCTGATCTCGGTGTTTTAGTCTATTTTCTTCAAAGCTCTTTAATTTAGCGAAACATGTCTTACGCCATTCTCTCCGATTTGATGCTAGATTTTCCCAAGCACTCAGGTCAATATTGAGGCGTTTCAAATTGTCCTTCAATTTGTCTTTATAGCGTAAGAGTGGACGTCCAATAGAACGCTTAGCATTTAGTAATTGTCCGTATAATATCTTCTTTGGAAGCCTGTTCTCATTCATTCTGACAACATGACCAGCTCACCCAAGCTGAACATTTGCTTGTAAGATTTTGATGTCAGCAATGTTACATTTTTTTTAAATCCCATTGTATTTTCATAGTTAAATACATTTTACTTGCATGGGTCCCAAAAAATGTTATATGGTCCCCGGGGGATCTATATGGACCCCGGTTGAGAACCACTGATCTAAAGGTATAAAATGTACGCAAAATTGTCACTTCTGTTTAAGAACTTTTCCACCACCAGCAGGCACTTCCGGTAAAAATTGGCCAATGAGAGACAAGCACAGAAAGTATTTAAGATCGTTTACAACTGTTCTCAAATCAATTACTGGTTTAACTTTCTACCAGCTAGACCTAACTGTTGGATTAACAACCATAGGAATACTACAGACTTGGACTTATATATATCACAGAGGGGTTATTTCCAATAAGTGTAACATAAACAAAGGGGAACCACTCTTGACTGATAAATTATTTATTTATTTATTGATCTACTAGGAAAAAAGAAGACAGGGTTAGGGCTAGGTTTAGGGTTAGGGTTAGTTTAATGGGAAAATAAATAAATAATTTATCAGTCAAGAGTGGTTCCCCTTTGTTTATGTTAGACTTATAGGAAATAATCCACAGAGAATTACCAACTCACTACAGACTAGGATTGCCAACTGAAATCTGTGAATAACAGAACAACTGAACCTCTACAATGGCGAAAAGGATGTTAACACAACCCCCAAGCCTGCAAGAGTAGGATATGACACAAGGTCTATTTTTAAACGAAGTTTAACAGTTTGCCTTCTCCTATACCGATTGCCATACAAAGGTTAGAGTCCAAGTCAGCCTGGCTATTTACCCATCGCTGGGGAGATAATGGCTGGATTTTATTTTTCCAAAAGTTATTAGGAATTGTCCTTGTATCTCATCATGCCTGTGCGGAGGAGTTATATATTATATATATATATATATATATATATATATATATATATATATAATAATTGATGCTTACAATATCGCCGTGGGATAAGTACTATAAAAAAACACCTAGTACTTTCAATAACTCTGAGGATGGAATTTTACTTCTGAAAATATTTAGTTTTGAAAAAAAACAAAAGTTAAATAAATATAATTGGGACCCATTGCGATTTCTGAATAAAAAGCCCACTCCGATCAATTGGCTGGTCACATCAAGTCCTAGCACCTATATGATTGCCCCAACCCTTTTTCTCATATGCGTGCTAGAAGGCGGTGGCTGAGGGTCTACATGTCCTGGGAATTACGTTAAACTCTACTTGATGGCAAGGTTCCTTTTTTCACAAGAAAATATAAACAAATGTTGATTGCCTTCCGTTTGTTTTTTCTTGTGGAAAGTGTCAACCCAAAATTGCTACTACCCCTGGCAAAGTGTTTGAAATGCAAATAGTCTCATTCAATCTCATTGAACTCGGATCCCGTGTTCACTCCTTACGACGATAATCGTTACATCATGAGCACCTTCTTTTTTCCCGGGTGATACCAGGTTCCACTGCCAGTCTAAAGTATTTGAAACTACTAACAAACAGTTAAACTAATTTTTATGTAGATTTAGAGCCCTTAAATATTCCCGGATTTTACAACTTCTAAAGCCAACCTTGACATGGGCGCCTCTCATTACTGTATTCATCTAGTAAATAATAATAAAATTAAAAAAAGAACTTTAATCTTAAGCCACACCAAAAATCTAACAGAAGAGCAAATAGCAAATACTTTCAACTAGAATGTCAGTAGCCGTGCGTTTATTTGTATTTTTCTCCTATTTTTTTTTCTTTCTTTTCGTAACTTCAAGGTGTTTATCTTAAAGTACAAAGTTGCCTTCGAGTGGGCCTTGATGTAACATGTCAAGTTCTGAATTTAGGCTTATCAGCTTCAATATAAATCTTTTTGGCCTTGCAATATATTTCACAGAGAAGACCCTTGAGTTGAGCGAAGCCTGTTGTAAGTTCCAGCTCCGCCAAGAGATTAAAACCTGAATCAAGAATTTATATGTACAGTCGTCTATTTCTGCATATCTTTATTTCTACTTAGATTTCTGATTCTGTTCCTACTTTGCAAAATGCTTTATATAGATTCCTTCTTACGGAATATAAATGAGAATTGCTTTTCGACCTTCTCCAATAGTTGTAGTATACGTGTGGCTACGTGTGCTTTTATTTGTACATATATATGTGTAACATATTATCAGCTACGCTCATACGTGAGCTTTTACTGGTATATATATATATATATATATATATATATATATATATATATATATATATATACTAGCAGCGGCTACCCGACGTCGCCTGGATAGAGGGGGATTTTTAAGTTAGTCCTGCAGACCCATTCTTACTAAATCGTGAATTGAATCCTCGTGGGATGCCCCATTTAAGTCCCTATGTAAAAAAATAGACCTTGCATTGATCCAGCTATGTGAAAAGAAATGTTAATGTCTACTATTTAAAATATTAAATGAAAAAAGAATCCATGCTGTTATCATTTATATCATTTATATTCATTTATTTTTTTTAATTATCTTCACGAATATAACACTCAAATCTCTATTATTTTTGCTAAAAAACCAAGCCCTGTGATAGTTAATGTGTATATATATTTACTTTGTCGTTAATTGTTTTATTTTCGAAGTTTCCTCCGGACATACACATATACACAACTGCCCTTTCTATGATTGGCATCCTTCCGTCTACTAAAGACGATGGCGTAGTGTCCACTTTTTAAAAAATTTTTTATCTGCAGCTGTGTGAGTGACTGAACAGTCCACCTCTTGAATGGCAATCACTGCAAGCAAACAGTGATGCCTGCTGGAGTTGCTCTTTTTCACTCCTTTACGTTCCTTGTTTGACAAGGAGTCATCAGGTCGCACGGTCGTCTGCACAAGCCTCCCATGTGTTGGTGCCAATGTCGGCATGTTTTTATTTTCCTTTGCAGGGATCTTTAAAGTGCAAGCGAGGTCTCCACTTTTCTTATTCACACCGCAAAAATCCGGTTGTTTGTTAGGGGTTAGGGTTAGGGATTAGGGTTTGGGGTTAGTTTTATAATTTTTTTTAAATCTAAAAAATATCTGTTAACAAACAACTGGATCTTGGCGGTGCAAATGAAAAAAAATATCCCCACGAAACTAGATCGCAAAAGGGGTACCTAAAGGTCATATAGTCCCCTTTTGGTTTTGGGGAGCATTATAATCCATTTGTCAGGAATATATTTAGCGTATCTTAAGCTCCAACCGACAGAGTGAATTAAATCTTGAGGTATTAGACTGTGAAGTAATACTGAACGAGGAACCCATTACTACATTAGTGAATTTGATCCACAATGGGTGAACCACAATCGTGACTTTGTCCTAGACAAAGCTTTGCAAGGAATATATTTAGCGTACCCTTTGAGAATTACGCTGTGAAGTAGTACTGAACGAGGAATCCATTACTACGGTAGTGAATTTAATCCACACTGGGTGAACTGCAGTCGTGACTTTGTCCTAGACAAAGCTTTGTAAACATAAGGAAAAGATTTTTTTTTTTTCTGTAGACATCACGCCAGTGATCTTAATTCCACACTTTGATGCTTTTGGTGCCAAAAGTCAAATCCGTAGAACCTAATAAATCATGTAATTATATCTGCAAGCATATAATGAGATATTTCAATGTGAAAAGAAAGAAAAAAGGAAATATTTATGTCTTAAAGAGATTTATTATATTCTGAAACTAATGTCAAATTGATTTTTTTTTTCTTTGTTTGCTTTTTATTATTGTTTCATTTTTTTAACGATTCTTTTTTGGCTTTTTGTTTTTTTTGGGGGGTATTTTTTTGTTAATTTTTAAAAATTTTATGGGGTATCTTCGTCCTTTAAGGATATTCTTCTTTTTTTTTTTAAAATCCTTGTAATTTACGAAAAAAGGTTGTTTTTTTTTTAAATTAAGTTCTTTTTCATATAATTTCTCTCAATGGGTCCGGGTTAGCTCAGTCGGTAGAGCGTTCGGCTAGACACCACAACGTTCCTAGTTCGATACCGGTCCCCGCCAACTCAGTGTATGAGTAGCACAGGGATCTGTGCGGTAAAGTAAGGAGATGATGGTAGGTGTGGCACTCCACCTCAGATGCTAAAAACAATGTCCTTGGTCTAGCGCTATTGAAAAGGGGATAGACTCCCTTGCTGACTGGCTGATACCGACTTTAGGCCGCCCCGTCGACTTTACTTACGATCAATATATTTCAATGTAAAAGAAAAAAGAAAGAAAAAAAAAAAAATAAAATATTTATGTCTTAAAGAGATTTATTATATTCTGAAACTAATGTCAAATTGATTTTTTTCTTTGTTTGCTTTTTATTATTGTTTCATTTTTTTAACGATTCTTTTTGGTTTTGGGTTGTTTGTTTTTTTTTTTGGGGGGGGGATTTTTGTTGATTTTTTTTTTAATTTATGGGGTATCCTCGTCCTTTTAGGATATTCTTCTTTTTTTTTTTTTTAAATCCTTGTAATTTACGAAAAAAGTTGTTTTTTTTTTTTAATTAAGTTCTTTTTCATATAATTTCTCTCAATTACGATCAACCAGATTTGTCTTTGAAAAATAACAAAACAAAAAAATTGGTCAATCCGAACGTATTTTATGTCCAAAAATTTAATTCAATCTACTATTTTTTTCTATTCTTCGAAAATCATTTTTCAAGAAAGTGATAAAAAAAAATATAAAAACTTAAACTTCTTTTTGCATATACTAGGTGCGACAGAAAGGGCGTTATACCTCGGTGTAATGGTTAATAAGCAATACTCGCATAATCCATAACTACAGAATAGCGAGTTCGATCCTTGCTA
>CM042142.1:119103287-119145408 GCA_023376005.1 Doryteuthis pealeii
TCAATCCTAGACGAAGCTGTTGGTATTTCACATTAGCGCTAATACCCTTGGGGAAAGGTATGAATCCATATAGTCTCCCTCAGCTATGGGTTAAATAGTAGGCAGACTTGCCCTTCAAGCCTTGGGTAGGTGACCAGTCTAGGAGAGGGATAACTCTGAATTCCAAAATTCCTGAGGTCGGTCGTTGATTGGGTGTGGCAACCCTTGATGTACCTTCTTTCCTATCGACTGTTCCAAAAAGTGTGGATGGTCCCAAATAAGCCTTCACCACTATAAACCAAATCACTGTGGGGGTATTCATGTAGTATGAACCCTAATGGTCGAATATATATATATATATATTATATATATATATATATTATATTATATACTATTAACAAGCTGGACTTACCATAGGTATGGAAAAACTATTATTTACCCTATGAAAGTATCTGTCACTTGAGAATTTCAAGAATTATCTTTAAGTCTGGAGGTGGTGCTCCCTCTTTTCTTATTGGATTTGGGCGTCGTGTGTCCAAATCCACCCACCCCGCCCCCCCAATATTATTTAGATTATATACACGTCTGTAGAATTGCCCTTATCTTTTTTGTTATATCGCCCTGTCGAGTGAGGCAGTAGAACACCCCGACTGCACCTCTGCTGAGAGGTAAACACTCCCTCCCCAACTGGGCCTCCTGTTAACCGTGAATAGCAACCTCTACCCCCCGCTCCCCCGATATTATTTAGATTATATACACGTCTTGTAGAATTGCCCTTATCTGTTTTGCTATACTCGCCCTGTCGGCTGAGTCAGTAGAATACGCCGACTGCATCTCTGCAGAAAGGTAAACACCCCTTCCCCAACTGGGCCTCTGTTAACCGTGAGTGGCGACCCGTGATACTTAATGACGGAATCCTGGTGGCTGAGCAGTCCGTGACTTGCAGCACTCCACTTTCGTCCTTACTTAGACTAGACTAGATTTGTCTTGCGAGACATTTCAAAGGAGAAGACAGGCACTCAGCACTCTGAGGCTTCTTCAAAGTGTTCTTCCTTATACTGCTTCTTTGGAAGCGCGTGGTGTAATGGTTAAAGTCATGGGATAAGGACACGTCGCCCCGAGTTCAAATCCTGGACGTGGCAATTGCATTTCACTTAGCGGTAATACCCTTGGGAAAGGTATGAATCCTACTCTCCCTACAGCTATGGGTAAATAGTAGGGCAGACTGGGCTCTTTAACCTTGTTTAGGCAACCGGTATAGGAGAAGGAAAACTCTGAATTCAAACCTGTTAAAATCCGCTTAAGAAATTGACCTTGTGTCGCATCCTGCTCGTGCGGAGGGGTTGGTAGATATATATACTGCTTCTTTGGTTCCCCTAACGATAGTAGATCATGGTGATCTTGGGAAGACGAAGATTTAGAAGTACTGTTCCTAGCGAAGTTGTATCCTCATCAACTTGGCCTTGATGCTAGTGAGCTCGACTTGCTCAATGATTGGAGACGTAGTCAATCCTAGAGAAGTTGAGGAGGCATCACATATCTAAGTGCTCGAGGAGTCGTAGGCAGATACAGTAAGTGACCCATAACTCTGCACCTTACAAACAGTGATAAGAACAGAAGCCCTATGTATGTAAAGTGCACACACACACACACACATCACACACACATTACCTCGGTGTATCAGTCGGTTTAAGCGTTAGATTTAAGAAACACAGGTCCGTGTTCGATAACCGGTCCTCGCCAAACTCAGCCGTATGAGCAGGCACGAGATCTGGCCGTAAAGTGAGAGCTATGGTAGGTTGTAGCCGCTCCACTCAGACGCCCAAACAATCTCTTCTGTCTAGCGCAAAGTCAAAAGTATAGGCGCCCCTCTTGATGAAGTAGCTGCCACATCAAGCCTCTAGACCTATATTGATGGCCCAAATTGTAGGGAAGCCGCGTGGTAATGGTTAAAGTCATGGAAATGGAACTCGTCCGCCCCCCGAGTTTTCCAAATCCTGACGGTGTAATTCGCATTTCACTTGCGCTTAAATACCTTGCGGAAAGGTATTGAACCTACTCTCTCTCTCTCTGCTCTCTCTCTTCTCTCTCTCTCTCTCCTCTCTCTCTCTCTCCAGCTATTGGTAGACTACGCAGGGCAAACTTGGCTCTTTTAAATCCACTAGGTAACCAGTTCTTAGCGAGAAGGGAAAACTCTCGAATCTCAAACCTATTGAACTGCCGCCTTAAGGAATTGACCTGGTTCTATCCTGCTCGTGCGGAAGGACGTTGGTAAAATATATATATGCATCTGCCAAACCATATTGTCACAAATGAGCCAAATCTCCTAAACTCTAAACATATATGTGGCCAAAAAGTGGCTGAGGAAATTCCTTGGGATATGATTTAAACTGCATCTAGTGGCGAAGTTTCCAATTTCTGGCTTGGGAGGGGGGCAGTGCCGCCAAAGTAACCCTTAGCCGCTCGATTATTCCAGGTTTCACCTGCCACCGGAGATAAAGTACCTGTTCGATCACTTTATCTATGCGTTAAGATAGAAATAATTTAAAATATGTTTTAAATGTAGTTTTAGGAAAATTTTGAAATATTCGTTGATGACATGAATAAAACAAAACGTCTAGGCATAAAAAACCCACTAAGAGTTTGAACATGTCGTAAAATCTAACATATTGATAACTATCACAAATGTTTCGCCTCCTTGTTATTCTTCCATCCTATTTCAGGTGTATTTTTGCTATGTGGTTATTTTGAAGGTCACAGACTAAAGTCAAACCGATGGTTGAAAGTTGATACAATTGTATTGAACAAAGTATCAAGAGGAATTTACAGAAGTGAAGTGAAGTTACGTCCCGACAATACAGTGCTAGAACTGAATCTGTCCTTGTCTCAAGATACAATTGGCCTTGCTACTTATTAGAAGTAGTAGGATATTATCCATCATGAGATAGTCTATTAATCACTATAACAGTAGTTCCAAAGAGATTTTTCAAATATCTAATAATAGTAAGCCAAAAATGATAAATGTAAACTATTTTCATCACGCTCCTATCATATGTGATGTTTATGTGCTGTGTGTGTGTGTATGTTATCATGTGTGGAAGAAAAGGTAGATCAAACACGGAATTGTACAAAATGGATGTTTTATGTGTTTATTTGATACAACTCCCGTGTTGTCTACTGTTCTCAACATGGTTGTCGGATTCAATTCCTCTTATTTCTTTCCATATATATATATAATTATTATATTAATATATATTATATATATATACGTTGTTATATTTGATAAAATAAAGAAAGTGCTCAAATATAAGGCAAAGACTTATGAAAGTTGATAACCAGATTGATTGAACAAAGAACAGTTGGAATTACAGAAGGAAGGTGAAGTTACGGTCCGAACAATACAGTCTAGAACATGAATCGTGTCGCTTGTTTCTCAAATACAATTGGCTTTGACTACATTGTGTAAATAGGTTATATCACCAATAGCAATTTTATTGTGATCAGCAATCTTCAGGAAATTTTCGTAGGCGAACGCTTTTTGCAATCATTGAGGGCCCCCAAACTTTTCTTATTCCGATGTCTCGTTGAAGTAATGTTATATACCCAGTCTTGGGTATATACGCACATGTTCTTTTGATAGAGAGACAGGACAGACCAGACAACAAGAGGGAGAGAGAGAGAGAGAGAGAGAGGCAGACGGACAAGACAGACGACAGAGCACAAGAGACAGAGAGCGTATTTAACGACACATGCAATTTAGACATACATAGATGCATAACTACTTGTACTTTCTTTCTTTCCTTGGGCCATCTGCGAGTCGCCTAGTCTTCGCCATGTTGGATTTTTTCTCATTCTACTTCGGCGTGATGTCTTGCGTCTGCTTCTTCATTTTTCTAGCTGCCAGTCTCTAACATCACACCATGCACAATCATTTCACCAAACCGTCTGTTGTCTTTTGTAAAAAACCTTTATTTATTTAACTTAACTTTCTTACTAACATTAGCGTGCATGGAGATGGAGTATCCAGCCACCCCAGGTAATAACGTCTATTCTTGGGTTACGTTCCCGGGCTGCAAACTAAAGATCTATGTCAAATACGTGACGTAGCTGAGATTTCGTCTTAGCTTGTATATTGTTAGATGTTCAACCAAACAGTAAAAAAAGAGTCACAGTTGAGGTAGGGTTAAAATAAGACAATTGTATTTACAACTAATGGTACAGGGGCGGCAGCTTGCCGGTTTTTAACGGTAACAGTACACCTTTCAATCGGTGTCTCACTATTTTATAGTGAGAACCGGGTGTATCATTCTCACGTGTAAGGAACGGCCCCGGTTACACAATTATTCTATGGTAAAATGCCGCCCGTGATATGAAAAAGACTATCCCTGCAGAATTAAGTTGGATTTGCCAATAAATCTATGCTAGCCATAGTTATACAACATAAGAAGGTTCTGTTTTGAATCTCTATCTGTAAATCCCACATTCCATTGGTGTTTCGATTGTTGGTTGGTATTGTTTAATGGCATTTTATCGAAACCTTATGGTATTAAACATTTTTAAAAAATCCATCGCCTCGGCGTTCTAGCCTAGCGAAAGGGTATAGATTTCCCACGCTGGTCCGACTTATACCGGAGCAATAGGACACTCGCGCCAACTTTACTTACCGCAACGCTCTCCTCATAAAAAGGATGAAGACTCTATGGCGGCCTTTACATACATACAGATGTGTTATTAAAAGCAGTTAAAATCCCCTTCGCATTGCTGGGGTGACGATGGCCAAGCGCTTTAAAGCTATGTCCACGTGATGCTGAATCGATCAGAGTTCTATCCCGGTTGTAGGTAGCTCACAAACTGTCTGCACACACTGAAGAGACTTGATAAGTCGAAACACGTGTCTGTGGGTGACTATCATCTAAGATTACTATATATATATATATATATACTATATATTATATATCATAACAGCTCTCCACACGAGCAGGAATTGACATAAGTTCGATGTTTAACGGTGTTTAACATATCTGGAATTCAGGTTTTCTATTCACCAGATAACGTTTTTTGCCATATCAAAGTATAAGAGTCCCAGTCTTGCCTTACTATTTACCCGTAGTGAGGACACAAATAATTAGATTGATTAGCGTAAGAATCATTACCAAATAAAAGCCGTAACAACACAAGCCTTACCACACCACAAACAAACACATTTATATAACTAGGTGATGTGTGTGGTTGTGTGATGGTTGTGGTGTATTTAGCCAGCTTTTTTCTGATGATTATTTGTTAAATAAATGAAGCTATTTCTGCTGATTTTGTACTTTTTTCATAGCCATTTGTACGTTCAAAAATACCTTTAAGAGGCCACGATAGGCAAATACGTGTCATGACATATGGGCAAATACAAATCGCCAATTTTCGCATATATTAAAAAAAACAATCCGGCAATCACCGAAAACCAAAGACAAAACTGCAGCAAAAATGGCTGCATTATTAACTATAATAATACTTATATAATAATTATATATATTATATTATATATATATATAATATATATATAAAGGAAAGAATAACGACAATAGAGGAAACTGAGTAAATATAAAGAAAAGTAAATGATTAAATAAAGAGTAAAGAAATTAAGTATAAATAAAGGATAAAGAAAAGAAAAGTAAATGATAAATCATTTACATTTACTTTTCTTTCTATCCTCAATATTATATATATAATATTAATATAATATATTATATAGGTTGATAACACCTTCAAAAATTTCTATATCAAGAAATGCAATTACTGACAGTAAAAATATAATCCTATTATGTTTTATACGCATCGCCCTACTCCCACAGTATTGACACTATATATAAACGTTTTGAAACTATTTTTTTCCACCATTATTCATTGACCAAAGAAACTCTCTCTCTCCTCTCTCTCTCCTTCCTCTCTCTCTCTCTCTCTCTCTTCATTCTCGCTCTCTCTCAAACACACATAATATACTTATAATATATATATTATTGTAATCTCCAAACGTAAGTTCTTTGTGTCAGTTTTAAAAATGAATATGTGGAATGAAGAAGAAGTCATGAAATTTATACCACTTTAAATTTGATTACGCTTGAATTAATCTTTGTTAAGGACTGTTTATTTTATGTATAATCATATTATTGTTATTTTTTCTTGTGTCAATTTGTATTTCCGTTAAAATTAATTTTAAACTGAAACCATCACCCTATGACGCACTTCGAAGGCCGAAATTATCGCCTACTTGTGATTATCCACATTCCAACAAACATTAAAGTGCAAAACACGAAAAGATCAAATAAATGTACACAATTCTTTTTTCACAGGTTTGAAAGAAAGAATTGCTGCCCAATAACACACACACACAACATATAAATTATAAAATATAATATTATAAAGAAGAGACGAAAAAACCAAATTTTATTACAATCACTCGTTTTAAAATTATATCTTAATGACCCCGACTACTACCTCTTTACACTCGATTATCACATCATCTTATAATTATTATTTATCGAGTTAATTATTTAATAAACTATAGATGTGTGCAATCTAATTGTATATATTATATACTATTATAATATTTCTAAAATACATATAACCTAGTAGTTTTTTATTTGAAAATTCCTGCTGAAAATGGTGATCCTCTGTTCAATCGCAATTGTCTGGTAGAAAAGCGACTTTTTTCTTTCTATCTTTCCTTTTTATCATCTTTCTCGGATTTTAATTCCTTTCTCTTCTTTGCTTTCATCTATACAAATCCCATTCTATCACCCCTCTAAACATAATTACCCTTTTATATTTCCCAATACAGTCCATTATATTTCCTCTATTTACTCTATCCCTCGCACCCTTATCCTCCTATACTGGCACACTTGTATTTTATATATGTATTATGTTTTATTTTTATATATTTTATATTTTTTAATTTCTTAAATTCTTATTATAAATTTTTTATATTTAATATTATTATTTATTATATAGCTTATTGGTTTATAATTGATGATGATGAAAGATTTTATATTGTGATTATAAGGTCAAAATTCATCTAATACCCTGCAATCACATTATTTACCTTTTTCTTCCTTTATTTTCTTCTTTTTCTCTTTCTTCTTCTTCTTCTTCTCTTCTATTATTGATTATTATATTATTATTATTATTATTATGTTGTTGTTGTTCCATTCTTTACACTTAACTTGTTCCTCCTCTTCTTACTTCCTTACTTCCTCTCCCTTATTATTATTATTATTTTATTTATTATTCATTATTATTATATTATTATTATTGTTTTGTTATTATTATTATTATTATTATTATTAGATTTTTATTTATTTATTGGCTATTATTATTGTTAAATATATTGTAATTTATATGTTATGATGATGATGATGCAAGTATTTTATTTTATTATTATTATATTATATTATTATATTTTATTATAGTTGTTATTGTTTGTCCAATTTTTTCATTATATACCTTTGTCATCCACATCATTTACTTTTTCTCCTTTCTATTTTCTCTTTTTTCTCTTTCTTCTTTACTCTCTTCTTCTTCTTCTTTCTTCTTCTTTTCTCTAATTATTATTTTATATTTTATTATTGTTGTTTGTTGTTGTTCCATTCTTACACTTATACTTCTCCTCTTCTTACTTCCACTCTCCTTCCTATTATTATTATTTTATTATTATTATATACTTATATATTAATATAAATAATAATAATCAATAATAATAATTATATCATTATTATTTATTATTATTTGTAGTTGTTGTTGTTGTTGTTGTTTTGTTACTATTATACTTATATTATTTAATTATATAATTCATATTATTCATTATAACTGTATTATTATTGTATTATATTGGATAACTTATTCATTCATATTATGTATTATTCATCTATTATTATTATTATATATATAGTTGTTATGTTTGTCCCAATTTTTCATTTTATACCTTTGCTCACCACGTTCAAAATTTTACTTTTTTCCTTTCTATTTTCTTCTTATTTTCTCTTTCCTTCTTCTTCTTCTTCCTTTTCTCCTTCTTCTTATTTATTTATTATTATTCATCATTATTATTATTATTATTATTATCATTCTTTGAATTATTACTTTTCTCCCTCTTCTTTTCTTCTTCTCTTCTTCTTCTATCGTTCTTCACATTATTATTATTATTGTTATTTATTATTAATTATCGATTATTATTCAATTCATTTTTTTGCCTTCAGTCCTTCTTTGACTTCGCCTTCCTTCACTGTTGTTTGTTGCGCTTTCCTCCTCCCCCTCCTCCTCCTTCTTTATTCTATTACATCACTACTGTACTACTCACTACTTAACTTAGCTTATTTTCTTTACTTTTTAACATTTTTCTTCGTACACAACAAAATATACAATACATACATATTACAAGTAACGCAATCTTCCCTGGACATAACAATAACCCCCAGAGGATAGACATAGCCGTCTTAAAAACAATCAATCAATTAATTCCCACGTACTTACAATTATGATAATTGCCATGTTTAAAATGCGTTAATACAATATGTCATCCAATAAACTTACTATCTCTATCTCTATGCTCTCTCTCTCTCTCTCTATATATATATATATATATATATATATATAGTATATACTATATATCAACACCGTTGCTAACTAGGCTACGCTTAGGGGACACTCGTTCAATATTGAAAGTGGAACTCTTCTACTGCGGGATAAATCACTGAACGAAACTGTATAGCATATTTACATAGCAGTTAATATACTCTGGGAAAGGTTATGAATTCAACGTATTCTCCCCTTCTAGCTATTTTGGTAAATAGCGGCACAACAGAGCTCCGTCTTGCCTACCTTTTATGATGGCAAGCCGGTCTAGGAGAAGGACAACTTCTGAAATCAAACCCAGGACCTGGAGATAAATTCTGACCTCTCTGGCAAGGGCTGAACTCCTACCCAAGCATCGTACTTCCATTAGTGATATTTTAGAGGGTTAAAATGTTCTTACGCTACCAGCTTCATCTGCATTAATAATGGAGATTTCTGTATCTTCTTGTCTGTAACAAAAACTACGATCACCTTACCATCACAGCTTAGTCAACCACATATCTCTTCATGCTATATACACCAAAATTTAGAGTAAGCATTTAAGGAAAATTTGTTTTTTTTGACTTTGTTGTTTTGTCCTTTTTTACAGTTAACAAGAAGTTAACTAAAAAGGTTTACAAATAAATAAATACCTACGATTTTTGGGGAAAATATGGTGGTGGGGAAATATTCAAAATAATTGTTTGTTATCACATGCATGGCAACATTATGAGCATGAACGGGGATCAGTTGTTCATTTTTTCAAATTGCTTTTCTTTATTTCTTTACTCCTTAAGTAATATATGAGGATTTGTCTTACTTAATTGATACCACAAAGCCTCTGACCATTGAATTTTTAACTCCCACCCTCTCAGGCAATATCTTTCAAAAATTATTTTGTTTAACGCCCGGAGGGTGTTTTCTATTGCTAGTTCTTAAATAATGGTAAGTTCAGATATGATAACCTATGTCTTTATATAACAGCCTGTAATGAATCTTTTCATTTTAGTCTTGCAGCAAACCAATTTTAAATGATGTAATTCAATTCAATGATCTTATTTCATTTCATAATACTGGATAGTTGTAAACGGTCAAGCTGTAACCAATTTCCATTATAAATATAATACTTAAACTTTCACGAGGAGACATTGATGGTTACATCCACCTATTAGTTTTGTTTTAGTTTTTATTTTTATTATTTATTTTATGATTTCATGTAATCTTATTATCAATTGAGAGATTCGTGTGTCTTTCTGTCTGTAACCGAAATACTATTACTACCTCAAGTTGTACTAATTTCCTTTGTTATTGCATCTCACATATATCAATGATTTCTTTATTTTATTTAAATCTAATTAATTAATAAAATTGTTTATACTTCATTAACATGACTGTTGATCCCATGATCTACATTACTGAATAACATGAATTGTATTTATATATTACAACAAAATACACGGTTTACAGTGTGAAACGGGAAGGCTATATTCTGCTATTGATATTAAAAATTTGACTTTAAAAAATATTGTTAGTACTCATTGAATTCTAATTGTTTTGTTATTTTAATGAATATAAGAAAATCTCTTCAATAAACTTAAATGAAATCCATTAAACAAGAAGAAACTAACTGTAATATTATATTTACTCCTATTTTTTATATCTAAATAGTTACAATAAATGAAATTTACCAATGAAGACCGGGATGTAATGGAAACATTGACTGGAAAGAGTAGTTTTAGTCAAGTATGTTCTATTTTTCAAATCCATAACACAGAGGGTTCCAATCTTTTATCTGCATTCTTATTCAGTTTCATTAGCCTTTCATCTAATTTTAAATATGATAATTTCATCTTATTAAAACTTAAAATACTTGCACCCGAAGGTGCATAATATTTGCTAGTCTCAACTTTAATTCAAGTAATTTAATGGTCGACCCACCTTCCTTCAACTAAGTTGGTTTGTATCACCCCGATTTGAATTTCCTGGAACCATCTTTCAACACTTGGCTTTTCTGCTGAATTTCTTCACCAAAAAATTTCATATGAGATACAAAATGTCGTTCCAACCCTTTCCCAAAGTGGATATGAGCCTTAATATGACGAATGTGGAATATGATTTTCGATATGCATCCTGTAAAGATGGATATACTTTTGGTAACAAATAACAAACCGCCAAAAATTGGTTTTTGTCTGAAATGAATTTGTTGAAAAAAGCCCGCAATTATTGGTGGCATGACACCCAATACTTTGATTAATGACGATTGCTTAGTTTTCAGAATGCTAGTACAGTGATACTTGTATGAATGTGTCTGAGTTTGTTCACCATTTTGTTTATCACAATAAATCAATTTCTTTCTTGACAATAAACAAATTTTATACGAAGTGTACAATTTTTTTCGCTGCCCTCCTTAATGCAATGAGATATGATCATGGACAGTTAAAAACACAGTAATTGAGAATAGATATAATGATATTATTTTTTTGTAAAATAAAACTGATTTTGGACGTATACTTTAATGTAGCCTTTGTTGGCACGGGCTTAGAATACTGGACTGTATCCTCTGATATATTTATATTTCTTAAAACAACTGAAATCCAAAGACATGAGATTAAAAAAAAATTTATTTATAAAAGAAAGAGGAACAATAAATACTTTTTAAAAAATTTAGAGCTTTTTCAAAAAATGGCCGCTAAGAAGAAATTTTATTATCGGAAGACTTTGTTTATATATTACCTAAAGAAATGATTTAAAATAATATTCGTTTTCCCAGAATTTCATCTGAATTTGGGGATTTATAGATCCAGAAACAATCTATGTTATACTTTATATTATAATTGTTTTTTTTTGAATAAGAAGAAGCAGAAATATATTAGGCGAATAACATTATGGTATAATACATAGCACTTCTGACACGGCTACAGTCTTGGAAAGAATTCTCACTTTATCTTATCAAGAGATATAAGATTTCTATTCTAATCTAATCTATCTATCTACTTTTTTCTCAGTTTGTTTATATCAGTATGTGTACATAATTCATAAGACATGCTTATGATGTTTGTACGGACTTGTTCAGTAAGAAATATTACTAATGATGTTCGTTAGAGTGCAGAAGAACGGGATTGTCGAGTGGAAAGTGTTACCATGGGCGATCGATGATGAACAACCGACTGGGATCATTCCGACTGAACCTTACGGCGTTTAGAATAAGATTTTAAGTTTAGTAAGTCAGATGCGACGAAGATTTTCAGAAGCGAAATGGACTCGAAGTCCGCTCGCTCTGAGGTGTCGGTCTTCCTCCCGCGGCCGGATTTATATATGGGCTAGGTTTTGTCGTAATAAAGCATTTAGAAGAAAACAGAAAGTCTTGTGTTGATTGTTAAAAATGACCAACCGTAAGAGAGATAAAAGAGGAATTAAACTTAGCATGAAAGGCCCTGAGAAGAGAAAGAACAGACCCACCAATAGGACATGGCGAGCCGGCCGAGTTGGAGCAGTAGCAGGAGAAGTAAGAACCATCATCTCATTCATCTCATCCCTTATTGTAACCTCTGTCTAGTCTGTCTGTCTGTCTGTATCTGTCTCTCTCTCTCCTCTCTCTCTCTCTCTCTCTCTCTCTCTCTTACCGATATATATACCCAAGTAAAGGCCTATATGACATCTATTCTTGTATCTGGGAAGCGCGTGGGTAATGTTAAAGGTCCATGGGAAATGACTCTCGCCCCCGAGTTCAAAATCCTGGATGTGGTAATTGCATTTTCACTTAGCGCTATGACACCTTGGGAAAGGATATGGAATGCCTACTCTCCCTCACGCTATGGATAATAGTTAGGCGTAGACTGGTTCTTATAGGCCTTGGTCAGGCAAGCCCCGATCGTCAGTAGGAGAAATTCTTGAATTCAAAACGTGTTGAACTTCGGCTTTAAAAAAAATTACCTTTGTCACACCATTCTACGTGCGGAGGGGTTTCGGTAAAATATGAATATATGATACTATCGTGCATGGCGTTCTTTATATATTCCTTACCACAACTATTAGTATATATATGGTCTATGCTGGCGCTGGCATGGGTTCCGGTGGAGTTCTTCCATCTGGGTCATTCTTGAAGCGGACACATCGGATTGACTCTACTCATTTTCCTCTTTTATTTCTTTTCTTTCTTTTTTTTCTTTTTTTTTTTGGAACGGAACTGGGAAATTGGCAATACTTCCATACATTTTTATAGACCCGAATTCCCTCCACATCACGCGTGGAGAATTGCCATGATACGTCTGACCAGTGACAAAGCTCGAGACCAATCCAACTAAATCGTTATCACTGAGTAGGCGGTCACATAACTAAACCAATCAATGAGATAACTGCTTCCAGGTCAATAGAGGATCCTAGACTTGTCTATCATACCTATATTAACTTCTGATGAGTCCGTACATTTAACGGCTATTTCTAAATTCTACACTTTTACAAAACGAATAGTCAAAACCTATTCATTGTGTAACATATTTATCCATCTCAATATCTATATATTTATCTATCTGTTATTCTTAGTCTTTTCCTATCTATCAATCTATCTATATATCAATATTAGTATGTTTATATCTTTTTATCTTAATCTGTTTATATCTATCTATCTCTCTCTCTATATATATATATATATATATATATATATATATATATATAGAGATAGAGAGAGAGAGAGAGAGAGAGAGAGAGAGAGAGAGAGAGAGAAAGAGAGAGAGAGAGAGACAATTATCCACAAACACCACGGATTTACCAACACCACAAACTTTCTGGAACCTTTCATCTTTTTCACTTGTGCTGTGGACTTATTGGTTACTTATTTACTAGTTGGAGTGTATTATGAACAATTTTGATACTTAATATACACTTTTTATATAATTATACACTTTTTATATCAATTTTACATCAGGCTCTTTGGAGTCTTATTATATACTGTAATGCTTCTGATTTTAAAAAATTAAAAATAAAATTCATTTTATTTTTAATACAGATAAGGCATATTTTGAAAAATTCCAACAGTGACCAACAGCGTTCTGTTTGCGCATTCTTCTTCTAACGTTCATTTCATCCCGTATTTGCTCTAGTTGAAGACCGATCTATTACATACGGTCGATACAGATATTCCGAGGGACCTCACAACAGTGAGGGGGGGGCCGATGTGCAGTTAAAACCGTTGAGAGGAAGGCCCCGAAACGGTGCAAATTCTCTCCTGATGATCCCATATATATATATATATATATATATATATATATATATATATTGGTCTTTTGGTTGGTTTTGAAGGCTATCACAATGCAAGTGTAAAGGAAAAAGAAGGTAACTGTGGTGTGTTTGTTAACCTGGGATTTATTCTTAATTCTTAATATATATATATATAATATATATTATTATATATATATATATATATATATAAGAAGTAGATACACAAGCGATGTGTTTATGATATGGCTTTTTTTTAGCCGACAATTTTTTGGAGAATATGTGCTCAATTGAAGTCGTACCTAATTTTTTGAAAGTTAATTAATTAATATTAATTAATTAATTAATTAGGCGGGCATACCTATTAAATGTAAGGCTAAACAAATCTAGAAAAAATCGATCTCTGTATGTACATTTCGGCCTATTAGGCCTCATCAGCAGAGCTATAGATAGAAAAGACATATATCAGTTTATTTATATCTATCTACCTATCTGTTATATAATATATATATATAATATATATATATATATATATATATATATATGGGAGTAAATATGGAAATTAAATCCGACAATATAAAAAAAATTTTGCAAAAACAAGTATTCCGAAATTGGGATGAATTTTAATAATCGATGTTTAAACATTTCGGTTACATTGAACCTTCATCAGGATGTCTCTTGGGGTGAAGAAAAATGATGGATGTTTTTATATGTGACAGGAGATGAAAATCTTTTTAGTTATGTAACTGTATTTGATCAGCGTTTTAATTTTGAAAGGCAAGTCGCGATCTACTCACGCGAAAGGTGTCATGACGCGTGACGCCACTCGAAAGAAATGCAAAAGACAAGAAAAAGTATTAATGGACTGATTATTTTTAAGAGAACATAGGGAAACAAAGTGGGAATGATAACTAAATAAATAATTAAATGAAGCCTGGTATTTAGTAATTATTTAACACTATTTAAACTAGAAACGGAGATATAATAAATAATACATGTCGGTTATTAAGGGAACAAAGTGGGAATGATAACTAAATAAATAATTAAATGAAGCCTGGTATTTTGTAATTGTTTAACACTATTTTAGCTAAAAACGGAGATATATTGAAAAAACCATGTCGATTATTAAGAGAGGGCAAATGCGAAATTGCACAGGCTTCAAAAATCTGTCGTAGTCTTTTGTTGTGAATATGGGCTAATATTGTGGCATCATTGAAATTGAAGTTATGATTAGTTTAACATATGTTGGAGGAGGGTGTTCTGAAAATTGCCCAATTTAATATCGCGTTTGTGCTCATATAAACGCTTCTTGAGAGTTCTTGCTGTTTCCCCAATGTATTTTTTGTCGCAATCTTTACATGGAATTGCGTAAACACCAGCCTCGGATTTTATAGGATGGTGAGACCCCACATTGAGTAAGCTTCTAATTTGATTTGGATGAAATAGTAACGATTTTGATACCAAGGTGGTGTAAATTGTTTTCTATAGAGTTAGTGGAAGGGTTATTAGGTAAAACTATGTATCTATGGAAGTTTTGTTATATTAGAAGATGTATTAGTGGGGGTTTTTGACTGTTTCCTTTATGGATTTTGAGAGCTTTGGATTTAGCAGATTGTATGAAAGATTAGGGTAAAGAAGATTTATAAAGGAATTTTCTATATAATTGAACTCATCGTCTAGGTATTTAGGAGTGCAGATACGGAGGGCTCTAAAGATAGAAGCCAATAATAATTCCTTTTTTTAATGCTGGTATTGTGGTGTGAGTAAAAGTGTATGTGGTCATTTTTACAGGTGGATTTATGGTGGACTTTGAATTCTAATTTGTCTTTATTTTTATGAGTAAAATATCCAAAAAAGGTAAAGGAATTATTGGATTCTAATTCATGCGTAAATTTATGGTGTGTTCAATTTTATTTAGGCTATCAGTAATCTTGTTTATGTCAAGTTCTTGTGGGTAGATGAGTAAAATATCATCGATGTAACGAAAATAACTAGAATTCTTTGGAATTATATAACGAAAAGGGCCAGATTCTAGAAACTCAGATAAAGACATGCGAGAAACCCCACTGAGAGGGGATCCCATGGGCAAACCAAATTTCTGTTATAATAGATGTTGTTGTATTGGAAGTAGCAATGTGATGTGCATAAAGTACAAATTTAATTATTTTAGAGATGGATAGAGGTAAGTTAAATGTTAATTTTTTGATAGGTGATTTTGTAATCGTTTTAAGCATTTGTCTACCGGAATATTAGTAAACAGAGATTTTATATCAAGACTAGCTAAGGATTTGTTTTTTATATTGATGTTGGTTAATTTGTTGAGAAGTGAGCCAGAATTAATTAATTCTGGCTCACTTCTCAACATCAATTTTCAAATTTTCTTTTTATATATATATATATATATATATATGAGGTAGGTAAAAGTATATTGAACAAAATTTTTTGTTCACTATCCTTTTACCTACCTCATACTGTGGGATTTTACTCCAACCATCCTATCTTCATATATATATATATATATATATATATATATATATATATATATATCAGTCTGTTTATATATATATCAGTCCGTTCACATATATCTATCTCAGACAATTCATATCTACCTATCTATCTATCTATGTTCCTATGAGAAGATTAAACCTGTTATGAAGGGAAAATAAGCATTTAAGATATTATTATTATTTAGTCCTTTTGAGTTTTTATTATTATTATTATTATTATTATCATTATTATTATTATTATTGTTATTATTATTGTTCGTGAGGAGAAGCAAGATCTGGTTTTCTCATTAAAGATTACGACAAACAAAGGCATGGTTATTGAGTTTTTAAGCACTTTAGAACTACAAATGCGTGAATTATTAGTTTAACCCATGTGTTCTCAGTCGTACATATGAGCGCCAGTGCCGATAGGAAAGTATATGTCTCTAGAACGTGAATATTAATTTTACAGTGAGACGGCCACACACATGCGCGCGCACACACACACACACAAACACACATATATATATATATTTATATATATATATATACAACATAATATGTTATTCATATATTTTCATATCATCATGATTCAGTCGTCAAATTATTTTCCCGGGCTTTCTAGGACCCGGGCACCTACTTTCGGTAAAATTGGTTATCCTGTTTTAAAAGAAAGCTTCTAAGCTTTTAATTCCAGGAACGTACCCTTTGCGGAGTTAGGCTCTCCTAAGTTTAAGACCCTCATTTTTTTTTTAGGAATTGTTTGATATGTTGAAATTGTTGTAACAATTTCCATTGAAAAAAAAAAAGTTGCATCGAGATGAAAGAGGTGATATACGGAAGGATGGAAGAATATGTGGAAGTATATGCGGAAGTAGGAAGCCCGTGGTATAATGGTGGTATAAAGTCATAAGAAATGAACTCGTCGCCCCAAGTTCAAATCCTGGATGTGATAATTGCATTTCACTTAGCACTAATACCCTTGGGAAAAGTATGAATTCTACTCTCCCTCCAGCTATGGGCAAATAGTAGGGCAGACTGGGCTCTTTAACCTTGGTTAGGCAACAGGTCTTGGATAAGAAAATTTCTGGATTCAAACCTGTTAAATTCCGCTTAAGAAAATTGACCTTGTGTTACATCCTGCTCGTGAGGAGGGGTTGGTAAATATATATATATATATATATATATATATATATATATATATATATATATATGCGGAAGAACATTCAATGCCAGTTTCATATTGTTGTTGTTGTTTTTTTGGGGGGGTTGTTTTGTTTTTTTTTGGGGGGGGAGTATTTTAAGAGAGATTTTTAAATTGGATCCAGACGTTATATAATGATTATCAAATAGTTCGGGAGGCGTGTGGTGTACTGGTTAGAGTCATAGCAAATGGACTCGTCAACCCGAGTTCAAATCCTGGACGAAACCACAGTTCACATAGCGCTAATACCCTTGGGAAAGGTATGAATCCAATTATTCTCCCTACAGCTATGGGTAAATAGTAGGGTGTACCGGGCACTATAACGTAGGTTAGGCAAACAGTCTAGGAGAAGGAAATCTCTGAAATGGACTCGTCGATCAGAGTTCAAATCCTGGACGAGGCTGTTTGCATTTCACATAGCTCTAATACCCTTGAGGAAGGTGTGTATATATATATATAATATATATATATATATATATAATATATAATTTAATTTAATTTAATATACCAAGCGTGTTGGTAAATCCTCGCGGTGAAAAAAACCAGCAAATAGTTTGATTGTAAAATATACTACCAAACATCAACCGGGGAGAAAAAAAAAATTTTTGAAAAAAGAAAAGACCAAGATAGTCGTACCAACAAAAAAATAATCTATTGGTACAGTATTTGGCCAAAAGAAAAAAACAATTTATATGTATATATATGTATATAAGATATATATATATTCATATAACCGCTAGGAGAATAGCTAATAAGTAAAAAGTGCTCAATACCTAAGTAGAGCAAATAATAAAGATAAATCTAATGAGTCAGACGAACCTACTATTAGTTTCACTTAATGCTCTTCAGGGCTAAGATCTGACTCAGAGAGCATTAAGCGAAACTAAAAGTAGGTTCATCTGACTCATTAGATTTATCTTATATATATATATATATATATATATATATATATATATATATAAAACTTTTTTAGGGGTAGAGTAAGAAAAAAGGAAAATGAAAGACGGATTACATGCAGTAAAACAAAACACTCAACATATTTCATGAGAGTATCTTGGTCAGCCTATGAACTTTTCAACCGACCCTCGTATAATAATTATCAGCAATTTTTTTAAATCTTCTTAGCAGCAAAAGAAAGAAAAAAAACAAAGGTTTTTGCGGTACTAAACAATTCATCACTGTTCGTCGAGCAAAAAAGAATATATATATATATATATATATATATATATATATATGAGTGAGTGTGTGTGTGTGGTGTGTGGTGTGTGTGTGTGTGTGTGTCTTGGTCAGCCTATGAACTTTTCAGTCGACCCTCGTATAGTAAAGATCAGCAATTTTTTCTTTCTTTTATTTTAATATCTTCTTCCTCTTGGTAGCAAAAGAAAAACATTAAATAAAAATTATACAAAAAATAAAAAAAATAAATAAAAATAAAAACAAAAGAGAATATGAATTGCCAAGAAAGAAGAAAAAAAAAATAACCGGAAAAAAATTAAAAAATGGGAAAGAATGTTAGTTATTATGATAAAGGTTCTTGCGGTACCAAACAATTCGTCACTGTTCGTCGAGCAAAAAATGTATATATATATAAATATATATATATATATATATTATATATATAATATATATATATAAAATGAATGTTTATATATAAATATATAATTATATATTATATATATAAAATGTATGTTATATATATATATATATGTATATATATATATATATATATATATATATATATATATATATATATATATATATATAATAAGCGTTTGTGTCTCTCTGTGTGCGTGTGTGTGTCCTGTTTTCGTCATTTTCTAATTCTGACAAATCGTTTTATAAGTACACTCTTACTTATCCACTTATTTCTAACAAAATATCCATTATGGTTTTTGTCAGAAGTACTATATCACCAAGATGCAATTTTCCAGACGACGTTCATCTGCATCCACTTCTGCCTCACGTTCCTTTTCCTTTTCGACAATAAATGGCGAACGCACTTCAACAAATTTTAATCATCATTATTAATTTTTGACGAGTTGAAGAAAAAAAATCTAGTCAAAAATGAATAATGACGAGACTTACTTTAAAAAATAAAAACAATGCCCCTCTGACAACTTTAAAAATTCAGGACAGATACAACCTTTTCCAGATGGTCTGGCCAAACACGTTTCTGTGGATTATCTGCGTTATTCGGACTATTGTCCTCATCTTCATTGTTATCTGTACAACGTTTCGGCCGATGTGCCCTACGGACCTCTTCAGGTATTTCTTGTCGAACTCGGGAACCTTCTCGGACTCAGAAACTTTCTTTTCGGACTCGGGAACCTTCTTGTCGTAATCGGGAGCCATCCCGGAACTTTGAACCTAATCCTTTATTCAGTCCACGGGGGTATCCTGTTCTCATTCCGCTAACCATAGCTGGGGTAGGAGTTGTGTTAATTATTTTTTCTATGTTACTGCCGCTACTCAGGATTGAACCCAGAATCCAGAGATAACTGTCACTTAGAACTGTCTTAACCTAACTACCTTATCCCATAGGCCATGTGTCCAATTGTACAAATAACGATAAAGATGAGGACAATAGTCCGAATAACGCAGATAATACTGATTTTTAATAATTTGAAGATTTCATATCCGGTTTTATTGATTTTTTTATTTTTATTTTATTTTTCATTTTTCACTTTATTTATAATACTCCGTATATGTAAAATATATATATACGCAATTCTTTATATATACGCTCTGTGTTAGTTATTATTATTATTATTATTATTATTATTATTATTAACGCCTTATTAATGCGGACAATGGTCCGAATAACGCATATAATACTAATCATCAAGCCTCATCTCAAACATTCAGAGAAATACGTTTCTTTGTTTTCAACCGAATAAAATAATAACAATTAACCGTAGAGAGGTATACGCTATATAAGTGGTGGTGCTTATGTGTAATGGTTATCGTTGTAAGAAGTGGACCCGGCGACCCGAGATCAAATTCTGGACGAAGCTGTTTGCATTTCACATAGAGCTTATACCCTTAGGAAAGGTAACTACTGAATAGCGAGTTTGATCCTCGCTGGATGCCCCATACTTACGACCTTGTGTCACATCCTGCCCGTGACAAACGGGTTGGGTAAATAAAGCTGTCCCATCGTGGTTTAATGGTTAGCAAGTTAATCTCGCAGATCCGTTCACTATTGAACAGCGAGTTGGATCCTCGCTGGATGCCCCATGTTGTGACCTTGGCGACGGATTGGGTAAAATCAATACCTACTCTTGGGAAAGATAGGTAATATCCAACCCGACTTCGCCACCGGTAGGATGTGACACAAGTTGCAAGTATGTGGCACCCAGTGATGAACAAACTCCTATATAGTAAGTGGAACGGATCTGCGAGATTAACTTGACTTAATCCAGGTTAAACCACGAATGTGGGAACAGTTTTTTATTTATTTCAACCCGTTTGTCAACGCGTAGCATGTGGACACTAAAGTCGCAAGGTATTTAAGGGCATCTAGCAAGGATCGAACTCACTATTCAGTAGTAAGAAATGAATTCTGCGAAACTAGAATTAAACCCCGATGGGATACTTTTATCCTGAGGAAAGAGGATGCTATCCAACTATTTTCCTATTCCAACTTATGGCTGTAAATAGTATCATCTATAAAAAAAAATAAACCACGAAATCGTAATTCCGAAGCAAACTTGCTATCACAAGTAGGGCGTCGGGGTTGCTTGTACTAATTCAATAGCGATACACAATCTACATCCAATTGGTATATAATAAGATGCGGATGTAAACGTCTGATTCAGCTAGTTTTTTACTCATCACGCCTAAATCAGATTCGGTTTTATATAGTCTAAATTTCAATAATAAATGACTCCTGCTAAAGCCAATTAATATTATCAGATTCGGTCTTAAAAAGTCTGATTCAATTAGCATATACTCCTCATACGGCTAATATTATATATCGTTCGTAAATAGACTGATTCTGCAGCTTGTAGATATATTACCAACCCCTCGCACGAGGAGGATGTTGACACAGGGTCAATTTGTGCCTACATTATCCATAGCTTGAAGGAGAGTAGTTGGGGTGGCATACCTTTCCTAAGAGTAATAGCGATGTGAAATGCGAAGAGCCTCTCCAGCGATTTGAATACCGACGAGCCCATTTCTATGACTCTAACTATTTACTGTAGCTTATATCCCACTATGGCAATTGCTAGTATTAGATTCTGAGGTAAACTATAGCATATAAAACTCTACGGCCAAACTCTATTATGAGTTCGGTTGGAAGTAGTTTGATTTATAAGGGTCTTACTCCTTCTATGGCCAATTGGGAAGTATTAGAGTGGTCTGTTAAACAGATTCAAATAGCGTATACCCACATAGTATTCATCTATAATTAACTAGTATTAGTAGATTCGGTTGTATAGTTTGATTCGGTACTGTATACTCCTCTACGACTAATTGTACTTTTAGATACGGTTGCTAAATTAGTCTGAATTGGTGAGCGGATGACCCTCTTCGTCCAATTGTATTAGTAGATTTGGTTATGAAACAGTTTTGATTCAGCAGCGTTGGCTCCTCTACGAGCTGATGCATACTTTTAGATCGGTTGTAAATAGTTGATTACGGTAGCGGATGTCCCTCTCGTTCAATTGTATTAGGTAGTTTCGGTTATAAAAATGTTTGATTTAGTAGCGTAGGCTCCTTCTGCGACTGATTGGTAATTTTAGATTCGGTTGTAAAATAGTCTTATTCGGTATCAGATGGCCCTCTTCGTCCAATTGGTATTAGTAGATTCGGTTGTAAATAGTTTGATTCAGTAGCGTATACTCCTCTACGACTGATTGGTACTTTTAGATTTGGTTGTAAATAGTCTGAATCATTAGAGAATGACCCTCTTCATCCAATTGGTATTAATAGATTCGATTGTAAACAGTTTGATTCAATAGGGTAGATCCCTCTACCACCCTTTTATATTAACACACTGGTCTCACATATCGTTATATTTTCACCAATAGCTTTTGAGACTACTTGTGTATATGATGACGGATTTTTTTTAGCTCTGATTCAATAGGTAAATTTCTTCTACACCAGTGGTACTATAACACTGGTCTCCCAGATCGTTACATTTTCAACCACCGTAATAGATTTTTAGTTTCTCTCTCCTATCATCTCTCTCTCTCTCTCTCTCTCTATAATATATATATATATATTTTTAATATATACCGATACGGACGTCTTTTTTTTAAATCTTGATTCAATTAGCGTATATTCACTCTATGACCAGTTGGTATTAGAGACACTGGGTGTCAATTGACCGTTACATTTCACACTATAGATTTTAGTCTATATATATATATTATATATATATATATATATATATACCATATTACCGCGACGGACGTCTTTTTTTAAAATCGGCATTCAATAGGGTATATTCCTCTATGACCAGTGTATTAATACACGGGTGTCATTAGATCGTTTTACAAATTTCCAACACCATAGCTTTTGGGACAACTAGTTAAAATATGGGCGACGGACCATTTTTTTTTATTTTTTTTTTTTTTAGACTACTGGCACATATGGTGACGAAATGGACATTCTTATTTGAGAAATCAGACATCGTATCACCCGCTGTCACTTTCGACCCCCCGCGAGACGGCTTTTCTGCGCCTCTGACTTTCACGAGATATCATTTGAGGCAATGTAGCTGACATAGCCAAAACCTAGATAGGTAAAAATTAAAAATAAAAAAATTAAAAAATAAAAAAACTGAGAACTTAGGAACGTTGTTAAATACATTCAAGAGATAATAAGAAAAAACAATAAAAAGAAGAAAAAGAAAGCCTGAGTTGTTTAGTTTTGATATTGTTATTATTAGACTCGGTTGTAAACAAACGCACGTGTTTTTGGCTGGGCAGATCTGGAAAGAGTAAAGGTATATTCAAGTCTCGATCGTAAAACAATCATGGCAGCCATTCAACGCCATTATCGCTGTTAAATGCTAATATATCATCATCTGGATAATTGTATAGACTTACTACTAATACAACACCGGGACAAATACGGTTATGAAGATTGTGCTGCGCCAAGAAATGTCTGCCTGTCTTGAAAATCAGAACACAAAGTTCACATTTATAAACTCGAACTCTGACGGCTAGCGTCAATGAGAAGAAACTTGATGACCCGGTTCGATACCAGCCTTCGCCAACTCCGCGCATGAGTAGCAGAGCTTGGATCTGTGTGGTAAAGTGAGGAGCAGGTGGTATGTGTGGTGCTCCACCTAAGACTCAAAAGCTAGATCTTCCAGTGCTAGTGAAAAGAGGATTGACTCCCTTGCTGTTGAATAGACCACCCCACCGACTTTCCTTTTACTTACTATAACACATTGTATTTAGGATTTTACATTATTTCATTAGATAACATAAATATATATATATATATATATATATTAATGTGTGTGTGTTGTGTGTGTAGTGTGTTGTGTGTGTGTGTGGATAAAAGGGTATGAAAACACACAATGTGTTAAAATGAAATTATATTTTTTATATCATTTTCATTGTTAATATTGACAATATTTCGATTTATCAAAAATCATCATCACAGCATAATGATAATTAGGTCCGTTTTTAGATGTAAATGTTTTTAATCCGGACTCATCAAGAGAGAAGCAGAAAATAATTTAAATTAAAACCGGAAGCATTGTTTTTCCCAAATTATCATTATGCTCTGATGATGATTTTTTATAAATCGAAATATTGTCAATATTAGTAATGAAAAAGGATATAAAAATATATTCATTCTATCAACATTGTGTGTTTTCATACCCTTTTATCTATACATATACCGTCGGATTCATTTTCCTTACTCTTAACTCATATTATATATATATTATATATATATATATATATTATATATATATGTAGTGTGTGTGTGTGTGTGTGTGTGTGTGTGTGTGTGTATTAATATCAATGATATAAGTTGCTGGATGCCCTATTTTCAGTATCAGCAAGACAGGCAGGGAGTCTATCCCCATTTCACTAGCGCTTAGACCAGAAAGATTGTTTTTGCCTTTGAGGTTGAGCGCAACATCTAATATCATTTCCTCACCTAACCGCTCAGTTCCAACCCGTGCTACTCATGCGTTGAGTTGATGAGGAGCTGATATGGAACCTAGAAACCTATGGTTCCTATGCTTTACCGACTGGGCTAAACATGCCTTGAGTGGTTTTCTATGTTTATAAGTAAATAGTGTCCAACATCATTGATAGAGCATGTATATCTGTCGGGATAGCGTGGATATGGAGTCAACAGCACTTTTTAACTGACAGTTTCTCGCCTATGGGATTTTGAAACCAAATTTGCGCCGTTCACTTCGTCTCTCGGGTTGAGCACTTGGGGGGGGGGATTTCACTGACGACCGCCAACTAAAGCGTAAACGCAACGCTCTCCTATAAAAGGGATGGAGCACTCTATGGCGGCCTTTACATACATACATACAGATGTGTGTATTAAAACAGTTAAAATCCCTTTCGCATTCTGTGGGTGATGATAGCCGAGCGGTAACTGCCCCGACTGCTGCTGAATCAATCCGGTTTCTATCTCGCTGTAGGTAGTTCACAAATATCTAGCACACGGAAAAGACTTGATAAGTCGAAACACGTGTCTGTGAATGACTATATATATATATATATATATATATATATATATATATATATATGCAATGTAAAATATAAATGCAACTTATATTGTTACTTCCATAGTGCTCAATATCTGTGGTATACATCCTCATCAAGTTATGCTATATATATATATAATATATTATATTATATATATGTGGGTGTGTGTGTGTGTGTGGTGTGTGTGTGTGAAGAAAGAAATGGATATGAAATCGACAATGTAAAATGTATAAAAGGTTTGTGAAAAAACATGAAAATATGTCGAAAATTGTCATTTTTGAAGCCGACGCTATAGCGTTTCGGTTTTATTTAAACCATCAACAGAGCTCATATCTATCAATCATATGAAAGAAAACTGTGAACTAGCTAAATCTTGTGAGCTTTTATTGACGATATTTAAAGGCCTTTGTCGATACTCAAAATGTAAGAAAAATGCCAATCAAAACGTTACGCAACGCTAGCGTTCCCATTCAAATTTTTGTGATGAAACATCAATTCCAGAAATTATTGCTTTATTGATGGAACTTTAAGTTTGGGAATTTCTTTTTCTTGGAAAGTCCGAAAATTGTTTAAATGAAATAAATATTTTTTGGTTACTTCCTAACATGATATTACAGGGTGACCCTGAAAAAACAGAACCCAAATGATTTATTTTCCCATTAAACTAACCCTAAACCCCAACCCTAACCCTAATCCTAAACCCTAACCCTAACCCTACCCCGCTAGTTGAGTAACATAATATTACAGGGTGACTCAGAAAAAAACAGAACCCACATATTTTGTAATAAAACTGGTAATCTTAATTTTTTTTTGGAGTTTAAGTCCAATAAGGGTTAGGGTTGTGGTTTAGGGTTAGTTTAATGGGAAAATAACTAACTAACATGGGTTCTGTTTTTTGGGGGGTCACTCATGTTACTCAACTAGGAAATAACTTATTGGTTAAACTTGCAAATCGTCGTCAAAATTAAAATGGAAACTCATTTGGGATGATCCATGACAGTTTAACTACAGAGTGGGAATTAACTTTTTTGCGAATTGGGTTACGGTTTAGGGGTTTGGGGATTACGGTTGTTTTTAATTACGTATGGCTTTAAAAAAAAACAAATTACTATACATTTAATGTTGAAAAATATTTTTTTAAACCAAGTTTAATTGAAATTATATATAGCAATACTAACACAAACAACTGAGACTAATGTGTGTCTACCGTTGGATTCAATAATTAATTTTAATGGTTAATTAAATGTATAGTAATTTGGGTTCTTTTGGGGGGGGGCGTTAAGCAATACGTTATTAAAAACAACCTTAATCCCCAAACGCCTAAACCGTAACCCAATACGCAAAAAATGCATACACTGTAGTTAAACTGTCATGGATCACCCCAAATAAGTTTCCGTTTTAATTTTGACGACGATTTGCAAGTTTAACCGAAGGTTCTAGTACAAGCCTTTCAAAGTTGGTATGAATCTCTGGTGTGGATTGGAGACGTTGGTGTCACTAAAAAGCTTCTAGAAGTTGTCAATATCTCTAGGGCAGAATGGGGTTAACGGTTTGGCCAGCAGCAGTTTCGGCTATTATTCCTTGCATGCCTGTATCCAAATTTGCATGTGTTTCCTTTTATATGTGCTTTTTTTCCCCAAACAGACAGGATTTGAATAAAGAAATTAATATAAAATCTGTATTACGCCTCAAAGATACGTGGTTCAAAGTTAACTGACCTGAAAAAATATAAAAGTTTTTAAATAAAATAACTGGTGCATTATATATTTTATTCATTAATATATCAACACTGAAAATTTCATTAAATTCGGTTAATTCCCTGATTTTTTTGGGGGGGAGGGGATCGGCGGGGTGACATACGGTGGTGGAATTTAAGTCCATTAAGTTGGATTTAACCCTTACTTTTAAATTAATGGACCTCAGGGTGGATACATCTTTTTATACACTATCTTATATTATATTATATCATATTATATTATATATATATATCTGTGTGTGTGTGTGTGTGTGTCTGTGTGTGTGTTAGTATTCTTATGATAAACTATAAATTCTAAAATGTTTGTTTTATATATATATATATATATTATATATATATATATATATATATATATATATATTGACACTAAGCTCCGTGTCTAATCTCTATCCCCAGATTGACACGAGTCGTAAAGCAGCTAATGAGTTGAATCGGTTTTTGTTTTTATTTATTCATTTATCTATCTATTTAGTTTTATCTATTTAATTATTCATTCATTTATTTCGTTTTGTTTTGTTTTGGGGGGTTGGTTTTTTTTGGGGGGTTTTGTTTGTTTTTTGTTTTTTTTTTGTTGTTTTTTTTGTTTTTTTAATCTTATTCATTTATCTTATTCATTTATCTTATTCATTTATCTATTTCTTTGTATTGCCAAAAACGAGAGTCCGGGTTACCACAGTGTAATAACAAAAGATAACAACGAAAAACTTAAGAAATCTTTATTCTGCTTAGAATAATTGTTACACGTATTGTGAGTTTAAATAGGTTAGTATTCACTAAAGAGTTCTCCGAAATGGGAGGTAATCATAAAGAGGGGAGGTAACTCTCAATTACTTGTTACACACAGTCAACAGAGCCTATGATAATCGCAAGGTTCCGGTTTCGATACCGGTTCTCACCAGGTCAGGCCATGAGTAGCACAGCTTGGGCAATCTTATCTGTGCGGCAAAGCATCTGGAAGCTGACTGTAGGTGTGGCGCTGCACACCAGCAAAGCAATCTCCTGGTTCTAGTATATTTTTTTTTACTATTACCAAACAACCCCAGATTCAGAATTCAGTAAGTACATTTCTCAATAACGTTGACAAAGCTGTAAAAAAAAGTAAGTAAAGTCGTCGGGGGGCGGCCTAATGTCGGTATGAGCCATACAGCGAGGGAGTCTATCCCCTTTTTCACTAGCGCTAGACCAAGAAGATTTTTTTGCGTCTGAGATGGAGCGCCACACATACCAGCAGCTCCTTACTTTACCGCACATATCCCTGTGCTACTCATACGCTGAGTTGGCCAGGGGCGGTATCGAACTGGGAACCTTGCGGTTTCAAGCCGAACGCTCTACCGACTGAGTTAACCCGGCCCTATACTTCCGAATAATTAATACTGTCGTGAGTAAAAACTTCATTGGACACTCCAATATTTCACAATAGTGTTGAGAAAGATATACTTCCGAATAATTAATACGGTAGTGAGTAAAACTTGGTTATTTCTTATAACTCCAACATAAACAAAGGGGAACCACTCTTGACTGATAAATTATTTATATATTTATTCAAATACTAGGAAAAAAGAAAACGAGGTTAGGGTTGGGGTTTAGGGTTAGAGTTAGGGTTGAGGTTTAGGGTCTAGGGTTAGGGTTAGTTTAATGGGAAAATAAAAAATAATTTATCAGTCAAGAGTGGTTCCCCTTTGTTTATGTTGGACTTATAGGAAATAACCATAAACTTCACTGGATACTCCAATCTTGTGACCTTGTGCCAGTGTAAATTTTGCTAAATATCAAGTTTTTTTTTCTTTCTAAAGTACAGAATTGGACTAGTTAGTTTCATTAACCATGACTACACTAGTGGGGTTAATCTTTTCAGTAGGGATCCAATCTTATGGCCAGCTAAGCTTTTTTTTTTCCTAACATAAATACCATCAGATTTAAGTGCAGTGATTTGCCTACAGGTCAGAATTCTGTCATAGATTTATTTGCATTACATTTAGAAAATTTATACGTAAGAATATTCTTGAAAAAAAATATCAAGTCATCACAAAATAATTATAATTTGATATTTTATTATCGTCACCGGGGTAAAATAAAATAGAAATAAAGTTGTTTTATTCGTATTTTCTTTTTTCTTTTTTTTTTAAGAAATGAATTTAAAGAGTTTTTAAATGGCCAATTTTTTTTTTTTTGCTTTTTTTTTTTTTTTTTTGGTCATATTTTATTCTATAGAGAAATGACGCTGCCAACCAAAACTGAAAGAGCGAAAAATCTTTAAAGGGAGGAAAAGAAGAAATATACGACGGCCTTATTACAAGCAAGATGATATGGAAATGAATTACTGACGATGAAGGGAAACATATTTAGGGCCGGTGTGAGGTGAGCCAGGAACGCCATCCATCACATTTCCCTGTCTCCTGCCATTTGGGATTTATTGCCGTCTGTCGGAGATAAAGCATTAGCCTGAAAATTACGTGCGCCTAAGTTTGCATTCTGCGACTTGTCAGAGGTCCACATTTGGCCCTGTTCTTCGCTTAGCACACAGGGTCTCTTCACGACTGGGTCGGATACGGCGAATAGTATATATATGCAATTATTTCTTTTTCTTTCTTTCTTTTTTCTCTTCTGTCTCCTTTTTTTTTTTTTTCTTTTTTTCTTACTATAATTGATTACCGAGCATTGCAAATAGTGCCCTTGATGGTACCAGTTCTATGAGGAAACTGCCTCCCAAGATCTGCCCTCGCTATCAGGATCAATCTCCAAAATCTCAAATTCAACTAGCAACCACCTAACACCTTCTAGACCACCAACACTGTCACACAGCCTAAACTCAGAATACATTAAGTAGATGAACAAAAGACACCCAGATATGGGTTGACCCAAAAGGGTTAATTTGGTTTATTAAAGATAAAAGACACATGTTATTATCTTATTATTACTATTAGACATTATAATAAATGCGAATGTCAGTGTGTCAGTGTGTCACTAGATTTCTCACCTTTCTTCCTAGAGGCCGTAGCCCAATATATCATACATTAAGCAGATGAACAAAAGACATCCAGATATGGGTTGACCGAAAAAGGTTAATTTGGTTTATTAAAGATAAAAGACATATGTTATTATATTATTATTACTATTACACATTATAATCAATGCGAATGTCAGTGTGTCACTAAATTTCTCACCTTTCTTACTAGAAGCCGTAGCCCAATATATCATACATTAAGCAGATGAACAAAAGACATCCAGGTATGGGTTGAACGGGTTAGCTCAGTCGGTAGAGCGTTCGGCTAGAAACCACAAGGTTCCTAGTTCGATACCCGCCCTCGCCAACTCAGCGTATGAGTAGCACAGGGATCTGTGCAGTAAAGTAAGGAGATGATGGTAGGTGTGGCGCTTCACCTCAGACGCAAAAACAATCTCCTTGGTCTAGCGCTAGTGTAAAGGGGATAGACTCCCTCGCTGATTGGCTGGTACCGACATTAGGCCGCCCCGACGACTTTACTTTTAAAGATAAAAGACATATTATTATCTTATTATTACTATTAGACATTATATTATAATAAATGCTAATGTCAGTGTGTCACTAAATGTTTCACCTTTCTTACAAGAGGCCGTAGCCCAATATATCATACTATTTTTGAATCAGGCCGACTCCGTGAAATATTCCGGGTCAAAACCAAATCGGAACCCACAATCATAAAATTTTGCAGTTCAAAGTTTTAATTACAGCCCTTATTTTTGGCGATATTTTGCAATGAATTTTTGGTTAAATCAAACTTAACGGACCTAAATTCCACCATCGTATGTCACCCCATCGAAAGAAAAAAAATACCAAAAATCAGGGAATTAACCGAATTTACAAAAAATTTTCAGCGTTGATAACTTAATGAATAAAAGATATAATGCACCAGTTATTTTATTTAAAAACTTTTACATTTTTTCCGGTCAGTTAACTTTGAACCACGTATCTTTGAAAATATGTGTTACGCCTTAAAGATACGTGGTTCAAAGTTAACACCTGAAAAATGTAACTGTTTTCAAATAAGATAACTGGTGCATTATATTGTTTATTCATTAATATATCAACACTGAAAATTTTATCAAATTCGGTTAATTCCCTGATTTTAGCATTTTTTTTCTTTCGGTGGGGTGAGATACGATGGTGGAATTTAGGTCCATTAAGTTCGATTTAACCAAAAAGGTTGTCTCTCCTTCCTTTTGGCTCTCTTTTCTGTGACAGCTTCTTTCCTCTCTTTTTCACTCCTTCTCGTTCCTTGTTTGACGAGGAGGCGCCAGGTCACACGGTCTTCTGCACCAGCCTCCCATGTGTTGGTGTTGATGTGGCATGTCTTCATGTCCCTCTTTCAAACATCTTTAAAGCGCAGGCGTGGTCTCCCTACCGGTCGGGTGCCTTCTACTAATTCGCCACACATTAAGTTTTTGGGAATGCGGCCTTCCTCCATCCTCCTGACGTGACCAAGCCAACGCAGGCATCTCTCGCAGATGATGACAGGCATGCTGTTCATGTTTGCTCGTTTCAGCACGTCTGTGTTGGGTACTTTGTCCTGCCAGCGTATGCGTAGAATGCGGCGTCAGTGTGCATTATAAACAAAAATAATTAATGAGCAATCGGCGAGGCGCGAAATCATGCCTCGTTTGCCTTTGAACACTTCTCCGGACCAGAGGATTTACCGTGTCATCGGTATGACACAAAATTATATTCAGTGGTGAGGCTCGACTTCTGGAGCTCTGATGAGTGTGACCTCAGTCCTACATTGCCATTACTTGTAGATCTGCTCTAACCCAGAGTGTTAGTACCTGTTAAGATCATATATATTGGTCAAATAGATCCATTCCTGATAATGTTAAAATGATTTGGAACTAGATTGGCTTTAATACGTTGGTATTGCATGTAAGTACCACTTCACGGTCCCCGTGGCGTAGTGCCAAACGTGCTGGACTGCGACATCGTTTGGTGTAGTATATTTTGTTTTACGGCATATCAACCTCAGTGGGTCATTTAATACCGACAAAATTTTGAAATAAATTCATTCCTAATGGATACTCAGTTATTTTTATAAACATATTTTTCTATTTAACACATAGATGGGACCCTAACAGGTACTACCACTCCGGGTTAGTGTGGACCTGTGAGCAATGGTGATGAAGGGGTGCTTCACATTCCACAAACCTCCAAAACTGGAACCTCACCATCAGATAGAGTTTTAACGTCTTTCCCAGGACATAAAGTCTTTCAGCCACCGCCTTCTAGCACATATATGATAAAAAGGGTTGGGGCTTGTTATAAGGACAATAGGGTTGGGGCAATTATATGGGTGCTAGGGCTTGACATGAGCAGCCGACTGATCGGGGGACCTCTCCGATCGCCCCTCTAGCCAAAGCTCGGGTCTAAGTGGAGTGTTGCATGTCATGGACTGATTATCCACCAGGATTCCGCCCTTAAGCATCACGAGTCGCCACCCACGGCCAATAGGTGGCCCCATTGGGGATGGGTCTTACCCCTCTGTAGAGGTGCAGTCGGTGTATTCTAAAGCCCCAGCCGACAGGGCTACTGCAACATCGGGGTAAGCGAGTTCGAACTCCATTGGGGCTATTTCATTTACTTTTAGACTAATATCATTGAAAAAGGTTTGAACCTTCTCATCTCCCAGCAATGGGTTAAATAATGTCAGTGCTGTTCATCTTCAAGCTATGAGATAAGATAGTACGACAGACTGGGTTCTTTAACCTAGGTATGGAAACCTGTCTAGGAGAAAGAAAAAAACACTTAATTCAAACGTTCGCTTAAGAATTGACCTTGTGTTGCATCCTGCTCGTGCGGAGCGGGTATGTAAATACATACCTATATATTAAAGACAGAAAATTATATCAAAAAGCATCTTGAAGATGAATCATGTAATTTTCTTTTCTGTTTATTACTGCCAAAAGATTATGAAGCTTTTACGGTTGGGTCAAGAATAACTTCAAATATTTTTTTGGCAGTTTTCGAAGTGATTATAATTGGAGGGGGTTGTGTTGTCGGATTGACTGGCTAGTTGGCTTCAATTCATTTATCAAGAAAATTTGGAATGCTTTTTGGTTAAGAAGCCAGGATCTTTGAAAATAAAAGAAATAAAATTTTCCACACACACACACACACACACACACATATATATTAAATATATATATATATATTATATATATATATATATATATATATATATATTGGCAAAGGAAAGGGTTGGCATTATCTGTCTGCTTGGTAAAAAAATGTATCCTCTTCAGATCAGTTACTAAATTCAAAATATTTAAGCTATTTGTGGAGGCTAGTCTGAAATTTGGTGCCATCCCAAGATGTCTGCAAGAATCTCTTTTCTTTGCTTTTTTATTTTTCAAAATGTCGTTGCCAATTCCACTAGTCAACTACATTCCCTGGCACTCAGATTATTAAGAAGTGGGCTTTTCTCAGACGTATAAATCGAAATTACCAAATAGATTCCAGTTGGTTGTTTATTTTAATGGCATTTCAACCCTTGTGGGTTATTTATGGGCAATTCTTTTTTTATTTCATATATGATTTGTTTAAGAAATATTTATCCTTAACTGCATGCGTATTAATAAATTGGTAGAAATAATTTTGGACCAGATGACCTTTAGGCACCCTATTTGCTTTGCTGATTCATAAGTACATTTTTTTTCATTTACACCGTCAACATCCGGTTGTTTGTTAAGGGTTATGGTTTGGGTTAGGGTTATGGGTTAGCTTTATAATTTTTAAAAATCTAAAAATCGGATGTTGACAGTGTAAATGAAAAAAAAATGTACTTATGAATCAGCAAAGCAAAAGGGGTGCCTAAAGGTCATATGGTCCATAATTTTCCTTAAATTCGTGGTATTATTAAAAATACAGGTGGTTGACCCTCAGCCACTGCCTTCTAGCACCTATGTGATAAAAAGCAGGCACGTTGTGAAATGGTTATCGTCGTATGATAAAAAAAAGTGGGGGGGGTGCCATAAGAGCAATTTGAAGAATTTGGTCGGGATAATCATATAAATACTAGGGCTTGACATGGCCGGTCGATTGATGGGATGGAGCTTCTCCGAGCGACCGTCTAACCCAAGTCAGGGCCAAAGTGGACCACTTATTACCTGGGCCACAGACCACGGCCAACACTGTGGCCCCATTGCGGTGGGGTCTTGCCCCTCTGCAGAGGTGCAGTCGGTGTATTCTATAGCCCCAACAGACGGGGCGAACAGATTCTAGATAGGAATAGATAATACAAGAGTTAACACTTTTATAACCGATGTCAGTTTTATTGGTCTCTGAGAAGAAATTCAGATTATCCTTTTTACTCAATCGTTTTATGATATGACTAGCAGCGGCTACCTGGCGTCGCCTGGGTTAGTGGGGGATTTTTTTAAAGTTAGTCCCGCAGATCCATTATTACTGAATCGTGAGTTGAATTCTCGTGGGATGCCCCATTTAAATCCCTATGTAAAAAAAATAGACCTTGCATTGATCCAGCTACTCTGAAAAGAAATCTTAATGTCTACTATCTAAAATATAAAATGAAAAAAATCCATGCTGTTATCATTTAAATTTTATTTTTTAATTATCTTTACAAATATAAATCAAATCTCTATTATTTTTTCTCAAAAACCAAGCCCTGGTGATATTCAATGTATATATATATATATACATTGTCGTTAATTGTTTTATTTTCGAAGTTTCCTCCGGACATACATATACACACAACTGCCCTTTATATATATGTATAGATGTCATGAGCCAACTACCAGTTTCGTAAACGTGGTTTATTGACAGAAAAGGCGTGACAGGGTCACTTTTTCGCAGGTGATGTTATGAAAATAAGGACGTCTACATTTTAAAAACTAAAATAGATTGCATCGGCGAGGCTAGTAACCAATCACCGTTGACTCTATCATATATATATATATATATATATATATACTATATATTATATATATATATCCATCAGGAGCCTTCATGGAACTTCCACCGAACCCTTTATTCAATCCATAGGATTAGACTATTCTCATATCGTTAACCGTGACCAGGTTTTAAGTCTTAAGCTATGCTAAGTATTAAGCTATGTCAAGTATTCTATGTTATTATCTCCCGTGGTCAGGACTGAACCAGCAAACTGCAGATGATTGTCACTTAAAACTATATAAACTCAACCCCTATATTCGTTGCGCCATGTGCCCAAAAGTTAGATAAATTGTGCAACGGATATAGAGGTTAAATTAATACCGTTCTAAGTTAATGATGTAATGAATATGCAAATACCTAAGTACCCCCCCCCATTATAATCTGATTGGAATAGTGTCCTCCATAAATACTCGACACTGTAGTAATACAAGCGCCTACAAGGCTACTAGCAAGACTACCACACCGACTTCTCGGAATACGTACTGCTATTAATGCTACTCGGCGCACCAGCTTTTACTTGCGAGAATATACCTTACTACAACTTCATAATATATCCCTTAACCTGGATATATCAGTTAATATGGTTCTAAGTTAACACGGTTTGAAGTTCCTTGAAGGCTCCCGATTACGACATGAAAGCTCCTGAGTTCGACCAGAAGGTTCCAGAGTTCGAAGAGAAGGTTCCTGAATTCGACAAGAAACACCTGAAGAAGACTGGAGGGCACATTGACCGAAACGTTGTGTTAATAACGATAAAGATGAGGACAACGGTACGAAATATCTATTAATAATGGAGATTGTCTGTATTTCTGTCTGTAACAAAAACTACGTCATAGCTCTACGTCACAGCTTACGTCACAATATTCTTATGCTATATACACCCAAAATTTGAGGAAGCAATTTTAAAAATTGTTTTTTAATCCGGGGTATGCAAAAAAAAAAAAATGAAATCTAGAGGGAAAAGCGTCGAGGGAGTAAGATCTTTTTCTGTGTGCACTCTGACGGGGGTGGCGTGGATTGCGTAGGTGTGAAATTGTTTACAAAAACTACGTCATAGCTCTACGTCCCAGCTTACGTCACAATATTTCTTTATGCTATATATACCCAAATTTGAGGAAGCAATTTTAAAATTGTTTTTTAATCTTGTTCTTTTTTTTTTTACAGTAACAAGAAGTTAACTTAAAAAGTTTACAAAAAATAAATACTACGATTTTGCTGTAAAATTGATGAGGAAAATATTCAAATAATTGTTGATTATTACTGCACTCACATTTTATTTGAAGGGATGGGGCTCAGTTTTCATTTCAAATTGTTTTTTTTTTTGTTTTTTTACTCCTTTAATTAATATTGAGGATTGTCTTACGTATGATATAAACCCTCTGACATTGATTTTTAAACCCCAACCCTCTCAGGCAATGTCTTTTCAAATTATTTTTACGACGCCCGGAGGGTGTTTTCTGATGCTAGTCCAATAATATAGATTTATTGGCTCTATCTTTTTTTGTTGGGTGCGTGGTCGATTAGAATTAGCATAATCTCATGAAGGTCGCTACTCGAAAATTTGGCTGCCCATACCCGATGAGACTTTTATATGAAGAGACGGCAGCGGCTTAGATAACTTGGGTGATGAAGTCAATAACGTAGGCCGTCCCCTAAAAAATCCGGGGATGCAAAAAAAAAATGAAATCTTAGAGGGAAAAGCGTCAGGGAGTAAGATCTTTTTCTTGGTGCACTCTGGCGGGGGTGGGGGTGGATTGCGGTAGGTGTGGAATTGGTTTCTCTCATTTAATACCACAAGACAGCTGCACAGCGAAGATTTAATTTGACTTTGAAGGTTGACGAGAGAGAGCATTTGGATAACACAACGTGGAACTCCTCTTCAAATTGGTCTCTCATTTGGGAGGGGGCCCGTAGTGGCTTAACGTGCTGGACTGCGACATCGTAGTGAGCGAGTTCGAAAGCAAGTCACGCTATTACGTTCACTTTCGGGCTAATGATAAGAAAAAAGTCGTCGTTGTAGCCTAAAGTCGGTATATATATTTACCAACCCGTCCGCACGGCAGGATGCGACACAAGGTCAATTTTTAAGCGGAGTTTAACAGATTTGAATTCAGGGTTTTCCTTCTTCTAGACTGGTTACTTATCCAGGTTAAAAGAGCCAGCCTGCCCTACCCAATTTACCCATAGCTGGAGGAGAATATATCATTCATCCTTTCCCAAGGGTATTAGCGCTATGTGAATACAAACAGCCACGTCGAGGATTTAAACTCTGGGCGACGAGTCCATTTCATGCGACTCTAACCATTATACCACGCACCTCCTAAAGTCGGTATAAGCCAGACAGCGAGGGAGTCTATCCACTTTTCACTACCGTCTGAAGCTTTACTGCACAGATCCCCGTGCTACTCACACCTGAGTTGGCGAAGAATCGGTATCGAACCAAGAACCTTGTGGTCCCAGGCGGACGCTCTACCAACTGAGCAAACGGTCCTTATGACCCTTCTCAATCCCTTCAGCTATGGGTTAATAGAACCACTACTGTTTCTTTTGCAAGGGAGGTTTTTGGCATTGAATAGCTGACGAAGGTGAATATTACGTAGTGTAATGGTTATTGTCGTAAACGAAAATGGAATCGGTGACCGGAGTTTCAAATCCTGGACAAAGCTGTTTGCGTTTCCCTTTCTGTTAATTACTTTGGGAAAGGCAGGAATTTATCTCTCCTCCCCTTCCCTAATCAGATAGTGACAAATAGTAGATTAAACTGGATTTTCTTGCCTTGGTAAGCAACCAGTCTAGAAGAAGGAAAACACTGATTTCAAAACCAGCTTGAAAATTGGCTTGTGTCATATCCTGCTCGTGGCATTAGTAGGATGTTTAATTCATACACATTTACATATGTCTTATGTCTTTAGTGACGCTATGCCTCAGCGGCAGCGAAGCATTTTGTTATTTTTTCCGCAAGAACCTACACGCACGTACACACACACACACATATATATATTATATATATATATATATATATTATATATATATATATATATATATATGTGTGTGTGTGTGTGTTGTGTGTGTGTGTGTGTGTGTGTGTGGAATAATGAACAAATAAAAGGTTTAGCTTTTTATTTATTTACAAGGAACAACATATTTACAACCAATGGTTTCCTGCTAACGCATTCATCAGGTAACCGAAATAGGGTTTTTATTTAATATTATTTTTTATTTTAATTTAATTTAATAATTAATTTTATTAATTTACATTAATATATGTATCTTTTGTCATACAACAGTTTTGATCGCTATCAATTCTCACTGGTCTACCCGACCATGAAACTCACAAACCATTTTTGATACTTTCGATCATTCACAGTACCCTTCTTCAGGCACGGTGTTGTAACGGTTACCCCTCCTTCCAATATACTCTGTGTCTCGAGTTAAAACCCTGCAGAGTCTGTTTGCGTTTCAATTTGTGCTAACGTCTTTTGCGATTGGCATGAACTCATTTCTTGTCCCTCATGAACCTATGGACAAATAGTAGGACATATGGGGTTATGTGGCCTTGTTAGTCGGCAAAACAGGTCTAAAAGAAGACAGATCTCTTATTCAAAACCAGGGAGTGTGGTCCTAGGCACTCCGCCCAATAAAAAACTCTTTGCCACTGAAACCGCAGCACTGTATGGTGTGGCTGCAGTTCTGCTGCCCTATAAAAAGTTTTACAACTCTCTCTCTCTCTCTCTCTCTCTCTCTCTCCTCTTTATCTTCTCTCTTACCTTCTCTCTTTCTCTTATCCTCTCTCTCCCTCTCTTACCTTCTTCCCTCTCTCTCTCTCTCTCTCTCTCTCTCTCTCTCTCTCTCTCTCTTCTCCTCTCTCTCTACCCTACCTACCATACTACCCTGTTCATTATCATTATCGCCCTTTTATTTTCCAACTTCTTCTGTTGTTCTGTTTCTTTCTTTCTTTCTCCCATTCTCTTTTATCAGAGAGAAGGGAGAGAGAGAAGAGAGAGATGAGAGAAGAGAGAGTATAGTCATAATTTTGACTCTATATATAAAAAATAAAAATCATATGTAAACCCGAAATGTGTGAAAACTATAAGATTTACCTGTTACTTTATATTTAGTTTATGATTAAATAGGTATTACTCACTACGCAGAAATATAACTATCAGGTAGAATAACGCTCTTAGCATGAGATATAATAGATATTTATGAGAGATTCAATAATAGACTACAGTGAATTTAATACTGAGTCATAACATTTATCTTCAATCGAATCTCGCATAATATATATATTATATATAGTGAGTTAGTGACCTAAGAACATAGATAGAAATTAGTTAGCATAATTAATAATAGTGACAATCACTCAAATAGATAGCCTCCATAATAATAAAATACGATTCCTAAACTTAACCTTATGTCCCATTATTAATATAGTAAATAGATGTGATATATATATATAGGGATGAAAGAGATGTGGAGTGAGAGAAAGAGAAGAGATAGACTAGTAGTAGGGATAGATAGAATAGATAGATGAAATAAATTTAAATTGGACACTAAAGTGGTAGTATTTCAAGGCCTATTATACACTTAGTGAGAGTGAGTGTAAAAATATTATTATGAATGTACGTATAATAAAATACTACGTATATTATTTCTATCACTACCTGTGAGTTATTTACCATACATCATAATACCGTTAGTATAAAGTAAATAAGGATATATGATATAGTCCCCTAATTTGTATATCCAACTTTCCACACTTACATTCCCCTGAACAAAAGTATGCACAAGACGAGATTGAACATTGACTTAACCAAGTCCAAACAGCTAAATACAACATAAAAATAATTATGTGCGACCTCGGGCCCCACAGTGTTAGCCGACTACTATCTACTATCTTACCATGAACTACTACTTGTCCCCGTAACGTATAAATAACGTCTCACTCATATACCTTACCTCCTGCCAAGTCTCTTTCTTGTTTCCCGACCTTCTCTTCCTAGTCCTCTCCTTCAAGCTTGCGCCTCCGCCTCTCAGGCCTGCCCTCAGTGTGTCAGCCCCGAATCATTCCAGTACTCCTCACTCTAGGCTCCGGACCAACGAAGGCCACACTTCTCCCTTCCCATGTGTCTTTCCTAGGGATGATACTGCACTACCTCACTCACTTATTTTGGCGTAGTATCACATCTCCAGTCTTTATGCCAAATTAGAATAATTTCCACCCGATAAATTATTACTTACCGCTCTATCCTCTAGCGCTACTGTTTTAATTCCCCCTCACATATACTCATTCTTTGCGTTCTGTACGTGTGCTATCTGTCTGTCCTTTGCGTTCTTTTCTTCTTCTGCGTTCTTCGTTTCTTCTTCTTTCTTTAACTGCCTTTACTATCCCATTTCGGTTGTGTCTCCTATCACTTCTTGTACGATATCTATCTCAATCCTCCTATACTTCCAGCAGATTGACCGTCGATAAATATTATAGAAATTGATAATTCCTTTACTATTTCTCATATCTTCTTCTTCTCTTCTTTCTTACCTAACCTTCTACTCTAATCTTCATTCTAATACCATTCATACTCTCGCTCTGTTCTTCTCTCTTTGCGTTCCATTCTTCTATCGGTGAGTCTGTTCGTAGAATCGTATGCTATATTCTATTCTCTCCCTTGCTCACTCGTATCTTCACGTACTTATAACTGCGTAACTTACTGCTCCCAGCTATATTATACCTCCCACGTGTTAATATTTATGTGCTCCTGTCTTCATTTCTTTGGATCTTCCTATTACTTCTCCCCTACTTTTCTTACTGTGCGTCATGCGTATTTCATATCTTTATATCTTAATCATCAATCTATGTTATATCATAGTAACGACTTTACTTTGTGCGTGCGGGCTCTACCCCACGTATTTACCCAACCTTCATTATATATTCTTAATATTTACGTTTCTTACAGGCATATCTTCTATATCTTCATATCTATCATGGAACTTTATCTTCCTGATCGTAATCATTCTTTCTTATCTCTCATTTAAAACAAATTACTTATCTCATACTTTAGTAGCACGCTTATCTATCAATAAGTTTACCTGTAACTCAGAGTTGCCTTCTCTATCAGTATTTAAGAATACCTAATACATTATTGTCACCCAATCTCCATCAATTAAGTTACCAAGGCATCTAAAATATACTATGGTAATATCTCGACCATAAATAAATATGATATAAATAAGCTACTGGGTAATAGCATATTATATTAAATACTGAGGTTATAGGATGTGCTATTATATGTCAGTATATTTGAAGATAATAATGCTGTGTTGACCGAGACCCATATGATTCTGCACTTACTCTAAATAAAAGATAGACTCATACCTGAAGTTTATTTATGTGATAAATTAGGAAAATATCCGGAGAAAAATTATTATTATTTATTTAATTAAATGGATAAAAACTACCTGAAAAGCGCTATTTTATTATACTGCAGGAAGGAGTTGCGTGGCACAGTTTAATGAAATGGGCTTTTCAAATGTTATTAGGCCTGAAGCTAACACCAATACTACTACACAAATGATATCAATACCTTATCCGCCCAGGCATCTCAATTAATCATCATGGAATATTGACAACCATGAATAGTGAATCACAGTGATTTAGATCAACACTTCTAAAAAATTTAATCATAGCTATATTTATTGAATTAACTGTAAGAGTAAGATTGTTGCTCTGTCAACTTAAGGGTATTAACGAATGACTATAGATCTGTCAATTTCCCACACAATCTCACGACTCCAAAAGACTACATGCCATTCTAAAAAATACTCAAGTGAATATCCCAGAAAAAGTATTTAGATTAAAAAAAACTACTGAGAGCGAGGTCTCTATAGAATGACTGAGAGAGCAGTGCTTGCATAATCGTATAATAATATATAGACGTACAGTCTGCACATCTGTCTTAGTGCTCCATCCCTAATCATATATACCTCCAGATCCCCTTAGTAGGTGTAGAATCCATTAGTAAATGTCATTGAATATAATTGCCCGGCCCTATTGATGAGTTAATAAAAATATATATATATATGGTTTAACCTCAAACATGCTTTTAGGAGTTCGTTGGTGTAAAATATGTGTTATCTGTTGTTAGCTTGCATAGATGTTCATTGTTTGCTGTGTCGGTCTCATTGCGTCTTCTGGGTGGTGTACTTGCTCTCTCGTCTCTCTCGTTGGGGCGTCTCTGCTGTGGGACCCCCGTCAGGTGC
>CM042142.1:119148008-119153008 GCA_023376005.1 Doryteuthis pealeii
TTTCTTCTTCCTTCAGTTCTTCTTCTTCTTCTTCTAATTATATTATTATTATTATTATTATTTATTATTATTATTGTTACATTCTTTGATATTATACTTTTCCTCTTCTTTCTTCTTCTTCTTCATCTAATTATTATTATTATTTTATTATTATATTATTTTTATATTATTATTATTATTATTCCAATTCATTTTTTCCTTCATCCTCTTTGACTTCACCTTTCTCCTGTTGTTGTTGCTCTCCTCCTCCCCCTCCTCTTCTTCCACCTCTTCTTCTTTTTCTATTACTACTACTACTATTATTACTGATTTTTTTACTATATTTTTAAAATTTCGTCTACTCAACAAATGTAAATACAAATATACAATGTACGCAATTCCCTGACATAACATAACCCCAGATGGGTAGACATACCGTTAAAAACATTCAATCAATTAATCCCAGTTCCACGGTAAAATCCGTATCTGATTGTTAATACTATAGTCATCAATAGAATTAACTATCTATATCTATCTATCTTTCTATCTATCTATCTATCTTTATATATTATATATATATATATATATATATATATATATATATATAACTTTCAAAGAAAGAAAAAAAATTAACAAACTTTGAAAGTTAAATATTGCTTTGTATTTAATGTAATTTATTGATTATTATACATTGAGCTCTCTTTAAGGATTTTTAAAAACCCTTGTATGAATATATGTCTGCACCTACAAGAACACACAGTATGGTTATACAGTGAGATTTTGAGAATCCCATGTGGAATCATCCCTTACTACCAATCATTTGGATACCTTACACACACACACACACACACATATATATATATATATATATATATATATATATATTATTGTAACTAACTACCTTGGGGACACTTGTCATAGGAAGTGGATTCTGCTACTCGTGGATAAATCCTGAACGAAACTGTTAGCATTTTACATAGCGCTAATATCTCTGGGAAAGGTAGGAATTCGACTATTCTCCCCCTAGATATTGGTAAATAGCAGGCACAAAGAGTTCCATTTCCCATACATTGATATGGCAACCGGTCTAGAAGAAGGACAATTCTGAAATCAAATCCAGCCCTGGAGATGATCTGCACTCTGCAAGGCTACTCCTGCCCAAGCTCTGTATTCCATAATGTATATTATTTTAAAATGTTTTCGCTACCAGTTCACCTTAATAATGGAGATTGTCTGTATTTCTGTCTGTAACAAAAACTACGTCATAGCTCTACGTCACAGCTTACGTCACAATATTCTTATGCTATATACACCCAAAATTTGAGTAAGCAATTTTAAAAATTGTTTTTTACTCTCGTACCTTTTTTTTACAGTAACAGGAAGTTAACTAAAAAGTTTACAAATAAATAAATACCTACGATTTTGTGGAAAATTGATGTGGAAAATATTCAAAATAATTGTTTGATTATTACATGCATGCAACATTTTATTTGAGAGGGACGGAGCTCAGTTTTCATTTCAAATTGTTTTCTTTTTTCTTTTACTCCTTTAATAAATATGAGGATTTGTCTTACTTATGATACAAACCCTCTGACATTGAATTTTTAACTCCCACCCTCTCAGGCAATATCTTTCAAAAATCAATTTTTACGACGCCCGGAGGGTGTTTTCTATTGCTAGTTCTTAATAATGGTAAGTCAGATAGATACCTATGTTTTATATACACCTGTAATGAATCTTTTCATTTAGCCTTGAGCAAACAATTTAAATGACTGTAATTTATATTCATATGATTATTTCATTGTAATACTTGGATTAGTTGTAAACGGTTCAAGCTGAACCAATTCCATTATCAAAAAATATACTTAAACATTTACAAGACATTGATATTTACCCCTATTAGTTTTATTTTTATTTTTTACTTATTTATTTATTTTATAGATTCAAGTAATTCATTTAATTCAAGTAATTGAATGGTCGACCTCTTCCTTCAACTAAGAGGTTTGTATCACCCGATTTGAATTTCCTGAACCATCTTTCAACTTGGCTTTTGCTGATAGTTTCTTCACCAAAAAGTTCATTGAGATTACAAAATGTCTTCCAGCATTTCCCAAAGTGGTAGAGCATAATATGACGAATGTGGATATGATTTTCGATATGCATTCTGTAAAGAGAGGATTATTCTTGTGAAACAAATTAAACAAACCGCCAATTTGTTTTTGTTGAATGAAATTTGTTGAAAAAAGCCGCAATTATTGTGCATCAACCCAATACTTTGATAATGCGATTGCTTTAGTTTCAGTATGCTAGCTACAGTGATAACTGTATGAATGTGTCTGAGTTGTATCACCATTTTTGTTTATCAAAATATCATTTCTTATCAAATAAACAAATTTATAGATTACAATTTCTGTTAATGCAATAATTATATCATGGACAGTTAAAACCCAGTAATTGAATAGATTATGAATATTATTTTTTTGTAAATAAATGATTTTGGACTATATTTATGTAGCCTTGTTGGCAGGGCTTAGAATACTGACTGTATCCTCTGTTATTTATATTTCTTAAAACAACTGAAATCAAAGACATGATTAAAAAATTTTTTAATAAGAAAGAGAAAAAAGAAATTTTTTTTGAATTAGGAGCTTTTTCAAAATGGCCGCTAAGAAGAAATTATTATTGGAAACTTTGTTTATAATTACCAAAGAAAGATTTAAAAGATTTTTTCCCAGAATTCAACTGATCTGAGGATTTATAGATCCAGAAACAATTATGTATACTTTTTATAATTGTTTTTTTATGATAAGAAGAAGCAGAAATATTATGGAATACATTATGCATAATACATAGCAGCTCTGACACGGCTACAGCTTGGAAGAATTCTCACTTTATCTTATCAGAGATATAAGATTTCTATCTATCTATCTATTTATCTATCTATCCCAGTTTATGTATATCTATTGTTACATAATTCATAAGCAGCTTATGATTTATGTACGTACCTGTAGTAAGAATATTTTAATGTTCATTAGAGTCAGAAGAACGGGATTTCAGTGTAAAGTTACTATAGCTGATGATTGACAACCGGTGACATTCCGCTGACCTTCCGGTACAGGTGTTAGAATAAAGTTTTAGTTTCGGAAGTCAGATGTAACGAAGATTTCAGAGCGAATGGACTCGAAGTCGCTGGCTCTCCCCGCGGCGGATGTATATGGGCTGGGTTGTCGTATAAAGCTTTAGAAATAAACAACTAGTCTTGTTGGTTGAGTTAATATTGAACAATACATGACCAACCGAAGAAATAAAGAACTATTAATCCTTAGCAGAAAGCCCTGAAGAGAAAACAGCCCAATAAGAGAACATGGCGACCGGCCGAGTTAGGAGCAGTAAGCAGAGAGTATACAAGTAAGAACCATCATCTTATCTCATCCCCTATCTACTCTGTCTGTCTGTCTGTCTGTCTGTCTCTCTCTCTCTCACACACACACACACACACACACACACGCACGCACACACACACACACACCGATTATATACACCCAAGTAAAGGGCTATGTGACACTATCTGTATCTGGAAGCGCGTGGTGTAATGGTTAAAGTCATGGGAAATGGACTCGTCGCCCCGAGTTCAAATCCTGGATGTGATAATTGCATTTCACTTAGCGCTAATGCCCTTGGGAAAGGTATGAATCCTACTCTCCCTCCAGCTATGGATAAATAGTAGGGTAGACTGGGTTCTTTAGCCTTGGTTAGGCAACCCCTCTAGGAGAAGAAAAACTCTGAATTCAAACCTGTTGAACTCCGCTTAAAAAAATTGACCTTGTGTCACATCCTTCTCGTGCGGAGGGGTTGGTAAATATATCTGTGATACTATCTGTTGCATAGCGTTTTTATTATTCTTACCATACTTATCTTGTATATATATTCTATGCTGGCCTGATTGGGTTCCGGTGAGTTCTTCCTCTGGGTCTTCTTGATGGGACACATCGGATTGACTCTACCTCCATTTTCCTCTTTTTTTCTTTCTTTTTTTTTTTTTTTTGGAACGGAACTGGGAAATTGGCAATACTTCCATACATTTTTATAGACCCGAATTCCCTCAACATCACGCGTGGAGAATTGCCATTATACGTCTGACCAGTAACAAGCTCGAGACCAATCTAACTAAATCGTTATCACTGAGTAGGTGGTCACATGACTAAACCAATCAATGCTTTCAGGTCAATAGAGGATCCTAGACTTATCTATCACACCCATATGAACTTCTGATGAGTCCTTACATTTAATGGCTATTTCTAAATTCTATACTTTTACAAAACGAATAGTCAAAACCTATTCATTGTATAACATATTTATCTATCTATCTCAATATCTATATATTTATATATCTGTATATTCTTAGTCTTTTCATATCTATCAATCTATCTATCAATATTAGTATGTTTATATCTTTTTTTATCTCAGGCTGTTCATACCTATCTATCTATCTATCTATCTCTCCCGCTCTCTCTCTCTCTATATATATATATATATATATATATATATATATATATATATATATATATAATAAGATAAATACATAAAGGTTTTACATATCTATTTATTAGGTGACAAAGGAATGCAAGTGTAAAGGAAAAAGAATGTAACTGTGGTGTTGTTTGTTAACCTGTGATTTATTCTTAATTCTTATATATATATATATATATATATATATATATATATATATATCAGTTTATTTATATCTATCTACCTATCTATCTGTATATATATTTATATATGAGGTAGGTAAAAGGATAGTGAACAAAACATTTTTGTTCCCTATATTTTACCTTACCTCATACTGTGGGATTTTTACTCCAACCATCCTATCTTCATATATATATATATATATATATATTATATATATATATATATATCAGTCTGTTTATATATATATATCAGTCCGTTCACATATATCTATCTCAGACAATTCATATCTATCTATCTATCTATCTATCTATGTTCCTATGAGAAGATCA
>CM042142.1:119155508-119158008 GCA_023376005.1 Doryteuthis pealeii
TGTGTGTGTGTGTGTATGTATGTGTGTGTGTGTGTGTGTGTGTGTGTGTGTGTGTGTGTTTGGTCAGCCTATGAACTTTTCAGTCGACCCTCGTATAGTAAAGATCAGCAATTTTTCTTTCTTTTATTTTAATATCTTCTTCCTCTTGGTAGCAAAAGAAAAACATTAAAATAAAAATTATACAAAAATAAAAAAAAATTAAAATAAAAACAAAGAGAATATGAATTGCCAAGAAAGAAGAAAAAAAAATAACCGGAAAAAAATTAAAAAATGGGAAAGAATGTTAGTTATTATGATAAAGGTTCTTGCGGTACCAAACAATTCGTCACTGTTCGTCGAGCAAAAAATGTATATATATATATATATATATATATATATATATATATATATATATATAAAATGTATATGTATAAATACATATATAAAATGTATGTTTATATATATATATATATATATATATATATATATATATATATATATATATGTATATATATATATATATATATATATATATAAGCGTTTGTGTCTCTCTATGTGCGTGTGTGTGTCCTGTTTCGTCATTTTCTAATTCTGACAAATCGTTTTATAAGTACACTCTTACTTATCCACTTATTTCTAACAAATATCCATTATGGTTTTTGTCAGAAGTACTATATCACAAGATGCAATTTTCCAGACGACGTTCATCTGCATCCACTTCTGCCTCACGTTCCTTTTCCTTTTCGACAATAAATGGCGAACGCACTTCAACAAATTTTAATCATCATTATTAATTTTTGACGAGTTGAAGAAAAAAAATCTAGTCAAAAATGAATAATGACGAGACTTACTTTAAAAAATAAAAACAATGCCCCTCTGACAACTTTAAAAATTCAGGACAGATACAACCTTTTCCAGATGGTCTGGCCAAACACGTTTCTGTGGATTATCTGCGTTATTCGAACTATTGTCCTCATCTTCATTGTTATCTGTACAACGTTTCGACCGATATGCCCTCCGGCCTTCTTCACGTATTTCTTATCGGACTCGGGAACCTTCTTTTCGGACTCAGGAACCTTCTTGTTGTACTCGGGAGCCATCACGGAACTTTGAACCTAAGCCTTTATTCAGTCCACGGGGGGTATCCTGCTCTCATTCCGCTAACCATAGATGGGGTAGGAGTTGTCTTAATTATTTTTCTATGTTACTGCCGCTACTCAGGATTGAACCCAGAATCCAGAGATAACTGTCACTTAGAACTGTCTTAACCTAACTACCTTATCCCCTAGGCCATGCGTCCAATTGTACAAATAACAATAAAGATGAGGACAATAGTCCGAATAATGCAGATAATACTAACAATAATAACAATTGACCGTAGAGAGGTATACGCTATATAAGTGGTGGTGCTTATGTGTAATGGTTATCGTTGTAAGAAGTGGACCCAGCGACCCGAGATCAAATCCTGGACGAAGCTGATTGCATTTCACATAGAGTTTATACCTTTAGGAAAGGTAACTACTGAATAGCGAGTTTGATCCTCGCTGGATGCCCCATACTTGCGACCTTGTGTCACATCCTGCCCGTGACAAACGGGTTGGGTAAATAAAGCTGTCCCATCGTGGTTTAATGGTTAGCAAGTTAATCTCGCAGATCCGTTCATTACTGAATAGCGAGTTTGATCCTCGCTGGATGCCCCATGCTTGTGATCTTGGCGGACGGGTTGGGTAAATACCTACTCTTGGGAAAGATAGATATTATCCAACCCGTTCGCCACCGGTAGGATGTGACACAAGGTTGCAAGTATGTGGCACCCAGTGAGGAACAAACTCTCTACTCAGTAGTGAACGGATCTGCGAGATTAACTTGCTAACCATTAAACCACGATGGGACAGTTTTATTTACTCAACCCGTTTGTCACGCATAGGATGTGACACTAAATCGCAAGTATAGGGCATCTAGCAAGGATCGAACTCACTATTCAGTAGAAATGAATCTGCGAAACTAGCATTAAACCCCGATGGTATACTTTATCCTGAGGAAAGGTATGCATCCAACTATTTTCCCTCCAACTATGGGTAAATAATATCATCGATAAAAAAAAAATAACCATCGAAATCGTTAATTCCGAGGCAACTGCTATCACAAGCAGGGCGTCGGGTTGCTTGTACTAATTCAATAGCGTATACCCATCTACATCCAATTGGGATAAGATTCGGATGTAAACCGTCTGATTCAGTAGTTTTTACTCATCTACGGCTAATCAGATTCGGTTGTATATAGTCTAATTCAATAGCAAATAAGTATTAATATAAGTACTAAGCCAATTAGTATTATCAGATTCGGTCTTTAAAAGTCTGATTCAATAGCATATACTCCCCTACGGCCAATATTATGTTCGTTCGTAAATAGACTGATTCTGCAGCTTATATATATTTACCAACACCTCTGCACGAGTAGGATGTGACACAAGGTCACTTTCTTAAGCGGAGTTTAACAGGTTTGAATTAAGAGTTTTCCT
>CM042142.1:119163008-119183008 GCA_023376005.1 Doryteuthis pealeii
AATCTCTGGTGCGGATTGGAGACGTTGCTGTCACAAAAAGATTCTAGAAGTTGTCAATATCTTCTAGGGCAAGAAATGGGGTTACCGGTTTGGCCAGCAGCAGTTTCGGCTATTATTCCCTTGCATGCCATGTATCCAAATTTGCATGTGTTTCCTTTTATATGTGCTTTTTTTCCCCAAACAGACAGGAATTTGAATAAAGAAATTAATATAGAATCTGTGTTAACGCCTCAAAGATACGTAGTTCAAAGTTAACTGACCTTGAAAAAAATATAAAAGCTTTAAATAAAATAACTGGTGCATTATATATTTCATTCATTAATATATCAACACTGAAATTTCAAAATTAAATTCGTTAATTCCTGATTTTTTTTTTGGGGGGGGGATCGGCGGGGTGACATACGGTGGTGGAACTTAAGTCCGTTAAGTTGGATTTAACCCTTACTTTTTAAATTAAATGGACCTCAGGGTGGATAAATCTTTTCTATACACTATCTTAATTATTATATTATATCATATTATATTATATATATATATATATATATATATATATATATATAGATTGTGTGTGTGTGTGTGTGTGTGTGTGTGTTCCGTGTGTGTGTAGTATTCTTATGATAAACTTTAAATTCTAAATGTTTGTTATATATATATATATTATATATATATATATATAATATATATTATATATATATAGAGAGAGAGAGAGAGAGAGAGAGAGAAGAGAGAGACTAAGCTCCGTGTCTAATCTCTATCCCCAGATCGACACGAGTCGTAAAGCAGCTAATGAGTTGAATCGGTTTTTGTTTTTATTTATTCATTTATCTATCTATTTTAGTTTTATCTATTTAATTATTCATTCATTCATTTCGTTTTTTGTTTTGTTTTTTGTTAATTGTTTTGTTTTTTGTTTTGTGGTTTTCTTTATCTTATTCATTTATCTTATTCATTTATCTATTTATTTGTATTGCAAAAAACGAGGGTCCGGGTTACCACAGTGTAATGACAAAAGATAACAAAAAACTTAAGAAATCTTTATTCTGCTTAGAATAATTGTTTCATGTATTGTGAGTTTAAATAGGTTAGTATTTACTAAAGAGTTCTCCCAAATGGGAGGTAATCAATTACTTGTTACACACAGAGCATTTGCCTATGATAATCGCAAGGTTCCGGTTTCGATACCGGTTCTCACCAGGTCAGGCGATGAGTAGCACAGCTTGGGCAATCGTATCTGTGCGGCAGAGCATCTGGAAGCTAACTGTAGGTGTGGCGCTGCACACCAGCAAAGCAATCTAGTATTTATCTTTTTTTTACTATTACCAAACAACCCCAGATTCAGAATTCAGAAAGCACATTTCTCAATAGCGTTGAGAAGATATTTTTAAAAAGTAAGTAAAGTCGTCGGGGTGGCCTAATGTCGGTATGAGACATACAGCTAGGGAGTCTATCCACTTTTCACTAGCGCTAGACCAAGAAGATTGGGGCTTTTTGCGTCTGGGGTGGAGCGCCACACCTACCCTCAGCTCCTTACTTTACTGCACAGATCCCTGTGCTACTCATACGCTGAGTTGGCGAGGGGCGGTATCGAACTAGGAACCTTGCGTTTTTTAGCCGAACGCTCTACCGACTGAGCTAACCCGGCTCTATAATTCCATATAATTAATACTGTAGTGAGTAAAAACTTCATTGGATACTCCAATCTTGTAAGTACATTTCTCAATAGTGTTGAGAAAGATATACTTCCGAATAATTAATACGGTAGCGAGTAAAAACTTGGTTATTTCCTATAAATCCAACATAAACAAAGGGGAACCACTCTTGACTGATAAATTATTTATTTATTCATTGATCTACTAGGAAAAAAGAAGACGAGGTTAAGGTTAGGGTTTAGGGTTAGGGTTAGTTTAATGGGAAAATAAATGAATAAATAAATAATTTATCAGTCAAGAGTGGTTCCCCTTTGTTTATGTTGGACTTATAGGAAATAACCAAAAACTTCACTGGATACTCCAATCTTGTGACCTTGTGCCAGTGTAAATTTTACTAAATATCAAGTATTCTTTTTCTTTCTAAAGAACAGAATTGGACTAGTTAGTTTCATTAACCATGACTACACTAGTGGGGTTAATCTTTTCAGTAGGGATCCAATCTTATGGCCAGCTAAGCTTTTTTTTTCCTAACATAAATACCATCAGATTTAAGTGCAGTGATTTGCCTACAGGTCAGAATTCTGTCATAGATTTATTTGGCATTACATTTAGAAAATTTATACGTAAGAATATTCTTGAAAAAAAATATCAAGTCATCACAAAATAATTATAATTTGATATTTATTATCGTCACCGGGTAAAATAAAATAGAAATAAAGTTGTTTTTATTCGTATTTCTTTTTTCTTTTTTTTTAAGAAATGAATTTAAAGAGTTTTTAAATGGCCAATTTTTTTTTTATTCCTTTTTTTTTTTTTTTTTTTTTGGTCATATTTTTATTCTATAGAGAAATGACGCTGCCAACCAAAAACTGAAAGAGCGAAAAATCTTTAAAGGGAGGAAAAGAAGAAATATACGACGGCCTTATTACAAGCAAGATGATATGGAAATGAATTACTGACGATGAAGGGAAAACTATTTAGGGCCGGTGTGAGGTGAGCCAGGAACGCCATCCATCACATTTCCTGTCTCCTGCCATTTGGGATTTATTGCCGTCTGTCGAGATAAAGCATTAGCCTGAAAATTACGTGCGCCTAAGTTTGCATTCTGCGACTTGTCAGTGTCCACATTTGGCCCTGTTTCTTCGGCTTAGCACACAGGGTCTCTTCACGACTGGGTCGGATACGGCGAATAGTATATATATGCAATTATTTCTCTTTTTTTCTTTTTTTTCTCTTCTGTCTCTCTTTTTCTTTTTTCTTTTTTTTTTTTGTTACTATAATTGATTACGAGCATTGCAATAGTGCCTTGATGGTACCAGTTCTATGAGGAAACTGCCTCCCAAGATCTGCCCTCGCTATCAGGATTCAATCTCCAAAATCTCAAATTCAACTAGCAACCACCTAACACCTTCTAGACCACCAACACTGTCACACAGCCTAAACTCAGAATACATTAAGTAGATGAACAAAAGACACCCAGATATGGGTTGACCCAAAAGGGTTAATTTGGTTTATTAAAGATAAAAGACACATGTTATTATATTATTATTACTATTAGACATTATAATAAATGCGAATGTCAGTGTGTCAGTGTGTCACTAAATTTTCTCACCTTTCTTCCTAGAGGCCGTAGCCCATATATCATACATTAAGCAGATGAACAAAAACATCCAGATATGGGTTGACCGAAAAGGTTAATTTGGTTTATTAAAGATAAAAGACATATGTATTATATATTATTACATTACACATTATAATCAATGCGAATGTCAGTGTGTCACTAAATTTCTCACCTTTCTTACTAGAAGAGCCGTACCACACGCATTAAGCAGATGAACAAAAGACACCCAATATGGTTGACCCAAAAGGGTTTGGTTTTTTATTAAAGATAAAAGCATATGTTATTATATTATTATTATTATTAGACATTATAATAAATGCGAATGTCAGTGTGTCACTAAATGTTTCACCTTTATTCCTAGAAGCCGTAGCCCAATATATCATACATTAAGCAGATGAACAAAGACACCCAGATATGGTTTTGACCCAAAAGGGTTAATTTTGGTTTATTAAAGATAAAAGACATATGTTATTATCTTATTATTACTATTAGACATTATAATAAATGCGAATGTCAGTGTGTCACTAAATGTTTCACACTTTATTCCTAGAAGCCGTAGCCCAATATATCATACATTAAGCAGATGAACAAAAGACACCCAGATATGGGTTGACCCAAAGGGTTAATTTGGTTATTAAAGATAAAAGACATATGTTATTAATCTTATTATTACTATTAGACATTATAAATAATGCGAATGTCAGTGTGTCACTAAATGTTTCACCTTTATCTAGAAGCCGTAGCCCAATATATCATACATTAAGCAGATGAACAAAGACACCCAGATATGGTGACAAAAGGGTTAATTTGGTTTATTAAAGATAAAAGACATATGTTATTATCTTATATACTATTACATTATAATAAATGCGAATGTAGTGTGTCACTAAATGTTTCACCTTTATTCCTAGAGGCCGTACCCAATATATATAGCATTAAGCGATGAACAAAAGACATCCAGTATGGTTGACCGGGTATCATCGGTAGAGCGTTCGGCTAGAAACCACAAGGTTCCTAGTTCGATACCGGCCCTGCGCCAACTCAGCGTATGAGTAGCACAAGGATCTGGCGGTAAAGTAAGGAGCTGATGGTAGGTGTGGCGCTCCACCTCATATGCAAACAATCTCCTTGTCTAGCGCTAGTGTAAAGGGGATACGACTCCCTCGCTGATTGGCTGGTACCGACATTAGGCCGCCCCGACGACTTTACTTTTAAAGATAAAAGACATATATTATCTTATTATACTATTAGACATTATATTAATAAAATGCTAATGTCCAGTGTGTCACTAAATGTTTCACCTTTCTTACAAGAGGCGTAGCCCAAATATCATACTATTTTGAATCAGGCCGACTCCGTGAAATATTCCGGGTCAAAACAAATCGGAACCCACAATCATAAAATTTTGCAGTTCAAAAGTTTTAATTACAGCCCTTATTTTGGCGATATTTTGCAACGAATTTTTGGTTAAATCAAACTTAAACGGACCTAAATTCCACCATCGTATGTCACCCCCATCGAAAGAAAAAAAATACCAAAAAATCGGGAATTAAACGAATTTACAAAAAATTTCAGCGTTGATAACTTAATGAATAAAAGATTATAATGCACCAGTTTTTATTTAAAAAGTTTTACATTTTTTCCGGTCAGTTAACTTTGAACCACGATTCTTTGAAATATGTGTACGCCTTAAAGATACGTGGTTCAAAGTTAACACCTGAAAAATGTAACTGTTTTCAAATAAGATAACTGGTGCATTATATGTTTATTCATTAATAATCAACACTGAAAATTTATCAATTCGTTAATTCCCTGATTTAGCATTTTTTTTCTTTCGGTGGGGTGAGATAGATGGTGGAATTTAGGTCCATTAAGTTCGATTTAACCAAAATGTTGTCTCTCCTTCCTTTTTGCTCTCTTTTCTGTGACAGCTTCTTTCCTCTCTTTTTCCTCCTTCTCGTTCCTTGCTTGACGAGGAGGCGCCAGGTTACACGGTCTTCTGCACAAGCCTCCCATGTGTTGGTGTTGATGTGGCATGTCTTCACGTTTCTCTTCCAGACATCTTTAAAGCGCAGGCGTGGTCTCCCTACCGGTCAGGTGTCCTCTACTAATTCACCATACAATAGGTATTTGGGGATGCGACCTTTGTCCATCCTTCTGACGTGACCAAGCCAATGCAGGTGTCTCTCGCAGATAATAGCAGGCATGCTGTTCATGTTTGCTCGTTTCAACACGTCTGTGTTGGGCACTTTGTCCTGCCAGCGTATGCGTAGAATGCGGCGTCAGTGTGCATTAATAAAAAATAATTAATGAGCAATCGCGAGGCGCGAAATCATGCCTCGTTTGCCTTTGAAAACACTTCTCCGGACCAGAGGATTTACCGTGTCATCGGTATGACACAAAAATTATATTCAGTGGTGAGGCTCGACTTCTTGGAGCTCTGATGAGTGTGACCTCAGTCCTACATTGCCATTACTTGTAGATCTGCTCTAACCCGAGTGTTAGTAACTGTTAAGATCATATATTTTGGTCAAATAGATCCATTCCTGATAATGTTAAATATATTTGTAACTAGATTGGCTTTAATACGTTGGTATTTCATGTAAGTACCACTTCAACGGGGAGTCCCCGTGGCGTAGTGGCCAAACGTGCTGACTGCAACATCGTTTGGTGTAGTATATTTTGTTTACGGCATATCAAACCTCAGTGGTCATTAATTCCCGACAAAATTTTGAAATAAATTCATTCCTAAATGGATACTCAGTTATTTTATAAACATATTTTCTATTAACACATAGATGGGACCCTAACAGGTATTACCACTCCAAGTTAGTGTGGACCTGTAGCAATGGTGATGAAGGGGTGCTTCACATTCCACAAATCTCCAAAACTGGAACTCACCATCAGATAGAGTTTTAACGTCTTTCCCAGGACATAAAGTCTTCAGCCACCTGCCTTCTAGCACATATATGATAAAAAGGGTTGGAGCTTGTCATAAGGACAATAGGTTGGGAAATTATATGGGTGCAAGGGCTTGACATGAGCAGCGACTGATCGGGGGACCTCTCCGACCGCCCTCTAGCCAAAGCTCGGGTCTAAGTGGAGTGTTGCATGTCATGGACTGATTATCCACCAGGATTCCGCCTTAAGCATCACGAGTCGCCACCACGGCCAATAGGGGCCACATTGAGGATGGGTCTTACCCTTCTGTAGAGGTGCAGTCGGTGTATTCTAAAGCCCCTGGCCGACAGGGCTAGTGCGACATCGGGGTAAGCGAGTTCGAACTCCATTGGGGCTATTTAATTTACTTTTAGACTAATACCATTGAAAAAGGTTCGAACCTTCTCATCTCCCAGCAATGGGTTAAATAATGTCAGTGCTGTTCATCTTCAAGCTATGAGATAAGATAGTACGACAGACTGGGTTCTTTAACCTAGGTATGGAAACCTGTCTAGGAGAAAGAAAAAAACACTTAATTCAAACGTACGCTTGAGAATTGACCTTGTGTTGCATCCTGCTCGTGTAGGTAAATACATACCTATATATTAAAGACAGAAAATTATATCAAAAAGCATCTTGAAGATGAATCATGTAATTTTCTTTTCTGTTTATTACTGCCAAAAGATTATGAAGCTTTTACGGTTGGGTCAAGAATAACTTCAAATATTTTTTGGCAGTTTTCGAAGTGATTATAATTGGAGGGGGTTGTGTTGTCGGATTGACTGGCTAGTTGGCTTCAATTCATTATCAAGAAAATTTGGAATGCTTTTTTGGTTAAGAAGCCAGGATCTTTGAAAATAAAAGAAATAAAATTTCCCCACATACACAACACACACACACATATATATATATATAATATATATAATATATATATATATATATATATATATATTGGCAAAGGAAAGGGTTGGCATTATCTGTCTGCTTGGTAAAAAAATGTATCCTCTTCAGATCAGTTACTAAATTCAAAATATTTAAGCTATTTGTGGAGGCTAGTCTGAAATTTGGTGCCATCCCAAGATGTCTGCAAGAATCTCTTTTCTTTGCTTTTTTATTTTTCAAAATGTCGTTGCCAATTCCACTAGTCAACTACATTCCCTGGCACTCAGATTATTAAGAAGTGGGCTTTTCTCAGACGCATAAATCGAAATTACCAAATAGATTCCAGTTGGTTGTTTATTTTAATGGCATTTCAACCCTTGTGGGTTATTTATGGGCAATTCTTGTTTTATTTCATATATGATTTGTTTGAGAAATATTTATCCTTAACTGCATGCGTATTAATAAATTGGTAGAAATAATTTTGGACCAGATGACCTTTAGGCACCCTATTTGCTTTGCTGATTCATAAGTACATTTTTTTTCATTTACACCGTCAACATCCGGTTGTTTGTTAAGGGTTATGGTTTGGGGTTAGGGTTATGGGTTAGCTTTATAATTTTTAAAAATCTAAAAATCGGATGTTGACAGTGTAAATGAAAAAAATGTACTTATGAATCAGCAAAGCAAAAGGGGTGCCTAAAGGTCATATGGTCCATAATTTTCCTTAAATTTGTGTGTATTAATAAATACAGGTGGTTGACCCTCAGCCACTGCCTTCTAGCACCTATGTGATAAAAAGCAGGCACGTAGTGTAATAGTTATCGTCGTATGATAAAAAAGTGGTGTTTTTTGCCATAAGAGCAATTTGAAGAATTTGGTCGGGACAATCATATAAATGCTAGGGCTTGACATGGCCACTCGATTGATTGGATGGAGCTTCTCCGAGCGACCGTCTAACCCAAGCCAGGACCAAAGTGGACCACTTATTACCTGAGCCACAGACCACGGCCAGCAGGTGGACCCATTGCGGTGGGGTCTTGCCCCTCTGCAGAGGTGCAGTCGGTGTATTCTATAGCCCCAACCGACGGGGCGAACAGATTCTAGATAGGAATAGATAATATAAGAGTTAACACTTTTATCACCGGTGTCAGTTTTATTGGTCTCTGAGAAGAAATTCAGATTATCCTTTTTACTCAATCGTTTTATGATATGACTAGCAGCGGCTACCTGGCGTCGCCTGGGTTAGTGGGGGATCTTTTTTAAGTTAGTCCCGCAGATCCATTATTACTGACTCGTGAGTTGAATCCTCGTGGTATGCCCCATTTAAATTCCTATGTAAAAAAAAAAAAGACCTTGCATTGATCCAGCTAATCTGAAAAGAAATGTTAATGTCTACTATCTAAAATATTAAATGTAAAAAAAATTCCATGCTGTTATCATTTAAATTTTATTTTTTAATTATCTTCACGAATATAAATCAAATCTCTATTATTTTTACTCAAAAACCAAGCCCTGGTGATATTCAATGTGTATATATATATATACATTGTTGTTAATTGTTTTATTTTAGAAGTTTCCTCCGGACATACATATACACGCAACTGCCCTTTATATATGTATAGATGTCATGAGCCAACTTCCAGTTTCGTAAACGTGGTTTATTGACAGAAAAAGCGTGCCACTTTTTCGCATGTTATATTATGAAAATAAGGACGTCTACATTTTAAAAACTAAAATAGATTGCATCGGCGGGCTAGTAACCAATCGCCGTTGACTCTATTATATATATATATATATAATATATATATATATATATATTATATATCATTAGGAGTCTTCACGGAACTTCCCACCGAACCCTTTATTCAATCCATAGGGGTAGACTATTCTCATATCGTTAACCGTGACCGGATTTTAAGTATTAAGCTATGTCAAGTATTCTATGTTATTATCTCCCGTGGTCAGGACTAAACCTGCAAACTGCAGATGATTGTCACTTAAAACTATATAAAATCAACCCCTATATCCGTTGCGCCATGTGCCCCAAAGTTAGATAAATTGTGCAACGGATATAGAGGTTAAATTAATACCGTTCTAAGTTAATGATGTAATGAATATGCAAATACCTAAGTAGCCCCCCTCCATTATTATCTGATTGGATAGAGTCCTCCATAAATACTCGACACTGTAGTGATACACGCGCATACAAGGCTATTAGCAAGACTACCACACCGACTGCTCGGATGACGTAGGCTATTAATGCTACTCGGCGCACCAGCTTTTACTTGCGAGAATATACCCTACTACAACTTCATAATATATCCCTTAACCCGGATATATCAGTTAATATGGTTCTAAGTTAACACGGTTTGAAGTTCCTTGAAGGCTCCCGATTACGACATGAAAGCTCCTGAGTTCGACCAGAAGGTTCCCGAGTTCGAAGCGAATGATCCTGAATTCGACAAGAAACACCAGAAGAAGACCGGAGGACACATTGACCGAAACGTTATGTTAATAACGATAAAGATGAGGACAACGGTACGAAATATCTATTAATAATGGAGATTGTCTGTATTTCTGTCTGTAACAAAAACTACGTCATAGCTCTACGTCACAGCTTACGTCACAATATTCTTATGCTATATACACCAAAAAATTTGAGTAAGCAATTTTAAAAATTGTTTTTTAATCTTGTTCTTTTTTTTTACAGTAACAAGAAATTAACTAAAAAGTTTACAAATAAATAAATACCTACGATTTTGTGTAAAATTTATGTGGAAAATATTCAAAATAATTGTTTGATTATTACATGCATGCAACATTTTATTTGAGAGGGACGGGGCTCAGTTTTCATTTCAAATTGTTTTTTGGGGTTTTTTTTACTCCTTTAATAAATATGAGGATTTTACTTACTTATGATACAAACCCTCTGACATTGAATTTTAACTCCCACCCTCTCAGGCAATATCTTTCAAAAATTAATTTTTACGACGCCCCGAGGGTGTTTTCTGATGCCAGTCTAAAAAATATAGATTTATTTTGCTCTATCTTTTTTTGCTGGGTGCGTGGTCCGATTTAGAATTTTTACTCCTTTAATAAATATGAGGATTTGTCTCACGTATGATACAAACCCTCTGACATTGAATATTAATATTCCACCCTCTCAGGCAATGTCTTTCAAAAATTAATTTTTACGACGCCCGGAGGGTGTTTTCTGATGCTAGTCCAAATAATATAGATTTATTTGGCTCTACCTTTTTTTGTTGGGTGCGGGGTCCGATTTAGAATTAGCAATAATCTCATGAAGGTCCGCTACTCGAAATCGGCTGCCCATCCCGATTGAGACTTTATATGAAGGAGACGGCAGCTGGCTTAGAATAACTTGGGTGATGAAGTCAATAAACGTAGGCCGTCCCCTAAAAATCCGGGGTATGCAAAAAAAATGAAATCTAGAGGGAAAAGCGTCGAGGGAGTAAGATCTTTTTCTGGTGCACTCTGACGGGGGTGGGGTGGATTGCGTAGGTGTGGAATTGGTTTCTCTCATTTAATACCACAAGACAGCTGCACAGCGAAGATTTTTAATTGACTTGAAGGTTGACGAGAGAGAGCATTTGGATAACACAACGTGGAACTCCTCTCTACAAATTGGTCTCTCATTTGGGAAGGGGGGGCGTAGTGGCTAACGTGCTGGACTGCGACACCGTAGTGAGCGAGTTCGAAAGCAAGTCACGCTATTACGTTCACTTTCGGACTAATAATAAGAAAAAAGTCGTCGGTGTAGCCTAAAGTCGGTATATATATTTACCAACCCGTCTGCACGGGCAGGATGCGACACAAGGTCAATTTTTAAGCGGAGTTTAACAGGTTTGAATTCAGAGTTTTCCTTTCTCCTAGACTGGTTACTTATCCAAGGTTAAAGAGCCCAGCCTGCCCTACAATTTACCCATAGCTGGAGGGAGAATATATGGATTCATACCTTTCCCAAGGGTATTAGCGCTATGTGAAATACAAACAGCCACGTCGAGGATTTAAACTCTGGGCGACGAGTCCATTTCCTGCGACTCTAACCATTATACCACGCACCTCCCTAAAGTCGGTATAAGCCAGACAGCGAGGGGTCTATCCACTTTTCACTACCGTCTGAGCTTTACTGCACAGATCCCCGTGCTACTCACACACTGAGTTGGCGAGGAATCGGTATCGAACCAAGAACCTTGTGGTTCCTAGGCGGACGCTCTACCGACTGAGCTAAACCGGTCCTTATGATCCCTCTCATCCCTCAGCTATGGGTTAAATAGAACCACTACTGTTCTTTTGCAAAGAGGTTTTTGGCATTGAATAACTGACGAAGGTGACTATACCATAAAACAGAGTGTAGTGTAATGGTTATTGTCGTAACGAAATGGAATCGGTGACCGGAGTTCAAATCCTGGACAAAGCTGTTTGCGTTTCCCTTTCCTGTTAATACCTTTGGGAAAGGCAGGAATTTATCTCTCCTTCCCTTCCCTAATCAGATAGTGACAAATAGTAGATTAAACTGGATTTTCTTGCCATGGTAAGACAACCAGTCTAGAAGAAGGAAAACACTGATTTCAAACCAGCTTGAAAATTGGCCTTGTGTCATATCCTGCTCGTGGCATTAGTAGGATGTTTAAATTCATACACAATTTGCATATGTCTTATGTCTTTAGTGACGCTATGCCTCAGCGGCAGCGAAGCATTTTGTTATTTTTCGCAAGAACCTTACACGCACGTACACACACACACACACATATATATATATATATATATATATATATGTGTGTGTGTGTGTGTGTGTGTGTGTGTGTGTGAATAAATGAACAAGTAAAAGGTTTAGCTTTTATTTATTTACAAGGGAACAATATTTACAACCAATGGTTTCCTGCTAACGCTTTCGTCAGGTAACCGAAATAGGGTTTTTATTTAATATTTATTTTTTATTTAATTTAATTTAAAAATTAATTTTAATTAATTTTTATTAATTTACATTAATAAATATATATCTTTTGTCATACAACAGTTTTGATCGCTATCAATTCTCAACTGGTCTAGCCGACCATGAAAACTCACAAACCACTTTTGACACTTTCGATCATTCACAGTACCTTCTTCAGGTGCGGTGGTGTAACGGTTACCCTCCTTCCAAATATACTCTGTGTCCCGAGTTAAAACCCTGCACGAGTCTGTTTGCGTTTCAATTTGTGCTAACGTCTTTGCGATTGGCATGAACTCATTTCTTGTCCCCTCATTGAACCTATGGACAAATAGTAGGACATATGGGGTTATGTGGCCTTGTTAGTCGGCAAACAGGTCTAAAAGAAGACAGATCTCTTAATTCAAAACCAGGGAGTGTGGTCCTAGGTACTCCGCCCCATAAAAAACTCTTTGCCACTGAAACCGCAGCACTGTATGGTGTGGCTGCAGTTCTGTGCCCTATAAGAAGTTTACAACTCTCTCTCTCTCTCTCTCTCTCTCTCTCTCTCTCTCTCTCTCTCTCTCTCTCTCTCTCTCTCTCTCTACCTACCTACCTACCTACCTACCTACCTTTCTTAATCATTATCGCTTTATTTTCCAACTCTCTGTTGTTCTGTTTCTTTCTTTCTCCATCTCTTTATCAGAGAGAGAGAGAGAGAGAGAGAGAGAGAGAGAGAGAGAGAGTCATATTTGACCTTATATAAAAATCATTGTAAACCGAAAATGTGACACATAGTCGTTTTACTGTGAAGGTCACCGCAGAAAACGAACCTCTCATGCTTGATTCAGCCGGCGTCCTTCTTCAGCGGTGCCACATGCACCAGGCCCTAAACTCAACCCTTGTCCCTCTTAGATGATGGGGTAGGTGCTGACTGGGAGTGGAATGCTATCTGGAACTAAACTGATCATTTCTCACCCTGTTTCAACTCATAACCGTGAGAATAAAGGGGTCCATGCCTTCCTCAAGGGAAGTGAACGTAATAGCGCAACTGGTGTTCGAACTCGCTTACTACGATTTCACAGTTCAGCCCGTTAGTCACTACACTACAGGAACTCCTCACTCTAGGATATATAGGAGAAAAATCATTTAGATAAACAAAAAAAATACCTAGAATACTGAGGAGAGAGATGGATTTGGTTGTAACCTAACAATGGTTACTAAATGAGAAATAACCAAAAGGAGGTTGGAAATTAAATGAAATCTTTCTAACATTAACAAAATACAATACTCGCCAGCGGCGTGAAGAAGGTAAATCCCTGCTCGTGGTATAAGACTACTCAGCATAATACCCCGTATTTATGCAAATTTGGACATACCCATTAAGGCAGGATATATAACATGTATTAAGAAGACTTATTGTCACCCAGTTTCCATCATTAAGTACCAGGCATCTAAAATCTATGGAATATCCGAGAAAAATATTTAGATAAAAAAAACTACTGAGAGCAGCTATGATACTGAGGAGAGTGCTGCAGTATTAATAAGACTTATTGTCACCCAATCTCCATCAATAAGTACCAGGCATCTAAAATCTATGGAATATCCGACAAAAATATTGATATAAAAAGCTACTGGGAGCAGCTATAATACTGAGGAGAGTGCTGCAGTATTGAGAAAACTTGTTGCCACCCAATCTCCATCAATAAGTAACAGGTATCTAAAATCTATAGAATATCCGAGAAAAATTATTTAGATAAAAAAACTACTGAAAGCAGCTATGATACTGAGGAGAGTTCTGCAGTATTAAGAAGACTTGTTGTTACCCAATCTCCATCAATACGTACCAGGCATCTAAAATCTATGGGATATCCGAGAAAAATTATTTAGATAAAAAACTACTGAGAGCAGCTATAATACCGAGGAGAGTGCTGCAGTATTGAGAAGACTTGTTGCCACCCAATCTCCATCAATAAGTACCAGGCATCTAAAATCTATGGAATATCCGAGAAAAAAATATTAGATAAGAAACTACTAAAATCAGCTATGATACTGAGGTGAGTGCTGCAGTATTAAGAAGATTTATTGCCACACAATCTCCATCCATGTACCAGGCATCTAAAATCAATGAAATATCCCAGAAAAAGTATTTAGATTAAAAAAACTACTGAGAGGAGTTATGATACTGAGGAGAGTGCTGCAGTATTAATAAGACTTGTTGCCACTCAATCTCCATCAATAAGTACCAGACACCTGGTGTGAACATTTGAATGCATGAATAATAATTGCGGCTATGGGTTTATAAAAGGTAACACAATGTTTAGACTTGTTGTTATTTTATTGTTGTTAGTGATGATGTCATTTTTGTGTGGGGTGTGGGGTTGGCCGGGGGGGGTGGACGAGTCTTGTTATTGTTTATATTATTCTTACGGTTCCATTCAATATTTCTGTTGTAAGCGTTGCTTTTGCAGCTGTTGTTGGTCTTTTTTTTCCTGCTTTACATTTTTCTAGTTAATACGAAGGCCGTTTCTCTTATCGTTGTCATTGTTTGTGTTTTATTACTGTTACTTTTGATACTGCTGCTGCTGCTGCTGCTGCTGCTGCTGTTGTTGTTGTTGATGATATTGTATCCCACTATGGACTGCTTTCTTCTTCTTCTTCTTCTTCTTCTTCTTCTTCCTCCTCCTTCTTCTTTTCTTCTTCTTCTTCTTCTTCTTCTGTCTCCTTCTTTCTTCTTCTCTTCTTCTTCTTCTTCTTCTTCTTCTTCTTCTTCTCCTCCTCCTTCTTCTTTTTCTTCTTTTTCTTCTTTCTTCTTCTGTCTCCTTCTTTCTTCTTCTTCTCTCTTCTTCTTCTTCTTTTTTCTTCTTCTGTCTTCTTCTTCTTCTTCTGTCTCCTTCTTTCTTCTTCTTCTTTTTCTTCTTCTTCTTCTTCTTTCTTTCTTCTTCTTCTTCTTTCTTCTTCTTCTTCTCCTCTTTCTTCTTTCTTCTTCTTTTCTTCTTCTTCTTCTTCTTTTTCTTCTTCTTCTTTCTTCTTCTGTCTCCTTCTTTCTTCTTCTTCTTCTTCTCTTCTTCTTCTTCTTTCTTTTTCTTTTTCTTCTTCTTCTTCTTCTTCTTCTTCTTCTCTTCTTCTCCTTCTTCTTCTTCTTCTTCTTCTTCTTCTTCTTCTTCTTCTTCTTCTTTTCTTTCTTTCTTCTTCTTCTATATAACACATACTCTTCTGTCTTCCTTTTCCCCTTTTTCTTCTTTTTTTCTTTTTTACACTGTCGTTGGTGCGCCAGTTAGTCTTTGGTTAGTTCCTATAAGTCTAACATAAACAAAGGGGAACCACTCTTGACTGATAAATTATTTATTCATTTTTCCATTAAACTAACCCTAAACCCTAACCCGAACCCTAAACCCTAACCCTAACTCTGTCTTCTTTTTTCCTAGTAGATCAATAAATAAATAAATAATTTATCAGTCAAGAGTGGTTCCCCTTTGTTTATGTTGGAGTTATAGGAAATAACCAGCAATTTTTATCAGGTAGATTATATATTTCTTAGCATACAAAGTTCAGAAATACTTTTTTTTTTCTTTTTTTTTTCTAAATTTAACTCAAAATCTAATTCAAATATCAAATTTAATTTCTTATAGGAAATAACCTCACCTTTTATGTATTGCCCTGTCGGCTGAGGCGTTAGAACACACCGACTGCACCACTGCAGAGGGTAAGACTCCCCCAACGGGGCAACCTATTGGCCGTATGTGGCGACCTGTAATGCTTAAGGATGGAACCAAGTGGCTGAGCAGTCCATGACATGCAACACTCCACTTTGGTCCTTACTTTGGCCTCTCCGATCAATCGGCTGGTCTCCCAAGCACCAAGCACCTATATGATTGCCCCAACCCTATTGCCCTCATGACAAGCCCCAACCCTTTTTTCATATGGGTGCTAGAAGACGGTGGCTGAGGGTCTTCATGATTGTTAGTTCGTTATAATTGAGCAGAAGGACTCAGATTACAATGATAATAGGACTTTATTTGAATAGAATGACATCTGCGGTGAATAGATAGGGAACTTTGAAATATCCCATTATACAGGTAAAAAATAACAAGAACATTTGGTACAGCCGTGAGGGGGGGGGTGAGTTAAAATCCAATATAGATCTCTTTACTTATGTTTCTTAACTGTTTTTGTTTTGTTTTTGATTTTGTTTTTTGTTTTGGTCACAAATTTAAACATAAACACAAGCACACACACAAGAACAGACGCACTAACACACACACATAAATATATATGCGTGTGCATGTGTGTGTTGTTGGCATCCTTCCGTCTACCAAAAACGATGGCGTAGTGTTCATTTTTTTATTTGCAACTGCGTGAGTTGCTGAACAGACCAATTTTTGAATGGCAATCTCTGATGCAATGATTGAAAACAAACGGTGATGTTCGGCTGGAGATGCTTGCTGGAGATGCTATTGTCTTTTTTTTCTTTTCCATATCTGTAACTGCGTGAGTGGCTGAACAGACCAATTTTTGAATGGCAATCTCTGGTGCAGTGACTGCAAACAAACAGTGATGCTTGCTGGAGATGCTGTTGTCTCTCATAATTATGACTCTCTTTTCTACGGCGGCTTCTTTCCTCTCTTTTTCACTCCTTTTCGTTCCTTGTTTGACGAGGAGGTATCAGGTCGCATGGTCTGTGTGTGTGTGTGTGTTTATATATATATATATATATATATAATATATATATATATATATATATATCGTGGATTGAGAATTTATATCTAAGTTAGGGTAGTGTGGCGATGAAGTCAACCAAGCTTGCTTACTGTGAGTTTCTCGCCTATGCGATTTTCAAACCACTTGGTTCAAATTAAATGCACTTGGCTTGAAAATCACACAGCCGAGAAATTCAAATCATTACATTCTATATATATTCAAACTCTTTTCATTCTATATATAGATATATATAACTATTTTCATAATATAGATCGATCGATCGATAGATAGATAGATAGGTAGATAGGTAGGTAGATAGATCTAACTCTTTTCATCATATAGATAGATAGATAGATATGACACCCTATAAAGACAAAAAGCAATGGTTCGTTCATGCAATGGTGATACAGATTTCTCTGACATTGTCGTTGTAGTCTTACAAGGAGACACATTATCACCATATATATTATAATATTATTATTAGGAGGCGCGTGGTCTAATGGTTAGAGTCGTAAGAAATAGACTCGTCAACGCGAGTTCAATTCTTGGACGAAGCCGTTGGTATTTCACATGGCGCTAATACCCTTGGGAAAGGTATGAATCCAATTCTCCCTCCAGTTATGGATAAATAGCAGGACAGACTGGACTCTTTAACCATGGTTAGGTAACCTGTCTAGGAGAAGGAAAACTCTAAATTCAAACCTGTTAAACTCCGGTTAAGAAATTGACCTTGTGTCACATTCTGCTCGTGCGGAGGGGCTGGTATATATATATATATATATAATATATATATATATATATATAATATTCCAAGAATACGTACTTTGAACGTCATTTGATTCCATAAAGAAAAAGGTTCACCCTAAAGGAGGAAACAAGCCGGTGATATATATAAATTTACACACACACACATTATATATATAATATATATATATATATATATATATATATATATATATATATATATGATAAGCAAACAATGGTAAAACATAGAATGAATAAGTGTTTTCTCACTGCCTCGTGTCACTCTCATTATTATAATTTTCATGTATCTGTAAAAGAAAATAATCAGATGGAAAAATACGTGAAACTTATAGTCGTGAGACTGGCATAGGGGAGTAAGAAAACATTTATTTGTCTCATGTTTTACCCTGCCCTAACAGTATTTGAGGCATGTTTCATTTGAAGATTGTGGGGGTTTTGCTGGGGTTTTTTTTTTTTTTTTTTTTTTTTTTTTTTTTTTTACAAACACATGAAACTTATAGTCATAAGACTGACATGAGGAGGTGTCTTAAGATTTGGAAATCAAATATGTCATCAACATTTCAGCAATTTAGCTGCAGTGTATCGTTTGACATCGTGTAACGGTTGCAGTTCAAATGAAAAGGGTAAAAGGCAGTTCAAAACGACCTGTGTTGAACTAAGTAATTCTATTCATCAAGTAGCCAACCTAAAAAATATAGAAATGAAAAATAATCCGTCTCATTAATCTATTTTAAGACATGTTAGATTTCTTGCTTGCAGGTTATATATATATATATATATATATATATATATATATATATATATATATATATATATATGTGTGTGTGTGTGTGTGTGTGTGGAATTAAACAAAACACATCTCCTGTTTAACAATTTTATTTTTGATCTTTTCGAGTTTTTAAAATGCCTATAACACCTTTCTCATCAATTCTTCTCCTTCCTTAATTTTTTAAAAACTGGAACACATCACCCCTGATGATGGCACTTCGAAGTGCTGAAAGTACTCGGGACCTGAACTTTGGTGGACTTATACACGAATTCCAACCAAACATTAAAAAGTTGGCCAGAAAACACGAAAAGATCAAAAATAGAATTGTTAAACAGGAGATGTGTCTTTTGTTTAATTCTACATCATGTATAAATGAAAGAATGCTGCCCAAATACACACACACACACACACACACACACACATATATATATATATATATATATAAGAAAGTTAGGTATGTACGTGTCTAATTATAACCCAGAAATGAGATGTTATTCAGATTCAAAATCTTGCATACACCTTGACATTCTTATAACTAAGAAACACATCAAATTTGTTTTGTTGAATTTTACTGATTAAGGGATATAATTAGTCAATTACACAAAAATCAAACGATTTGCGATAATCATGGCATAGCTGCTGCTGTTAATATAAAAAAAAATCGCTGGCTGTTGACTATATCTGCTTCTTAAATCTAAACAAAAGTAAAAACAACTTTCTAAAATAAACATTCTACTATACAAATTCTCAGTGATTTTTTTTAAATTTGATAAGTCATTTTCCTCTTATTTTCTCTCTTACTGCTGTTTTCTTCACACTTACTCCCTAGTGTTCCTAAATTTTTTAGTCCTGTCATGAACTGGGTACTTTTGCTAGTATATATATATATATATATTATATATATATATATATATATATATTATATATATATGTGTGTGTGTGTGTGTGTGTGTAATAGTATTTTATAATTTGCTTTTGAAGCATTTTTAGGTAAAGTATATTATCATTTATATTTTGAAGGCAATTACAATGCGAATAACGTATAGCTGTATCCACAACATATACATAATAGAATTTGATAATTATAATTGAAATAATCACGACAAGCAAACTCGGCGAATATCGCGTGCGAAACACTGTACAGCTGTTTCAACCCTATTAGGTCTCATCAGCAGTGTATACCTACGATCTCCCCCCGACAGAGATCGAACCGGAGAACCCAGAACGCAGAGTCAGAGACTCTACACCTTGGCCACCGACACGCCACACACGAAAACTCGCCAAATCAATGATTTGTCAATGATAAATGCGCCACTACTAGACAGAACTTGTTTAGGTAGTACAGTGAGCATTGAATGCTTGGTAGTTTGAAGCATGTTGGAAGTTTTAATCGCAAATTAGGCCTCGCTCAGGCGTAGGGGTAATAGTATTTTTGATAATTTTGCTTAGAAGCATTTTAAGCAAAGTATATTATTATTTATATTTTAAAGGCAATTACAATGCGTATAACGTATAGCTGTATCCACAACATATACATAGAGAGAATTTGATGATTATAATTGAAATAATCACGACAAGCAAACTCGGCGAATACCGCGTGCGACGTGTGGAACTCTGTACAACTGTTTCGACCTTATTAAGTCTCGTCAGCAGTGTATACATACGATCTGTAAGAAACCTGATATCAAAATGACTTCTGCAGTAAAGGATATATATATATATATATATATATATATATAT
>CM042142.1:119185508-119213008 GCA_023376005.1 Doryteuthis pealeii
GTTTTTTCTTCATTCCTTATTTTACCTAATTCTGTCGGATTCATTCCAATCCCATTTTCCTTATATATATATATATATATATATATATATATATATATAGAGAGAGAGAGAGAGAGAGAGAGAGAGAGAGAGAGAGATAAAAGGGTCTGAAAACACACAATGTTGTTAAAATGAATATATTTTTATATCCTTTTTCATTGCTAATATTGACAATATTTCGATTTATAAAAAATCATCATCAGAGCATTATGATAATTAGGTCCGTTTTTAGATGCAAATGTTTTTAATGCGGATTCATCAAGAGAGAAGCAGAACATAATTTAAATTCAAACCGGAAGCCTTGTTTTTCCCAAAAAGCGTGTAACCCGTCCGATTGCTTCGTCTTGTTCATTCGCTGTGTCTCGCGTTCCTTCGGTGTGGCAGTTTTTAAAAGAAAAAGAAATACTTCGAATTCAAATATAGAAAAATTCTCTTTTTCAAAAAAGAAGAGTTTTAACTTAACGGTTAGTAACGGATTTTTTTTCAGAAAAGAAATGTTTTTATTTAATTAATTTCGAAAATTATTTTTTATATAAAATATGAATGGTGTAAGGGTGTATTGGAATAATGTGAAATTTAAATTTGTTAGGAAGTGTATGTCTAAAATGGTTATGTGAAAGGGATTTTATGATTTTTGAGTACACGTGTCGCTAAATATGGAGATATATTAAAAAAGCCTTGTCTTTGGGGATGGTTTGATGCGTGAGAATAACGCAATATTCCATAATTCTACGTAGTTTTCTATTGTGTATGTGAGTTAATATTTCATAACCTTTTATCTATACATATACCGTCGGATTCATTTCCTTACTCTTAATCATATATATATTATATATATGTGTGTGTGTGTGTGTGTGAATAAATGAATACTTAGTTTAGATATAAATCTAAATTTGTTTCGGCATATTTTGCCTCTTTCAGTCTGATTTTTAATACTATTTCTCTGAATGTTGTGAGATGAGGCTTGATTATTAGTATTATCTGCGTTATTCGGACTATTGTCCTCATCTTTATTTTTTTTGTACAATGTTTCGGCCGATATACCCTCCGGCCTTCTTCAGGTATTTCTTGTCGGACTCGGGAATCTTCTCGGACTCGGGAAAAAACTTCTTCGAACTCTGGAACTTTGTTGTCGTAATCGGGAGCCATCACGGAACTTTGAACTTAACCCTTTATTCAATCCACGGGGGTATCCTGTTCTCATTCCGCTAACCATAGCTGGGGTAGGAGTTGTGTTAATTATTTTTCTATGTTACTGCCTCTACTCAGGATTGAACCCAGAATCCAGAGATAACTGTCACTTAGAACTGTCTTAACCTAACTACCTTATCCCCTAGGCCATGTGTCCAATTGTACAAATAACAATAAAGATGAGGACAATAGTCCGAATAACGCAGATAATACTGATTTTTAAAAATTTGAAGATTTCATATCCGGTTTTATTGATATTTTTATTTTTATTTTATTTTTCATTTTTCACTTTATTTATAATACTCCGTATATGTAAAATATATATATACGCAATTCTTTATATATACGCACGATTTCTCAGTTTTGGTTGAATTCCAAAAGTATGGCCACCAAAGTGCCGTGTACACAGGGGAAACTGTTGGTGTGGCTCTTGACAACACTGTAGTTTGTTGTGCATGCGTCGGTGCCTGTGCCTGCGCATGCTAACACGCTCACTCTTGCCTTGGCATTCGTGATGTGTTGCAAATCGTCGTCGTCGAAATTTTCCGTTTTAATTTTGACGACGATTTGCAAGTTTAGCTGATTTTTTTTTTTTTAAATTTATATAAAATAAATTAGATTGGATTATTTCTACTTTTCAAATTTTAATTTTGATTATTTCTACTTTTCAAATTTTAATTTTGATTATTTCTACTTTTCAAATTTTAATTTTGATTATTTCTACTTTTCAAATTTTAATTTTGATTATTTCTACTTTTCAAATTTTAATTTTGATTATGATTAAAAATTTGATTATTCTAAAATTTTAATTTTTATTAGTACTACTTTTCAATTTTACTACATTCTCTTGAGAGAACATGGCCAAGGCCAAGTTTTATGAATACGGTGACACTTTGATTTACGAGTGTCCCGAGATTTTTTGTCTCACTATTGTGATGGTGGGCTAATGAAAAGCGAGTTTAATTCTTGCTGGACACCCCATACTTATGACTATGTGTCTCATCCTATCCGTACCGAAAGGGTTGGGTAAATACCTACTCTCCGCAGATCCATTACTAATGAATAGCGAGTTCGAGCCCCTCTAGATGCCCCACACTTGTTGCCTTGTGTCACATCCCACGCGTGGCGAAAGGATTGGGCAAATACCTAGCCTCGCAGATCAATTACTAATTAGCGAGTTCGATCCTTGATGGATACCCCATAGTTGCGACCTTGTGTCCCATCCCACCCGACGTGAACGGGTTGGGTAAATGCTTAGTCTCGCAGATACATTACTAATGAATAGCGAGTTCGATCCTCACTGGTTACCCCATACTTACGACCTTGTGTCCCATCCTAACCGTGATGAAAGGGTTGGGTAAATACCCTGTCTCGCAACTCCATATATACATATATAATGGGCATTTGTATGTATCTGTATGTCCGGAGGAAACTTCGAAAATAGAACAATTAACGACAAAGTAAATATATATATACATTAAATATCACCGGGGCTTGGTTTTTGAGCAAAAATAATAGAGATTTGATTTATATTCGTGAAGATAATTAAAAATAAAAATTTAAATGATAACAGCATGGATTTTTTTTTCATTTAATATTTTAGATTTCTTTTCAGAGTAGCTGGATCAATGCATGTCTATTTTTTACATAGGGATTTAAATGGGTCATCCCACGAGGATTCAACTCACGATTCAGTAATAATGGATCTGCGGGACTAACTTTAATAAATCTTCCTGTACTCAGGCGACGCTGGGTAGCCTCTGCTAGTTACTAATGAATGCCGAGTACGATTCTAGATAGATGTTCCATACTTGCGACCTTGTGTCATATTTTACCCGTAGCTAACGGGTTTGGGCAAATCTATTAATAATGGAGATTCGCTTCCAGTTTTTGTCTGTAACAAAAACTACGTCACTGCTTACGTCACACTACCTAAAATCGTCATAACATAGAATAAATACACTCAAAATTGAGCATGCAATGTTAGTCCTCATTGGTTTTTTAAACAAGTTTTAATAAATACATACCTGGTATTATATATCTATACATAGTTTGTTTTATTTTATATATATTTAAAGTTACCAGAACTAAGTTTCCATTTCAATTTTTTTTTATTTTTTACTCCTTTAATAAATTCATTTTATTTTTTACTCCTTTAATAAATTTGACGATTTTACATTACTTGTGATACAAACTCTCTGATATCAAATTTTCAACTCCCATCCCCTCAGGCAATATTTATTTTACGTCGCCCAGAGGGCGTTTTTTTTCATTTATTTTGCTAGTACATATAAAAGTAAATTTTCAACTCCCATCCCCTCAGGCAATATTTATTTTACGTCGCCCAAAAGGCGTTTTTTTCATTTATTTTGCTAGTACATATAAAAGTAGAAATCGAATTTGGTACCCTACGGATTTCAGTTTTCTGCTACGTCCCTGTGGATTCTGAATGGAGGAACAATGGGAGAAGCCTTGCTCAGCCGTTTCTTCCAAGCGATCGCACCGACAGCAGTTTAGTGAATTAACAGTTCACTTTGCAACACACGTTTTTCTGGCAACGCCTTCTGAATATGATATTCGATAGGTTAATGGGGTCACAATCTAAATCTCAGCATATAGAATTTTTTGCGTTATGATAACGTTAACGTATGTAATAGCATGCTAGTGATGCATTTTCCGTGTAAAGTTCCGGCGCTCTCTCTGAAGAAAATCAAACCGTTGTTTTTTGTTGCTTTTTTTTTTTCGTTGTTGTTGTTGTTGTTGTTGTTGTTGTTGTTGTTGTTGTTGTTGTTGCTTCTTAATTATGACGGCTTTAAGGACTTGGAATATTTTGGTATTACCAACATATTTTTTTTTTTTTAGATACGTGGACCAGAATAATGCCACCCAATCTGTATTCATCAAGGTGGGTGGACACGCTTTTACGAAAAAAAAAAAGTGGCAGGCTTGTCGTTGATACAAGGTGATGGTTGTGTGGGTGACGTACGAATTGTGAACTTCTTCAACAGATGCGATGCAGTTTCCACATGGAGTAAGAAAATTCGGTCAAATTTCGGTCAAAATTCGGTTTGGGGTTAGTGGGGGTTTCGAGTTCAGTTTGCAATCTATGAATTTACCCAACCTCTTCGCAGCATGTGGCATATTTTTTGGCTTGAATTCAGAGCTTTTCCTTCTCCTAGACTGGTTGCATTAGCAAGGCTAGAGAACCTTGTCATAACTACCCATAATTGTAGGGAGTAGAGTTAGATTCATGACTTTCCCTCCCAAGGGCATTAGCGTAAAGTGAAAGGCAAACAGCTCTGTCGAAGATTTGATCTCGGGCATCGATTACTTTTCCTAAAATGATAACCGAAACGCTAAGCGGGGCCTCTATAGATGGATGTATAATGCATGTAAATATACAGGGTGTGACACAAGGTCATTTTTTACGGGAAACAATTGGTTTGAATTCAGACCAGTTCCCATACTAACATTAAATACCTAGTCTAACCTACTAATTACCGGTACCTGGGGGGTAGTTGCCATGTCGGCTGGGGCGTTAGAATGTACTAATTGCACCTCTGCAGAGGTTAAGACTCCCCCAATGGGGTACCTGTTGGTCGTGGTGGCGACCCGTGTTACTTAAGGATAGAACCCAGGTGGATGAGCAGTTCATGACTTGCAATACTCCACTTTGGCCCTATCTTGGGCTAGACGGGCGGTCGGAGAGACCCCCTCCGATCAATCGGCTGGTCACGTCAAGCCCTAGCACCTATATGATTTTCCCAACCCTATTGCCCTTATGGCAAGCCCCAACCCCTTTTTATCATATGGGTGCTAGAAGGCGGGACTGAGGGTCCACATGTCCTGGGAATGACGTTAAACTCTATCTGATGGTAAGGTTCCAGTTCTGGAGGTTTAGGGAATGTGGAGCACCCCTTCATCACCATTGCTCCCGGGTCCACTCTGACCCGGAGTGGTAGTACTTGTTAGGGTCCGATCTATGGGTTAAATAGAAAAACATGAGTTGATAAACAAAATTGTATTATCCATTAAGAATTGATTTATTTCAAAACTTTATCGGCATTAAATGACCCACTGAGGTTGATATGCCGTAAAACAAAACAAACCAAACCTGGGGGGGTAGTTGAATTCTTACTGTTCCCAACCTTGTGTCGCATCATGTAGTCTTACATACATCATACACTTATCTGTGGGATTCGCTTGGCGTTACGGTTGCCTAAAAAGAGTTGTTCTCTATTGGACACTAAGGTCAGGGTGTGACCTCCCGTTATGGCATGGTGCATTGTAGTGACAAGAAGTCAAGAGAGACGAAAGTTCGCTATGACACATGGGTAGAAGTACAATTCATCTGTTTGCACACAGTTTGAAGATTAAAATGTTGATCGTTGTATTTATTACACGTTGTATGACGAAAAAAAATTGACATAAGTGCCGCTGCAGAATGACGTAACATCGGACGTAATGATGTTCGCTGAACTGAAATTTAGTCTAGAAAAATTGCGTAAAGATGAATTTGAAGTCGACCGAAATTATGTAAAACGGGTATTGCTGTTTTGTGGATATCAAGAATGCCTAGTGCAAAAATTGGGACCATATGACCTTCAGGCACCCCCTTTATGATCTCGATTCATAAGGACATGTTTTTCATTTACATCGTCAAAATCCGGTTGTTTGTTAACAGACGATTTTTTTTTTTTTAATTATAAAACTAACCCTAACCTTAAGCCTAACCATAACGTACCATATGACCTTTAGGCACCCTTTTTGATCTCGATTCTGAAGGACATGTTTTTCATTTACACTGTCAATATCCGGTTGTTTTAACATACGATTTTTAGATTTTTTTAAATTATAAAACTAACCCTTAACCCTAACCTCTAACCCTAACCCCTAACCCTAACCCCTAACAAACATCCGGATATTGACGGTGTAAATGAAAAACATGTCCGTCTGAATCGAGATCAAAAAGGCGTGCCTAAAGGTCATATGGTCCACCCTAACCCTAACCCTAACCCTAACCCCTTACTCCTAACCATAACCCTAACCCTAACCCTTACTCCTAACCCTAACCCCTAACAAACAACCAGATTTTGACGGTGTAAATGAAAAACATGTCCTTATGAATCGAGATCGCAAAAGGGGTGCCTAAAGATCATATGGTCCAAAAATTGCGACAAATTAACGGAAAAGGACCCCCCCCCCATTGAAGTCATATGAACTTTTTTTTACTTATGTTCGTTCCATTGTTAGAAACAGAAATCCGAGTCAGACTATGTGTATTCTTTTCATTTAGTTTGATATCGCCATGTGCTATTAATACTCTTCAAAAAGTCTCGTTTAAGATGTTATTTTTTTCTTTCTTTTTTTTTTGTTCGGTTTTACGTTTGTCAAAGTCTAATAAATACTAATTTTTTCTAGCAGAGGACAATTTAAAGGTCACAAATGAATTCCTGGGGAAATCATAAACATGTGCACATTGTATAATAATCATCGTCATCATCATGTAGCGCCAGCAGCGTGGATATCCATGACAATCTCTCGCCAACCATCCCTATCATTCATTGACCCTCCGCACAGCATGCAGTATCCGCACAGAGTTGGTCTATGTAGATCTTTGCTGGACGACCCGCTCTAGAATGTCCATGTGCTGATTTCCACAGAAGGACGTCGCTTGTGAGTTTATCCTTACTTCTCCAACAGTGTCCGGCTTGTCTTCATCTTACTCGAATAGTTTGTGTGACAGGGGGCAGGTGGCCGTATAGCTGCTTTCTGGGGGATGTTGCTTCCACGATTTGTTCCACATCGCACGCAGCATCTTTGTGCGGCTCCCACCCAGCCTATTTTCCAGCCGCTTCGTCAAGGTCCAAGTGGTGCAGCCATACAGCAGCACTGATACAACTACGGCCAGGAAGAATTGCCACTTCAGCTTGTCGGTGAGGTCTAACTTCCATATATATATATATATATATATATATATATATATATATATATATATACGAGTAGGATGTGACACCGGAGTTCACAGGTTTGAATTCAGAGTTTTCCTTCTCCTAGACCGGTTGCCTAACCAAGTTTAAAGAGCCCAGTCTGCCTTACTATTTATCCATAGCTGGAGAGAGAGTAGGATTCATACCTTTCCCAAGGGTATTAGCGCTAAGTGAAATGCGATTACTACATCCAGGATTTGAACTCTGGGCGACAAGTCCATTTCCCATGACTTAACCATTACACCACGCGCTTCCATATAACTGATAATCTATTTATAGCCGACCATGCATTCCCTATGCGTGCATTAACATCGCTTTCTGTGGATGAGACATTACTACCAAGGTAGGTGAATTGTTCTGCTGTCTTTAGAGGCTTACCGTCGAGCGGGGAATTGTCACCTTTCTTTTAAAGCACAGGAACTTATTCAAATGATTAAAAATCAGTATTGCGTTATTCGGACTATTGTCCTCATCGTTAGTTTATCATAACTTTAGACAAATTGGCGATATCCGATTCCAATGTCCACGAAACGGCCCATTTAGCCTACTGTTCTCTTTATGAAGATAAGATAAACCTTGTGCAAATTAATTGAAAGAACTTATTTAGTTTTCTTTCTTTCACCATAAGGTTATTTTTAGGCCCACTGGAGTGACAGACTGAATAATTACCACGTACCCCACGTGTACGTGTTAGGCAAAAGGCCCAATTAATGTGGGACCACACAAGAACCGAAGCTCATCGGGGGCTGGTTCAAAAAATGCGTTGATCCCGTCGGCATTCCCACTCAAGTGGGAGGGGGTCCCTCATGCAATGTGCAATAAACCCAGCCCTTCCCCTTTAAATCGAGGGGCAGGTGCTGCCTGGGGGATGGCCCCCTGGGATCAACGATATTAGCCTAGAAATTGGAGTTTTGTATTAGAGTGACAGGGTGTAATTGATTTCTGGGTTTTTTTTCCTCAGATTAAATCATTTGTAATACGAATCAATTTTCGGGGTGTTGTTTGGCCTTAAAAATATTGCGTCACACGTGACTTCAGATTTTTATCTCGCCCGGGCACTATTGTCTCGACTGTCGATTAGTTGTCCTAACAGCTGTCTGTGTTGTTTCCATGACATTATCGCCATGGAAACAGCACAGACATTGATTGGTTGATCGATCGATCGATTGATTGATGTTAACGGCATGCCAACCTGTCTAGCGTTATTTTATTCCTAGAGATTAAAGAATTGTATTAAATTATGCCTAGAGATTAGGTAAATGCGTTCATCGTACATTTATACGAGGGAGTTTTAAAAATTATCCGCAGTTTTGTTTAATGGAAGCCGACATGTTCCGCATTGACCTTATCGGCCACAAACATGCCTGCAGTCAACGTGGACCACCCCCTTAATCTTCGTTCACGAAACCTTGCCATGAATTAAGTTCATAACGTTTGTTTGGGTTTTTTGTTTGTTTGTTTTTTTGTTTTGTTTTTTTGTTCTTTTTTTTGTTTTTTTGTTTTTTACACAACAGGTCTCGTTACTTAATAGTTCGATTCTGTAAGGTGGATTCACGGAGAATAAATAGCGTCAAGTCAAAGGTCCGGCTATATTCGATTCGTGAGTGTCTGCTCAAATTAGCCGAATTTTTAGCCGCATCTCGTATATACGAGTGTAACGGATTATGAACGCCCAGAGTTTTGGGTGGACTGCTATAGAAAGGGAAGAAGAAGGAATGAGACAAGGTGGAGGCTTTGAAAAAGGGTGGAGTGATGCACGGTGATTTGACCGAGGTACAACCCCCGAATGGAGAATTGAAAGCCAACTGGAAGTTTCGGCTGTTGACCGGAACCGGAATTCACCTGGTGACGAGGAACAACGAACAACAAGATCGTCCTCTTTTTGATTTCCGACAGCGTAGGATTCGGACGGGCCTCTGGTCCCTAGTGTGGGATCACAGTAATTTAACAGTGTCCTCTCTCTTCTCTCTCTCTCTCTCTCTCTCTCTCTCTCTCTCTCTCTCTCTCTCTCTCTCTCTCTCTCTTTCCTCCTCTCCGAAACGACCCACGAGACGAGCCCGAAAATAAAAGCTAAGCCCGGGGAAGATATATCTCAAGCGTTGTATCTTTTTTATCGACAAGATGACCGCCGCGTAACGAATACCTTTTAGTGCTGTGAATTTGGAGCCACGTTGACAAGACCCGCTATATAACACGAGGTAGATTCGACAATTATCTGCACTCTTGTTTTATGGAAGCCGAGCTCATCGTGGATGATTTGATAGGTGGAACCATGACTAATCTGTAGAGAAGAAGCTACCTCATTGATGATAACTGTAGGCTGAATAAATTTGTAAATTTCAAATGTTTTTAGTGAACTTATTAACATAAGTGTATTTGAAGCTTGCTCGTACCTCAACTTTTAGCTCTCAACTCAAAGCAAAACATCGACCGAGTGACAACGCGTAACCCGTAAAACTCGTAAGCTGGAGCACTCGTAAATCAAAGTGGAAACAAGTCCCTTGTCCCTGGCCATGTTTCTCCTAAGAGAATGGTAGAATGTACTTTAATATTTCAGTCAAGGTACCACTTTATAAACTTTATTCGCAACAAGAAGTTGCTACCCGGCGTCGGCTGGGTAGAGGGGGGAATTTCTAAAAAGTTAGTCTCGCAGATCCATTATTACTTATCACAAGTTAGATCTTCACAGGATGCCCCATAAAATCCCGCACGTAAATATATAACAATATAGTAAGAAATTTTAATTCAATAATTTACAATTAAAAAACAACAACAATATAAATGAGGCGATTAATTCAATCAATCAACATCATATTTCAATTACCTTCTGTTACTATACAAATTTTGATTTTTTAATATCTTCCCAAATATAAATAAAATCTTCATTATTTATGCTCAAAAACCAAGCCCTGGTGATAGTGAATGTATATATATATATTTACTTTGTCGTTAATTGTTTTATTTTCGAAGTTTCCTTCGGGCATACACATATACACAACTGCCCTTTATATATGTACTAGCAGCGGCTACCCAGTGTCGCCTGGGTAGAGGGGATTTTTAAAAGTTAGTCCCGCAGATCCATGATTACTGAATCGTGAGTTGAATCCTCGTGGGATGCCCCATTTAAATCCCTATGTAAAAAAAATAGACCTTGCATTGATCCAGCTACTCTGAAAAGAAATGTTAATATCTACTATCTAAAACATTAAATGAAAAAAAAAATCCATGCTGTTATCATTTAAATTTTATTTTTTAATTATCTTCACGAATATAAATCAAATCGGTTATTTCCGGTAACTGTAACCTAAAAAGGGGAAGCACTCTGGATAAATTTTATCTGCTAGTTAATATACCCATTATTTTCCCATTAAACTAACCCTAAACCCTAACCCTAACCCTAACCCTAACCTAAACCCGTCTTCTTTTTTCCTAGTAGATCAATAAATAAATAATTTATAAAATTCATTCAGAGTGGTTCCCCTTTTTAGGTTGGGGTTATAAGAAATAACCATCAAATCTCTATTATTTGGGCTTAAAAACTAAGCCCTGTTGATATTGAATGTGTATATATATATTTACTTTGTCGTTAATTATTTCCTCCGGACATACATAATTACTAACTGCCCTTTATATATGCATAGAAAATAGATGAAATAGCAAGCAGTCTTTTGTTGCATTTAAAATTTAATAAAGATGATTATAAAAGTGTAATCTGATAAAATGATATAAAATTGCTATCAAATGAATATTAACTTCAACATATTGACTCAATTTACAGGAAAATTAGGTCAGCATTAACATAGTTATGTCAAGCTTAATGATTGAGTAGGCGCCATTTTTGATGACATCATAGCGGGAAAAAAAAGTACCGGGTGGCAGATGTCCACCCAAGTCAAAAATTATTTACTAAGATTCCGACTAAGCATTTCTGTAAAAAAATAAAAAATAAAAAAGAAATGAAAAAAAACGTTAACTTTCTTAAAGGATCTCAGCTTGTGTATAAAATATTCCATCAAATTTATTTGAATTTAAGGAACTTACAGAGAAGCCATTATGGAAAATTCTATAAGAATAAACAAAATAAGGATTTTTTTTTTTTTTTTTCATGACAAAAGTTTTTTGGGGACGGATATTACGAAAGGGTTTATTGTTCTGTCCAAATCGTGACGTCTGTCGCTATTAAATATAAGTACAATTCTACGACGTCTGCAGACTTTTCCATCTTCATAATCATGACAAATTCGTTTGGAACAAAAAAAAAAAAAAGAAATAAAAGAAAAAAAAAAAAGAATGAATATGATTTTCTAAAAAGAAAAATAAGTCTCAAAAAGTAATAATGAAAAAAGAAAAAAATGAAAAAGAAAAATTATACTTTATTTTTTCCTATTAATTTTATCTTTTTTTTTTTTTTTTCAATTTCTTTTATTTATTTATTTTTTTATTTTTTTTATTTTTTTGTTCCTGCTAAGTCGACTTTTTGAAGTGTCAGTCCGGTGGCCAAATTACGATTCCATTAAGTACTTTAAAAAGAAGTGTCAAAAACTGGGGTCAGGGGTCACTGGTAAAATATGTGGATGAGGGCCGTTTCAGAACTCATTATAAACATATTTAGAGGAAGTGTAAACGGATCGGGTGTCATCAGTGTTAAGTATAAATTAATGGGGGGCAATCAAATCCGGAGACAGGGTGCCAGTTGGCGGGTGGATATGTGTATGGGGGGGGGTAGGTACGCACACGCCTCCATGGATGCACATTAATTCGAGGCTATATCGACTCGCATATGTTTCTTCGTCTATTTGTGTGCAAAGGGCCGGTTTAGCTCAGTTGGTAGAGCGTTCGGCTAAAAACCGCAAGGTTACTAGTTCGATACCGGCCCTCGCCAACTCAACGTATGAGTAGCACAGGGATCTATGCGGTAAAGTGAGGTGCTGATGGTAGGTGGCGCTCCACCTCGGGCGCTAAAACAATCTCCTTGGTCTATCGATGATTGGCTGATACCGACTTTAGGCCACCCCGACGACTGCACTTACAACTATGTACGCCCCCATCCCCCGCACCCGCACATACACACAGGCATACAAGCTGTTATCTAAAAGTTCAGAGAATGTGTTCCGCAAATCCAATGTAGTACGGGCTTTTGCCGCAACTCTTTATGAGTAGTACTCGTAGGTAACTACTTCGAAGGAACTGTAAGACCTATTTTTTACGATAAGTAAGCCTATCATGATTAAATACATAGTATTATTTGTATTATTCGGACTATTGTCCTCATCTTCATTCTTATCTGTACAACGTTTCGACCGATGTAACATAGAATAATGATTAACACAGCTTAACACCCTGTACCCCAGCTATGGTTAGCGGAATGAGAACAGGATACCTCTGTGGACTGAATAAAGGGTTGGGTTCAATGTTCAGTGATGGCTCCCGATTACGACAAGAAGGCTCCCGATTAGAAGACGGTTCCCGAGTTCGAAAAGAAGGTTCCTATGTCCAAGATGGTTCCTGATTCCGAGAAGGTTCCCGAGTCCGAGAAGAAATACCTTTGGGAAGATGCGTCGTCAACGCATCTTCCCAAAGGTATTTCTTCTCGGACTCGGGAACCTTCTCGGAATCAGGAACCATGTGAGACGTGGGCTCTTGCTCCGGGCAGTTGAGACTTGGGGGAAAATAAAAAATATTATGAGAAAAAGAAGTGGCTTTGTGTTATTAGTAAAAACTATAAATGTCCCCCAGCATCCCAAGCTGGTTCCTAGACTCCAAACCTCCAGCAATTATTAGCCACCTCAACATCAGCCCAGCAACCGGATTCGAGCTTCTCCACGTAGCACAGAAAAACGAGATAAGTATACGACGACTATTATTTCTATATGACACATCATCGTTCCATTCTGTTATAACGCCAGAGTATGCGCGTGCGATTTAATGAATATAGTTTTACCCGTGAATCACCACAACAGAGCCAGCTATAAACACACATGCGCAGAACGGAGTGTGACAATAATAAATATATGTTTTGGTGAAAGTACGAATAATTTTTTACACTTCCTCATATGTACTTGATGACACACGAAGACCGTCCCATCGGGATGCGATGGTGTGGTTTAACCGTTATTAAACAATCATCATCATCATGTCGCGCTTGCAGCACGGATATCCATGACAATCTCTCGCCAACCCTCCCTATCACTCATTGCACCTGGGAGGTCCTCTGCTGAGCATATAGCATCCTCGCATAGCTGGTCAATGTAGGTCCTTGCTGGGCGCCCCACACTTGCATGTCCATGTGTTGGCTTCCACAGGAGAACGTCGCTTATGAGTTCGTCCTTGCTTCTCCAGCAGTGTCCTGCATGCCTTGTCCGTCTCACTCGGATAGTTTGAGAGAGGGGGGCAGGTGACCGTACAGCTGTCTCTTCGTGGGGTGCTGCTTCCACGATTTGTTCAAGACTGCACGTAGCATTCTTGTGCAGCTTCCATCTAGCTTATTTTCAAGACGCTTCGTTAGGGTCCAAGTGGTGCAGCCATATAGCAGCACCGATATAACCACAGCCTGGAAGAACTGTCGCTTCAGCTTGTCAGGGAGATCAGACCTCCATATGACTGACAATTTGTTTGTGGCCGACCATGCCTTTGCTATTCGTGTGTTAACATCTCTCTCTGTGGATGAGATATTTGCCAAAATCTTGGTTAGTTGGTTTTACGGCATATCAACCCTTTGGGACATTTAATTCCGCATCAAATCATTCTGATATCAGAAAGCTTACAGTACCTAATGATGTTTAAATAGTCACCCATCTAAGTATTGAACAGGCTCGTCCTGCTTAACTTTGGTGATCTAGCGGAAACCGATCATTTCAACGTGATTTGACCGTAAGTTAGGAAGTGTTATACGTAAGTGCGTATTATACATAAATAATTGCGTATTATAACACTAATTGCGTGTTGAGAAGGTCAATAGTCTGCAAATCTAAAAGAAAGGCATTTGAAAGGTTTAATATAATGAAATAATATGTATTTACTTACCTTACGAAATAAATGCAAATCGCTTAGTAGCACACAAAAAAAAAGATTTGCGAATGAAAAATAATGTCTTCAAAAGTAAAAAAAAAAAATATTAACTATCACAGGGAATATAAAGCTATTTATTTTTTTTTTTTTTTTTTTTCTAATAATTAAATTTGTTAAAATTATTACAATCTTATGGGCTATTCTATAGGCTTTAAGCAAGAGTGCTTGTCCAGTGGAATTGGATCCTTGGTAATCCTCTGATAATGAATCCTTTGGTTCTTCTGGTAAAGAGTCCTGAGTATTGCAAGTCTCCTCCAATGATTGCTAGTAGAACTATGGCTAGTATCAGTGTTTAAGTAGTGTATCAGCCACGCAGCATGGCTAACGATTGGCCGGAGGAATAAACCACGTGATTTCGGCTAGTTTATAAATTCAGATGGGGAATTGTAGCACACCTTATATCCAAATATTCCAACAAAAATAAGAATAAAAAAAGGAAAAGATTTAATTATTTTTGTGTTTTAAATCAGCTCAATAAACGTGAAATTCAAAAGTAAACAACAAAACGTGTCGATACGGATCCCGAATTTTGTAATTGTTTATAGTATCTTGAAGGAAATATTTTTGCAGCGTTTGCTTTATTTACTTTTATCTAATTTACCAAGAATTACATGGTATTGAATGAAATAAAAATTGAATGAAATAAAAATTGAATGAAATGAAAATTGAATGAAATAAAAATTGAATGAAATGAAAATTGAATGAAAATGAAAATTAAGCCTATTTTTATACATTTTTTCTTCTTTAAAACTCTGGTTTAATCTAACCTACTTTTCTTTTCGTTTAACACCGAGCGAAATTCAAAACATCCGATTATGTTGATATTCAAATGCATTTGCTCCAAAATTGGTAAAGTTTTAGAGAAAAATATTTTGTACAATTATTCTTTATGTTAACTAGTACAAAATAAAAAAACACCCTCCGGGCGATGTAAAAATACATTTTTGAAGCATATTGCCTGAGGGGTTGGAGTAAAAAATTCAATGTCAGCGAGTTTGTACCCTAAGTAAGTAAAATCATCAAATTCATTAAAGGATTAAAAAATAAAACAATTTGAAATGTAAACTTTAAATATGTATTAAAATAAAACAAACTATATATAGATATATAATACCAGTCATGTATTTATTAAAACTTGTTTTAAAAAACAATGAGGACTGTCAAATGTTGCATGTTCAAATTTTGATTGTATTTATTCTATGTTATAACGATTTTGGATAATGTGACGTAAACAGTGACGTAATTTTTGTTACAGACAAAAACCGGAAGCGAATCTCCATTATTAATAGATGTAGATGAGATGATTTGTTTTTTAATAATTTAAAATTTTATTTGTATTTTACCTATTCTAAAATTCTTACAATTTAAAATTTCGTCATGTATTATTAAAACTTGTTTTAAAAAACAATGAGGACTGTCTAATGTTGTATGTTCAAATTTTGAGTGTACTCATTCTATGTTATGACGATTTTGGGTAATGTGACGTAAGCAGTGACGTAATTTTTGTTGCAGACAAAAACCGGAAGCAAATCTCCATTATTAATAGATTAATAGATAATAGATTAGCAACTTTCACCGTTTGCATCCTGTTTTGGTATAAAAATTGACCTACCCTATTGCAGTACTATCTTGAATCACCCCTCTAAGTATTGAACAGGCTTGTCTTGCTTAACTTCGGTGATCTAGCGGAAACCGATAATTTCAATCTGATTTGACCGTAAGTTAGGGAGTGTTATTTATTTTATTTTATTTATTGGCATTTCAGTCTCGGAAGAGTATAATAAAGTTTTGGGCCCTTGAAGTTGTAGCGCCTCCTGTGACTGTGAAGTCCGATGTTTGAAAAACATTCTCGACCACAGATGTCGCATTTGAAGGCTCTCCCTGAAGATGTTGATGTGCCGGTGCTTTCTTGCCGCTGCTTTTTTCTAGACCTCTTAGCTTCATGGTGTTGCTAAAGGGCGTTATAATTTCATGCTGTTGCTACTACTTATCTAACGAAATTCACCTCTACCGTAACACGTGAAGATCTTAATAGAAATAAGGTCGTCGTCCTTTGCTCCATCGCCACTGTTCTTTTATACTCGGTCCGGCCGAGACGTCACAACTCTCGTCTCGCCAGCTACGAGACTTGCCACTATAAATCGCCGCCTCAAGGACACTCACGAGTTTTACCGCCACAACTAGTCGGACTCGTCACATGTTTTGTTCTTCCGCCCCCACGTGCAACATGCCACCCGCTGTCTCTTCGATCGACGGACCGTTGTTAGCTCATCACAGGTTCGTGAATTTTGCCCTTCTGTCTCACTACATTGCTAAAGGGTGTTATTAGTTTCATGGTGTTGCAACAGGAGTGTTATACATAAGTGCGTATTATACACAAATAATTGCGGTACTATCTTAAATATGGTAAGTGATAAATTAATCATTTCAAACTTGAGCCGTTTTGATTGAGTTCCAATTTTTTTTTTTTTTTTACGTAGGAAGCAGTTCCAGGAGACGCATTTTAGCTTAAGGTTTATTTCGCCGATCTGTTTATCGGAGCACTTGGCATTTGATAAAACATGTTAAGGATTATGAGGTAAGCTAATACCGAGACGTTGAATGAAGTAATAATTTTATACATAAGGAAACAAGAACGGAACTTTTCAAAAAATATCTATGTCTATGTGTTTGGTTTGATGTTAACTTTGCAAAAACCATTAACATATATTTTTTCGAAAAAAAACGATAAAATTTTTAGAAAAGGAATAAAACAAATAAAATAATAAATAAATAAATAAATAAATATATAATATATATATATATATATATATATATATATATATATATATATATGAGCTTGCCCGCGTCTGTGAATGAGTGTATCAAGTGTCGGACAAAAAGGAAGAGGTCATTAGTTCTTGAAATATAAACCCTTGCGTATGTATAGACGAGATGTTGCTCAAATGTTCGGCTAATTTGAGCATGCGCACACGAATCGAATATAGCGCGGGAAAAAATTACCCTCAACGTAATTCGGTAAATCATACTCAAAATCCCATGATATTACAGTGAGACCCAGAAAAATCAGAACCCAAATTATCTATTTATTTTCCCATTAAACTAACCCTAAATCCCACCCCTAACCCCTAATCCTAATCCTGCTAGTTAAAATTTACAGTTTTATTACAAAATTTGTGGGTTCTATTTTTTCTGGGTCAGCCTGTAAACAGGGTGACCCAGAAAAAACAGAACCCAAATTATTTATTTATTTTCCCATTAAACTAACCCTACACCCCAACCCTAACTCTAACCCTAACCCCTAACCCTAAACCCCCTAGTTAAAATTAACACTTTTAAATGGAAACCACTCTTGACTGAGGGTACCAGAACATTATATATCCTTGAAGAATAGATAGATAGATAGATAGATAGATAGATAGATAGATAGATTATTATAATTTATTAAATATACTAGCAAATATATGCATCCTCCGGGTGCAAGTATTTAAGTTTTAATGTAATAAAATATTATATTAAATTAGAAAGGCTAATGAAACTAAATAAGAATACAGATAAAAAGATTTGAAACAGAGGGGGGATAATAAAATATTTGAAACAGAGGGAGTATAATAAAAAATGGAACAACTGAAACTTACTCTTCCATCACTCTCGTCTTTCATTGTTATTTTTTCTAATTTAAGTATTTAGTTATAAGAGAAGTAAAGAATAAAATTACAGTTATTTTATCTTGTTAATGGATTCATTTAAGATTCATTGAAGAGATTTTTGCTTATATTCATTAAAATAAACCAAACAGTTAGAAATCAATAATACTAAGCACATATTTATTAAATTCAATTTTTTAATATTAATATGCAAATTAGCCTCCCCGTTCACACTGTAAACCGCTATTTTGTTGTATATATAAATATAATTGCATGTTGTCAGTATGTAGACATAGTTAACAGTATTAATAATGTAAGACAATTTTATTAATAATTGAGATTTAGATAAAAATAAAATCATGGAGAATATGATGTAAATAACTAAAGGAATTGTGACTTGTATAGTAATATAGTTTCGGTTACAGACAGACAAACCCACAATCTCCATTATAATAAGATTTATTCACTATATTGGCATTTCAGCTTCGGAAGACTATATTAAAGTTTTTGTGCCCCTGAAGTTACAGCGCCTCCTGTGACTGTGAAGTCCGATGTTAGATAAACATTCTCGACCACAGATTTTGCATTTGAAGGCTGTCCCTAAAGATGTTGATGTTTCGATGCTTTGTTGCCGCTGCATTATTTTAGACCTCTTAGCTTCATGGTGTTGCGTCAGGGTGACTTCTGACATGAACAGTCCTCTACGGAGATTCTGCCGCCACCGAGGGCGGTCCTGAGCCAAATTTTCCCAGCTGGAAGGAGCAATGCCAAAGCACCTGGGATCATTCTTGCAGACATCCTTGAATCGCAGCTGGGAGCGACCAACCTGTCTTTTACCAGACGAATAAAGGATGTCTTTCGGGATTCGTCCATCATCCATCCGACGTACATGACCCAGCCATCGGAAACGACGTTGTCTCAGTAGAGAACACAGGCTGGGGAGTTGAGCTCTCTCTAGAACTGCTGTGTTAATGATCCTGTTCCGTAACCTCTAGGAATAAAATAACGCTAGACAGGTTGACATGCCGTTCATAATATTAAACAATCAATGCCTGTGGTCTTTCCATGGTGGCAAAGTCACAATCCATGTTCATCTAAGATTTGCGAGATGATACTTTCAATAACACTGTTCAGCCCTGTCGGCTGGGGCTCTAGAATATACCGACTGCACCTTTGCAGAGAGGTAAGACGGTTATTTCCTAGTTGAGTAACATGAGTGCCCCAGAAAAAACAGAACCCAAATTATGTATCTATTTTCCCATTAAACTAACCCTAAACCACAACCCTAACCCTAACCCTAACCCTAAACCCTAACCATAACCCTTGTTGGACTTAAACTTTAAAAGAAATTAGAATTAAAATTAACAGTTTTATTACAAAAATTGTGGATTCTTTTCCTTTCTGGGTCACCCTGTAATATTATGTTACTCAACTAGGGGGTTAGGGTTTAGGGTTAGGTTTGGGGTTTAGGGTTAGTTTAATGGGAAAATAAATAATTTGGGTTCTGTTTTTTCTGTGTAACCCTGTAATATCATGTTACTCAACTAGGAAATAACCGGCAGGACCCCCTCAATGGAGTCACCCGTTGGCCGTGGGTGGCAACCCGTGATGCTTAAGGATGGAACGCATGTGGCTGGGCAGTTTATGACATGCAACACTCTACTTTGGACCTTACTTGGTATAGACGGATGGTTGGAGAGGCCTCCTTCGATCAATCGGCTGGTCCTGTCAAGCCCTAGCACCTATATGATTTCCCAATCCTATTGCCCTTATGGCAAGCCCCAGACCTTCTTATCATATGGGTGCTAGAAGGCGGTGGCTGCGGGTCTACATGTCCTGGGAATGACGTTAAACTATCTGATTGTGAGGTTCCAGTTATGGAGGTTTGGGAAATGTGGAGAGTCTCTTCGCACCATTGCTCCCTGGTCCACTCTGACCTGGAGTGGTAGTACCTGTTAGGGTCCCATTTATGGGTTAAATAGAAAAATGTGTTTATAAAAAAATTAAGTATGCATTAAGAAGGAATTTATTTCAAAACTTGGTCAATCTAGGTCATTGGTGGTTGGCCCACGTTAGGATGTACATGTGTTTGGCTTCCACAGGAGAACGTCGCTTATGAGCTCGTCCTTGCTTTTCCAGCAGTGCTCTGCATGCATAGTCTGTCTTACTCGGGTGGTTTGTGAGATGGGGGGTAGCCATACAGCTGCTTCCTTGTGGGGTGCTGTTTCCACGACTTGTTCAAGACTGCACGCAGCATTCTTGTGCAGCTCCCATCTAGCTTATTCTCAAGGCGCTTCGTTAGGGTCCAAGTCGTGCAGCCATACAGCAGTACTGATATAACCACAGCCTGGAAGAATTTAATTCTTCCAGGCATCTAATACTAATAATTCGCAAACATATCTATTTGATTCGCAGACAGGATCCTAACGGGTACTATCACTCCTTGTCAGGGTATACCTAGGGGTAATACCAATAAATAGGTAAGCCACACTCTCAGACCTCTAGAACAGGAGTCTCACCATTTGTTACATAATTATTAGATTCTTAATATTTATGTACAGTAGTATAGAAATCAAAATGGCTGTTATAAGTTGCAGCCCACGGCCTTGAAGGATGAGTGACAAGGCTTGACCTCATCCTGATCCTTTCCGGTGGATACCGTGAGAATCGGTGAAGGAGACCCTCTTCCGGTTTAGATTAGAAATAGATTTTAGTCAGTCGGCGAGAAACCACGACGGTGGTGAGGCGTGTTATACACGCTCCGACCCGATCTGCGCAGGTAGTCTGGTGGGGATTTCGAATAAAATATAATCTAAGTAAATCGAAGTCTTGGGTTATTATCTAAAAACTACCAATGACACAGGGCTTCTGATAAAGGGAAATCTCCAATGGAAGACCAGACACGAAGTAACCAAGACGAAGTCCAGACCTTAGAAGATTCCAGACCAAGACAAGATGTTATAAGATTCCAAAGAAGAAGAAAGAGTAAGAAAGAAGTAAGTAAAGTAAAGTAAGAGGTAAATATTAAGCACAAAAACAGTATACTTACTTTTCGCACATAGGTTTATTGGTTTCATAATTAATTAATTAAGTTTAAATGAGTAATACGTTAAAAAAAACTATTAGCTTCGAAATAAAGATTAGCCACTGCCATTTTATAATCAACCAATCAGAAAAAGTTCAAAATCTTACAATTTATAGAATAGGTCGATAAAGAGAAGAATTTGGAAGATTGACAAGCCTTAATTAAAATATAATCTAAGTAAATCGAAGTCTTGTGTTATTATCTAAAAACTACCAATGACACAGGGCTTCTGATAAACAGAAATCCCCAATGGAAGACCAGACACGAAGTCCCCAAGATGAAGTCTAGACGAAGAACTTAAGATGTCAAAGAAGAACAGAAGAAGAGTAGAAGAAGTAAGAAGTAATGAAAAGGGTATACAACACATTAAATGCAGTTTAGTGTCATACCCAGGACACTCCGCTTTTGTCCGGGGTTTGAGGGTCTTACCCCTCTGCAGAAGAGGTTATTTACTATAACTCTAACATAAACAAAGGGAACCACTCTTGACTGAGGGTACCATAACATTATATATCCTTGAAGAATAGAGATAGATAGATAGATAGATAGGCTATTTCCTAGTTAAGTAACATGAGTGACCCAGAAAAAAAACAGAACCCAAATTATTTATTTATTTTCCCATTAAACTAACCCTAACCCTAACCCTAAGCCCGAACCCTAACCCTAAACCCTAAACCCTAAAACCCTAAACCCTAAACCCTAAACCCTAGCCCTAACCCGTCTTCTTTTTCCTAGTAGATCAATAAATAAATAATTTATCAGTCAAGAGTGGTTCCCCTTTGTTTATGTTGGAGTTATAGGAAATAACCTGATAGATATATTCTAAGCCCTGTCGACATGATGCTACAGAGCAATGGTTTTTCATACAGTACTGAACCAGCATAGAGGGTTCGATCTCCACTCTATGCCCATTCGGCCATTATATTCAATTCATCAACGCATTTGGCATTTGATATACGTTAAGCCTTATCAGGTAGACTGACAAGTAGACGAGGGCAGATAAAGAAAAGAAGGAAGGGGAAAAAAAAAAAAAAAAAAAGAAAGGAGTTTCTCTTATAAATCAAAAAACGCTCTCGACTAATGAGTTTACTGATGCGTTTAAAATCACCAGCACCTGAGAGATGAAGAAGAAAGAGACGCAGCAGACTTTTTTAATGATTTGCCATGTTTCTCTCTTCCGATTTAGACGAGAGGGAATTCTGGAAACTGTTTGTAACACAAGACTGTATACATGAAAATCTTATGTCTTTTTCGGGATACTGCACAAAATAAGTAACCAAAAAAAAAAAAAAAAAAAAAGCCACTCGCTGTTAATTAATTTTTTCTCCCTACAATATAGAATTACTGAATAGTTAGAATCGTCGACTTGAGAGGTTCTATTTACGATAAAATTATGAACGTGGCATAACTAGTCAAGGCAAAATTAAGCCGTGAAATTTATAACTAATTACTACAAGTAGCCCGAAAAAATCCATACGCGGTGTGTTCAAAAAGTATCTAGATTAAACCCGTATTTACCGAGGGAGAAATTAACATTGAATAAAGCGCTAATTTTCTTCAAAATAGCTCCGTCGGCATTCAACACACTTAATCCAGGGAATCTTCCGTTGTTCAGAGCAACTCTGAATGCCGACGGAGCTATTATTTAAAGTTAATTTCTCACTCGGTAAATACGGGTTTAGTCTAGATAAGTTTTGAACAAACCGCGTATGAATTTTCCACATCAAATGAGGAGTTTCAGAGTTGCTCTGAACAACGGAAGATTCCCTGGATTAAGTGTGTTGAAAATTCATACGCGGTATCTTCAAAAGGTATCGAGACTAAACCCGTATTTATCGAGTGAAGAATCAACACTGAATAAAGCACTAATTTTCGTCTAAATAGTTCTGTTGGCATTCAGCACACTTATTCCATGTAATTTTTTTATTGTTCAGAGCACCTCCCTCTCAAAAATACATACGTGATGTGTTCATAGTGTATCGAGACTAAACTCGTATTTAACACTGGCTTAAAAGCCGCATATCGGGCGGTATTTAGACTAGTTACTCACAATTTTTTTACGGGATTTTGCACCGAACTTTTTTTTTGTACGATACCAATTTTTATATTGGTATCGTACAAAAAAAAAAGTTCGGTGCAAAAATCCCGCAAAAAATCTCCAAACACAATCGCAGTAATTAAAACTTGGGAATCAAAAATTTCAGGATTGTGGGTCCGGATATGGCTCGAGCTGTTTTTAAATTGCCTATGGAGTCGGTCTGATTCCAAAATGGTATGATATGTTAGACAACGACCTCTAGGAGTAAAGTTGAAAAAAATGTGACACACTGACATTCGCGTTTATTATTAGAGAAGTTAGAAATGAACACCAAATAAATCAATATTTTTTCTTAAAACAGTCCGTAGGCATCCAACACCCCTATTCTAGGGATTCTTTAATTATTCAGAGCACCTCTGAAACTCCTCGTTTGATATGATACGAAGCTTTAAAACCGTCTCATCGTAGTGTAACGGAAAGCAATCCTGTTTCGCAGATCCATTGCTATTCCCTACAATATAGAATTACTGAATAGTTAGAATCCTTTATTTGAGAGGTTCTATATACGATAAAATTATGAACGTGGCATAACTAATTAATCCGTGAAATTTATAACTAATTACTACAAGTTGTCTGAAAAACTAATACATACGAGGTGTGTTCAAAAAGTATCAATACTAAATCCGTATTTACCAAGTGAGAAACAAACACTAAGCAAAGCGCTAATTTTATTCAAAATAGTCCCGTCGGCACTCAAGACACTTATTCCAGGAAATTTTTTTTTTCAATGCGTTTATAAAACTCTTCTTTAGATATGGAAAATACATACGCGGTGATTTCAAAAAAATATCAAGACTAAACCCGTATTTACCGCGTAAGAAATGAACACTGAATAAATCGCTAATTTTCGTCAAAATAGTCCCGTCGGCATTCAACACACTTATTCCAGGAATTTTTTGTAAGTAACCTCATATCAAAATGACTTGATTCGACATTAAATCACCCAAAAAGGGTTGATATGCCGTAAAACAAAACAACCAACCTAATTTTGGACTACGAAATTCTTCAGCACACTGGTGTCCCAACGTGGTGTAATGGTTAACATGGTTAGCATATACAAACATATCAGTAATTTATAGATGTATATAGATTTCATTGGACAGAAGTAGCAATATATCAAGATTATTCTCCCGTGATCTGCATTTAGATTGAAAATGTATTTAGTATGGACACATACACATTATTACACACACACACACACTCACACACATACTCACACACTATATATATATATATATATATATATATATATATATATGCACCACTTATTACTACTACTACTACTTGCTGTCCATCGTATCCGATGATGACACCACGCGAATCATTTTCCTCCAATTTAATCGGTCTAGTTGCGTCTTGCCAACTGCCTATGGGGATATTCAAGTCTTTCAGGTTTCCCTTGATGTTGTCTTTGTACCTGAGCTTTGGTCTACCGATTCCACGTGATCCCTCTCTCAGTTGAGAGTACAGAATCTGCTTTGGTAGTCTGTCATCACAAAGTCTGTTTAAGTGGCCAGCCCATCTCAGGTTGCGTTGGACAAGTATTTCATGCATGCCAGGGAGTCTAGTTATCTTCAGGATAGTCCTGTTCGAAACATGTTGCCACCACCTGACATTTAATATGCTGCGCAAGTGACGTACCACTTAAACTTTAACAAAATGCTTAGAGAAATGCTAGATGGGAAATGCACAAGAATGGTACGTGCTGTCTTGAACCAATCTTGAACGCAGCACCAACAAAAAAACAGCTGTACGGCCACTTACATCCTATCACACAAGTAAGATGAACAAAACATGCTGGTCCCTGCTGACGAACTTTATAAGTAACTAGCAAAGTTACCCAGTGTTGCCCGGGATTTAAGATGTTAATGATGAATTTCTCATCTATATTTTAGGTATAGATTGATAAGAATCATTCTTCTATTTGTTTTACTCTTTACTTATTCTTTTTTTTCTGTTTATTTTCATTACTCTTTTTGTATTTTTTCTTGTCTTTTATTATGTTTTATCCGTTATTAATATTAGCAACAGAAAACACCCACCGGGCGTCGTAAAAATTCATTTTTGAAAGACATTGCCTGAGAGGGTAGTTAAAAATTCAATGTCAGAGGGTTTGTATCATAAGTAAGCAAAATCCTCATATTTATTAAAGGAGTAAAAAAATAAAAAAATAAAATAAAACAATTTGAAATGAAAACTGAGCCCCGTCCCTCTCAAATAAAATGTTGCGTGCATGTAATAATCAAACAATTATTTTGAATATTTTCCACATCAATTTTACACAAAATCGTAGGTATTTATTTATTTGTAAACTTTTTAGTTAACTTCTTGTTACTGTAAAAGAAAGCAACAAAAAAAAAAGGACGAGAGTAAAAAACAATTTTTAAAATTGCTTACTCAAATTTTGGGTGTAGGGGCCGGGTTAGCTCAGTCGGTATAGCGTTCGGCTAGAAGCCACAAGGTTCCTAGTTCGATACCGGCCCTTGCCAATTCAGTGTATGAGTAGCACACACACACACACACGCACAAACACATATATATATATATATATATATATATATATCGGAAGCGCGTGGTGTAATGGACTCGTCGCCCCGAGTTCAAAACCTGGACGTGGTAATTGCATTTCACTTAGCTAATACCCTTGGGAAAGGTATGAATCCTATTCTCCCTCCAGCTATGGGTAAATAGCAGGGCAGACTGGGTTCTTTAACCATGGCTAGGTAACCAGTCTAGAAGAAGGAACACTGTGAATTCAAACCTGTTGAACTCCGCTTAAGAAATTTACCTTGTGTCACATCCTGCTCGTGCGGAGGGGTTGGTATATATATATATAAGATTTTACAAGAAACAAACGCTGAAGGATTTTTTTAAATATTGCTTTTTGACTATTATATATCTCTGAAGTCAAAGAAGAATTTTTTAGAATTATATTCAGAGGTGCCGAGTAAACTGTATTTCATAGATCTTAATCTAGCAGAAATCCCCAGGAGTACCTGTGAGGATTGACTTCACTGAACTAGAAAATGGTCTGTTTGGCTAGCTTGTAAAACATCGCGCTGAACTAGACGCCCATCAAAGGTGTATTTTCAGCAGATGTGGCAGAGATATTTCTACAGTGCCTCATGTTTTCTCCATTTGAACGTGTCTACGAATCCATTACAGGGCTAGATCTCAAGTTGTACAGGGGCGACATAAATATATACCACATGTTTAAATTTCACCTGTGTGGTGCAAGTGAAGTTAGGCAAGTGGTAATGGTAGCTCCATTTGAACGTGTCTACGAATTCATTACAGGGCTAGATCTCGAGTTGTACAGGGTGCGACATAAATATATCCCATATGCTAAACTCTCACCTGTGTGGGGGCAAGTGAACTTAGGCAAGTGGTAATGGTAGCTCCATCTAGCTAATGTCTTTTTCAGATACGATCATAGCTTGGACCAATTCACACCCACTCTTCCCTCTTTTTAAACCATAGCTGGAAGGAGGATATTTGAATTCATACCTTCGCAAGGGTATTAGCGCTATGGGAAATGCAAACAGCCTTGTCCAGGATTTGAACCCAGATCGTTGTGTTCATTTAACGTCATTCCAAGGACATGTAGACCCTCAGTCACCGCCTTCTAGCACCCATGTGATAAAAAAGGGTTGGGGCTTGCCATAAGGGCAATAGGGTTAGGGAAATTATATAGGTGCTAGGGCTTGATGTGACCAGCCGATTGATCGGAGGGGGCCTCTCCGAGCGCCCGTCTAGCCCAAGGTAGGGCCAAAGTGGAGTATTGCAAGTCATGAACTGCTCATCCACCTGGGTTCTATCCTTAAGCATCACGGCTCACCACCCACGGCTCACCACCCACGGCCAACAGGTGGCCCCATGGGGGAGTCTTACCCCTCTTCAGAGGTGCAGTCGGTGCATTCTAACCCCCACCGACAGGGCGGTGATGAAGCTGAGCTTAATGCTTAGCGAAATATATCTCCTACATACACTTGTCTGAGTTTTGTTCCTTTGTTCCACATATCTTTACTACATTCTGTCGGATTTACTCCAATATATATATATGCTCCATAAATTTGGTATGAGCTATCTAACTGGTAATTTAAATTAACTCTCACTACTAAGCATATAAGCAAAGATCGTTTCCCCGGATATTTGATCTCTCTGTGACCGTAAAATACATAAACAAACCTGTGTACTTAATAGTTTAAAAACACCAGTCCCACTACAGCTGTCAGTGGCCGAGGGGATATCAGGCTGCCAATCGGTCAGTCTGAGTTCGACCCTAGCCAATGATAGCTGTGTCTAGCCACACTGAAGAGGTGTGAAACGCCGAAACACGTGTCTGTGGATGACTTATTAATATATATATATATATATATATA
>CM042142.1:119218008-119235508 GCA_023376005.1 Doryteuthis pealeii
TAAACTAGATAGAATTTTAGTAGTTCGTATCTTAAAATTAAACTTTTTTTAATTTAATTTTTTTTTTTTTTTTTTTTTTTTGTTTAATAACAAGTTGTTCGCAGATCATTTTTTTGTCAATTAAGGCTTGTCAATCTTCCAAATTCTTCTCTTTATCGACCTATTCTATAAATTGTAAGATTTTCAACTTTTTCTGATTGGTTGATAATAAAATCGCAGATAAAATCATTAATCTCATTGGCTATTTTTTATTTCGAAGCTAAATAGTTTTTTTAACGTATTTTACTCATTTAAAACCTAATTAATTAATTATGAAACCAATAAACCTATGTGCGAAAAGTAACTATACTGTTTTTGTGATTTTATCTTAATATTGTTGCATACCCTCTTACTTTACTTCTTTACTTACTTCTTTCTTACTCTATTCTTCTGGCCGTCTTTGGAATCTTATAACATCTTGTCTTGGTCTGGAATCTTCTAAGGTCTGGACTTTCTTGGGGACTTCGGGTCTGGTCTTCTATTGGGGATTTCTCTTTATCAGAAGCCCTGTGTCATTGTTAGTTTTTAGAGGTAATAACACAAGACTCCGATTTGCTTTGATCTTACTTTATTTTTAAATCCCCAACCAGACATCTGCGCAGAGTGAGTCGGAGCGTGTATAACACGACTCACCACCGTCGTGGTTTCTCGCCGACTGACTAAAATCTATTTCTAATCTAAACCGGAAGAGAGTCTCCTCCACCGATTCTCAGGACTGAGGTCAAGTCTTGTCACTCAATCTTCAAGGCCGTCAGCTGCACTTAAAACACCATCTTGTTTTCTAAACTATTGCACATAAATATTAGGTATCTAACAATTATGTAACAATATATCTAAAATTATTGAGCCATCTTTTACACCCGACAGAACTGAACGAAAATCGCTTTGGGACTGTGGCCTATATGTGCGTAATAACGTGTATACGAACATCCACGTTATGTAACAGAACATTTATTTCTAAATGTCTCTATGTACGTCTTTCCTCCTTAACACACATCGGCTGGTCACATCAAGCCCTAGCACCTATATGATTGTCGTAACCCTATTGCTCTTATTACAAGCTCCAACCCTTTTTATCATATGGGTGCTAGAAGACGGTGGCTGAGGGTTTTCATGTCCTGGGAATGACGTTAAACTTTATCTGATGGTGAGGTTCCAGTTTTGGAGGTTTGGGGAATGTGGAGCATCCCTTCATCACCATTGCTTCCTGACCCGAAGTGATAGTACCTGTTAGGGTCCCATCTATGGTTTAAATAGAAAAACATGAGTTTATAAAAATTGAGTATCCATTAAGAATGAATTTATTTCAAAACTTTGCCGGCATTAAATGACCCACTGCGGTTGATATGCCGTAAAATAAAACAAAGCAAACTAAATAGAGAGTTCGATTCTCGTTGGATGCCCCATACTTGCGATCTTTTAACACACCCTTCCCGTAGTAAAAGTGATTGGGTGAATACCTTCTTCCACTCCGTGTTTAACTGTTAGAAGAGAATTTTTAGAGTTGTGTAATGTGCACTTTTTTTCCAAAACGGTTTCAAACTATTTCCACTGAAGAGTTCAATTTTTGTCTTGTCTGTCCACAATTTTTTACCCAGAACGAAGCAGGTTCCTTGAGATTATTATGACGAGACTTCACGTGTATGGAGTTCAGTAGGATTTTGTTTTTTGATGTTTTTTTTGTTGTTTTTTCCCCAGAGGCCGAGAATAGAACTGATTTTAGGATAAAATGCATTGGAAATGTTTTTTTACCATGAAAATGCATTAAAAATGATTTTTACTCAAAAATGCATTGGACAATGATTTTTTACAATAAAAATGTATTGAAAATTATTTTTACTATAAAAATGCATTGGAAATGATTTTTACGCTAAAAATGCACTGGACAATGATTTTTACCATAAAAATGATTTTGAAATGATTTTTACTATAAAGAAGTATTGGAAATGATTTTTACTATAAAAATGCATTGGAAATAATTTTTACTATAAAAATGCATTTGAATTGATTTTTACTATAAAAATTCATTTGAAATGATTTTTACCATAGAAATGCATTGGAAATGATTTTTACTATAAAGATGTATTAGAAATGATTTTTTACCATAAAAATACATTGAGTTTATTGGTGATCTTTTTATTTTAATTGGTTTTCTTTCTTAACCATTTAGTATAATCTCGTAGTGCAGCATGTTAACCCCTACAGCACGGGGACCACTCCCTCTTAGGAATTTTAGGAAGTGTGGACTACTCCTTCATTGCCACAGAATTGTTCAATATTTGTCTTGTCAGACCATAATATTTTATCCCAGAACTAAACAGACTCCATGAGAGTATTATGACGTGACTTGACGTGGTTATTTCCTAGTTCGAGTAACATGAGTGACCCAGAAAAAACAGAACCCAAATCATTTATTTATTTTCCCATTAAACTAACCCTAAACCCCAACCCTAACCCTAACCATTGTTGGACTTAAACTTTTAAAAATATTAAAATTAAAATTAACAGTTTTATTACAAAATATGTAGGTTCTGTTTTTTCTGGGTCACCCTGTAATATTATGTTACTCAACTAGGGGGGTTAGGGTTAGGGTTTAGGGTTAGGGTTAGGGTTAGGGTTAGGGTTAGTTTAATGGGAAAATAAATAATTTGGGTTCTGTTTTTTCTGGGTCACCCTGTAATATCATGTTACTCAACTAGGAAATAACCCTTCAGGTGCAAAGGTTTCAGAAGGGTTTTCTTTATTTTTCCCATGAGTTCGAGAATGCAGTCTGACACGGTGGAGTGTCCGGCTAATTATATCTTTGCTCACTTCTATCTCGGCTGCCAGCAGAATCCTTCTGAAGTATTCCGAGGGTAGTGAATGGGTTTCGAATTACTTCCCGACAAATAGATGTAGCTGTCCGGTCACTTAATTTACGAGGACGTCCTGTTCAAGTCAGATCTATAATCAGGCCATGTTGTTTCCATTTTTGAATGGTGACTCCAATCGTACTCTTTACTATAAAAATTCACAGGGAATCATTCTTATTATAAAAATGCATTGGACAATGATTTTTACTATAAAAATGCATTGGACAATGATTTTTACTATAAAAATGCATTGGACAATGATTTTTACTATAAAAATGCATTAGTAACGATTTTTACTATAAAAATACATTGAAAATTATTTTTACTATAAAAATGCATTGAAAATTATTTTTACTATAAAAATGCATTGGAAATGATGTTTACTATAAAAATGCATTGGACAATGATTTTTACTATAAAAATGCATTGGAAATATTTTTAATATAATATTGCATTGGAAATGATTTGACTATATAAAAATGTATTGGGAATAATTTTTACTATGAAAATAGATTAGATATGATTTTTACTATATAAATGTATTGGAAAAGATGTTTACTATAAAGATGCATTAAGTTCATTCATAGATATTTTGATTTTGGTTTGGTTTATTTGTTTGATGGCATATCAAGTTTTGTAGCTTATTTAATGCCAAAGCCATCCCTGTAGAAGAATAGTGGTGGTATTATCGGTAGGGGATGAGGGAACTCATACCTTTTCCAAGGATATTATTCTGAAAGTGAACGTAATAGCGCGACTAGAGTTCGAACTCACTTATTACGATTTCGTAGTCAAGCTCGTTAACCGCTACGCCACTTTCTCCTTTGAAGTTATGGGGAATATGGAGTACCCTTTCATTGCTATTACTTCCAGTCTCACACAAAAGAATGGGACACTCAATAAAAAGTCCCCTCCGATCAATCGGCTGGTCACGTCAAGCCCTAGCACCTATATAATTTTTCCAGCCCTATTGCCCTCATGGCAAGCCCCAACCCCTTTTCATCATATGGGTGCTAGAAGGCGATGGTTGAGGGTCTACATGTCCTGGGAATGATGTTAAACTCTATCTAATGGTGAGGTTCCAGTTTTGGAGGTTTGGGGAATGTGGAGCACCCCTTCATCATCATTGCTCCCTGGTCCACTCTGACCCGGAGTGGTAGTACCTGTTAGGGTCCCATCTATGGGTTAAATAGAAAAATGTATTTATAAAAAAATTGTATTATCCATTAAGAATTGATTTATTTCAAAACTTTATCGGCATTAAATGACCCACTGAGGTTGATATGCCGTAAAACCAAACCAAACCAAAGCAAACCAAACCAATAAAAAGTATTTTTGTGTATTACTTCAAAGCTTATTTCTTGTAAACATCTAAAGGCTGGTTTGGTTAGGTTTCTTTGTTTAATGGCATATCAATCTTCGTGGGTTATCTAATGCCAAAGTTATGCCAAATAACAGTAGTGGTAGTAGTTTACCGATTTGGAGGAATTTAAGGGTTCGTACCTTTATTAGTCCGAAAGTGAACATTATAGCGCAAATGGAGTTCGAACTCACTTAATACGATGTCGCAGTCCAACACGTTAGCCACGGGAACTTCCCCGGGATGGAAGTTAATTGTAAATTATGCATTTATAATGGGCCGGGTTAGCTCAGTCGGTAGAGCGTTCGGCTAGAAACCACAAGGTTCCTAGTTCGATACCGGTCCTCGCCAACTCAGCGTATGAGTAGCACAGGCATCTGTGCGGTAAAGTAAGGAGCTGATGGTAGGTGTGGTGCTCCACCTCAGATGCTAAAATAATCTCCTTGGTCTAGCGCAAGTGAAAAGGGGATAGACTCCCTCGCTGATTGGCTGATACCGACTTTAGGCCGCCCCGACGACTTTACTTTACTTTACTTATATTGTATTATAATTACCTTTTGGAAACACAAAGATGGGAATATTTTTGTGTTATACTGTTATATTACCAGGTGTTGAAATGTTCTGTCTAACAAAGAAGGACTTTTCTTAACCCAATATACATATTTACCAACCCCCTTTTTTTTTTATTGTTGAATGAAAAGCGAGTGTTCGGGAATGTTTCATTCAACAATTTTTAAATAGACTGACCGACAAAGCAAAAGAGTTTCGCAGATTTCTAATATTCTTTGGCTCTTTGATGTTTGCTTTTGCCGTGTCTCTCGTAATGTTTGCTTTTGCCGTGTGTAAGAAGAGTAACACGAATCGACTGTCTCTTACGACGTACGAAGCCCAGAATGCAAATGGTGGCGCCCACCGGTCATTAAGTAGAGACTTACCAACGGTCTGCCACTAATATTTGCATAACACGACGAACAGTCACTCTAAGTTAACTATCAATAAAGGGAGGTTACTCTAACCTACCCACACACCGTGTGTCTCATATCTCTTTGTTAAGTTTTCTGTTTTACAATTTCAGTCAATCCATTCGGAATATCTTTCGGCATCTGCCACACAGAACGTTGGTTGTAATCCTGAAATCACTTTTGAAATCTTGCAAAATCTGAACGAACCGACGGGAGACATGTTTAGATATGTTGCGGAACACGTGTTGGCAGTCTTGCTTCCGCCTTGGAAAGAATTCCTCACCAAGGAAAAATCGAAGTGTGTAAGTATTTTCCTTTTCCCATGTTGGTTTCTTAAATTCTTTTGCGGCGGCTGCTGCTGCTGCATTTTTCAAATTTCAGTCACTGGTGGTAGCTGTATTTTCCAGCAAGATAGAATGTTGTGTAGATATTCTGAAAAATGAAAAAAAAGTATATTCAAAAATTGTTGAATGAAAGATTGTTGAATGAAATTGAATGAAAAATTGTTGAATGAAAAATTGTTGAATGAAAAATTGTTGAATGAAAAATTGAATGAAAATTGTTGAATGAAAAGCGGGAGTTTGTTCTATTCAACAATTTTGAATAGACTGACCGACAAAGCAAAAGAGTCTCCCAGATTTCTAATATTCTGTGATAAATTTATTTTTCCTCAAACTAACGAAAGCCCTGATGAAGATCTATTGAAACAGATCGAAACACTGCAGCGTAGGCGAAAATAAACATTACTCGTTTTATGAACTTGCGTTTTTTCAATTTTTCACAATATTAAATACTGTCGGATTCACTTCCACTTTATCTTCACATACCATATTATGTGTTGAATTTGTCAATAACTTTAGGTTTAGTCAAATATTTCCACTTTCTTCCTTATACATAGGATATAAGGAGGTGCTCGTTTTGTAATGGTTATCATCGTAAAAAAATTAACAATGCTACCGGAGTTCAAATCCGGGACGAGGTTGTTGCATTTCACATTGCACTAATACTTTTCGTAAAAGACATGAATCCAACTGTTCTCTCTCTCTCTCTCTCTCTCTCTCTCTCTCTATATATATATATATATATATATATATATATATATATATATATATATATAGCTCGCTCGCTATTGCTATATAATGGGCTCTTTAACTTTGGTATGGCAACCAGTCCAGGAGAAGGACAACTGTAAATTAATACTTGTTTAAGTCCCCTCGATATTAACTTTGTGTACGGTTTAGCTCAGTCGGTAGAGCGTTCGGCTAGGAATCACAAGGTTCCTGGTTCGATACCGGTCCTCGCCAACTCAGCGTATGAGTAGCACAGGGATCTGTGCGGTAAAGTAAGGAGCTGATGGTAGGTGTGGCGCTCTACCTCAGATGCTAAAATAATCTCCTTGGTCTAGCGCTATTGAAAAGGGAATAGACCCCCTCGCTGTCTGGCCGATGCTGACATATATATGCACATGTATACAACCACATGTACATGATTATGTGTGTATTTGTACACATATGATTGTGGCTCATGTAATTGTACACACACAGATATATATATATATATATATATATATATATATATATATTTGTATATATATATATGTATTTGTGGAAAAGGTGACTTACCGGTGAAACCAGTCACAATGGTGAGTTGATGCAAGATTCACAATGATAAGGCAGCGATATAACAAATATAAAGGGCAAATTTATTATAATAATGGTACACGGTAATAACCTACTCGAGTGTTACCATAAGGATCTTCAGGGTTAAATCCACTGGACTAATCAAAATATTGATTAATTGCAGTGGATTGCACGTGTGTATTTTTTGCGATAAACGGTTGGTTACAGGACCGCAGTCAAAGAACGCCGATTCAAGATTCGAAAATTCAAAAAAATGGAAGTTGCATTTTCATATATGTATATATATATATATATATATATATATATATATATATATATGCATACATCCGCATACATATAATTTCATCTGTACTCATATATGTGCATGTATGAGAGGGGAAAAAAGAGAGAGTGTGTGTGTATGTGTATGTGTGCAGCCGTATGATTGTGGTTTATATAAGCGTACACACAAATACACAAAATACATACACGCGCATTATATATATATATATATATATATATATATTATATATATATATTGTTATTGTTCACTCAACGCCCCCTTACCTATTATGGTAGAGGCGTGTAAGTATAATTGACAGAGATTGTTCGGTGTGTACCGTGTCCGAGGCAATATGGTCTCTGACTATACCTGCTGAGGCCCCGGTTTCAATTTCTGTCGGAGGGAAATCGTTAGTATACATCGCTGATGAGAGTTAATAAAGTCGAAACAGTCTTTACGATGTTCTACACACTGAACGATCATTTGCCGGGATTACACTTGTCAAGTTCATTTTCTATAAGTATCGAATTTTATGCGATACATTCATTGTAATTGCCTTCAAGCAAAGATATAAATAATATATATATATATATATATATATATATATATATATATATATATGTATATGTATATATATATGTGAGGATAGGAGAGTTGGAGTAAATCCGTGAGAATGTGGTAAAGAATAGAAGGGAAAAAGTGGACAAAAAGAATAACATCTACTTGTTTGAGTTGCTCTTTTTGTCCACTTTTTCCCTCTATTTTTACCACACACACACACTCACACATAACGGATGGCATGGACACATTTCCACATTTAAGACTGACCATATATGTGATCTGTGTGGCAGGGCCCGCCGGACGAGGGCTGGGTCTCTCAGTCACGTACAGTCGCATACGAGAGGAAGTCGACAAAGTAGTTCATGTGAGACAGGGAACATAAGAAAACAAATTTGGACCAGTATGCCCTCTGCGTGCTCACAACCGAACTACTTCTTCTTCTGTGAAGAAGTGGCAATGACCATATATATATATATATATATATATATATATATATGCAGACATGCACATGTAATTATGTACATGTAATTATGTGATATATAAGTAAGTCATCGGGGCGACCTAATGTCGGTATTGGCCAGACAGCGAGGGAGTCTATCCCCTTTTCACTAGCGCTAGACCAAGGACATTATTTCAGCCTTTGAGGTGGAGCGCCACACCTACCATCAGCTCCTCACTTTACCGCACAGATCCCTGTGCTACTCATTCGCTGAGTTGGCGAGGGCCGGTATCGAACCAAGAACCTTGTGATTCCTAGCTGATCACTCTACCTACTGAGCTAAACCGGCCCTATAAAAGGGTATGAAAAACACATTATGTTGTTAAAATGAAAATATTTTATATCTTTTTCATTGCTGATATTGACAATATTTCGATTTATTAAAAATCGTCTGAGCTGTTTTGTATTATATGTTAAATAAATAAAGTCTGTATCTTGTTATGTATCTCTTTGTTGGAATGTGTTGTATATATTCACCTGTGTTCATAGGTTTTTCAGAGGTCTCTTAATGTATTATAAGAAGTGGCATTAGCTACTAAATGTGATATATATATATATATATATATATATATATATATATATATATATATATATATATATATATATATGCACACATAGGATGTGGATTTAATTATGTTATATATATATTATATATATATATATATATATATATGCAGACATAGGATGTACAAGTAAATATGTGATATATATATATATATATATATAATATATATATATATATATATATATATATAGTATAGGAGGGTTGAAAATGTGGTAATGAATAGAGCGAAAAAAGAGGACAAAAAGAGCAACATCTATTTGTTTGTGTTGCCCTTTTTGTCCACTTTTTCCCTCTATGCTTTACTACACACACACACACACACACACACACACACACACATATATATATATATATATATATATATATATATGCACACATAGGATGTACATGTAATTATGTGATATATATATATATATATATATATATATATATATGTATGTATATATATATATAGATATATGCACACATAGGATGTGGATGTAATTATGTGATATATATATATATATATATATATATATATATATATATATATATATATGCACACGCATACGCCCGAGTGCATAAATGTAAAACAGAAACGTCAACATAAGATTAGTCGAGGACTAAATAATCCAAATACTTTTTTACTTTTTACTTCTTTTTTTTTTTGTATTTTCTTTTATTTATTATTGAACAAATCACCGCACTCTCTCAAGCAAACTAACCCCACCCACCAGCACCACCAGCACCACCACCAGCAGCACCACCACTACAACTCCAGCCCACGTAACCCACCCGACCCGGCGAGTCCCTCAGTTTTTTGGGTGGATCGGATTCCGCAAGTCTGAGAGCCAACGACAGCCAACGCCCACTGCTTTGGGCAGGGTCGACCAAAAATGAAACACTTGCGTCTCTGTTCGAAGCCACTCACGATCTGAGAGGGAGACCTTTTAGAGGGGAGTTGGGGGGGCGGAGGGAGTGGGGAGCGGGGAGCGGAGCGGAGGAGCGGAGGGAGGGAAATGTTGTGCTGGGTGTGGAAGGCTTCAGTTTTGGGAGAAGAGTGTTTGTGTTTTTTATTTCGACCCCGCTTCCCGCTGCCACTCTCCCCTCCAATGCTCCCCTCTGTAGACTCGTACCCACCATCATTTATTTTTACCCTTCATCATTTATTCGAAACTCCCAAAAATGGTAGTTCCGTCCTTCGTTTTTTTTTTGATTTTTTTTTTTTTGTTTTTTTTTTGTTAATCAAACACTCAACCACCCAATTGATTGTGTACATCTCAGCCACTTCAGCGCTAACACGAGCCTCTTAAAACTGTTCTCTTTATAAGGGTTCTGGCCTGACCCCCACTCCCGATGCGACATCTCTTTCTCTCTCTCTCTCTCTCTCCCTCTCTCTCTCTCTCTCTCTCTCTCTGTCACACACACACTCTCTCTCTCCACCTATCTCTCTCCTCTTCACACACACACACACAGACAAATCTCTCTGTATTCACCTTTTCACCCCATCTCTCTCTTTCTTTTTTTTCTCTCTCTCTCTCTCTGCCTCTCAAACACCACACACACACATACACACTCTCTCTCTCTCTCTCTCTCTCTATCTATCTATCTATCTATCTATCTATCTCTCTCTCAAACACACACATACACACACTCTCTCTCTATATATATATATATATATATATCTGTCTATCTATCTATCTATCTCTCAAACACACAGACAAACTCTCTCTCTCTCTCTCTCTCTCTCTCTCTCTCTCACACACACACACACACACACTCTCTCTCTCTCTCTCTCTCACACACACACACACACACACACACACACAGACAAATCTCTCTGTATTCACCTTTTCACCCCATCTCCCTCTCTCTCTCTCTCTCTCTCTCTCTCTCTCTCTCTCTCTCTCTCTCTTACACACACACAAACACACACACACACACGTGTACATACACTCTTTATTTCTCTGTCTCTGTCTCTGTCACCCCCTCTCTCTCCCTCTCTCTGTCTCTCTGTCTCTCTCTCTCTCTCTCTCTCTCTGTCTCTCTCTCTGTATTCACTTTTCCCCATCACTCTCTCTCTCTCTCTCTCTCTCTCTCTCTCTCTCTCTCTCTCTTACACACACACACACACACGTGTACATACACTCTTTATTTCTCGTCTCTCTCTGTCTGTCTGTCTGTCTGTCTGTCTGTCTCTCTCTCTCTCTCTCTCTCCTATTTTCTTTTGCTCGCCTGTTCTTCTCTATCATTTGTCCTTTCGTTCCTCTATTTCTGTTTCTATCAGTTACCAGCCCCGTCCAATCGTTCAGACCTAGGCGCTCTCTAGGGAAGAACGTTTAGTCCTTATTCTCTTTACACCCTCCCCTTTTATCACTCGTTTTCAACTTGCCAAACCTTCTTTCATATGTTCACCTTCTCTTTTTATTTCATACGCATCTCCTTCTTCTTCTTGTTCTCACCTCATCTTTCTTATTGCTTTCTTATCGACGTCTACACTTCATCCTTTGCTTTCCTCTTTTTCTTATATTTTTTTTCCCGCGGTTTTTTTTCTTTTCTTTTCACCGCACTTCTTATCTCTTTTTCTTTTTATCTCATCATGTCTTGTTTTGTTCTTCCCCCCCCCTCCGTATCACTTCTTTCTATTTCGTTCTGGTGCTTCTTTCTTTTCTCCCCATTTCTTCTTCTTCTTCTTCTTCTTCTTTCTTCTTTCTTTCTTTCTTTCTTTCTCCTTCTTCTTCTTCCGCCTTTTCTTCTTCTTCTTCTTCTTCTTCTTCTTCTTCTTCTTCTTCTTACGCCTTTTTTCTTCTTCCGCCTTTTCTTCTTCTTCTTCTTCTTCTTCTTGCGCCTTTTCTTCTTCTTTTCTTCTTCTTCTTCTTCTTCTTCTTCTTCTTCCGCCTTTTCTTCTTCTTCTTCTTCTTCTTCTTCTTTCTTCTTCTTCTTCTTCTTCTTCTTCTTCTTCTTTTCTTCTTCTTCTTTCTTCTTCTTCTTCTTCTTCTTCTTTTTTCTCTTCTTCTTCTTCTTCTTTCTTTCTTTCTTCTTCTTTTTCTTCTTATCGTTTCTTTTCTTGTCACTTTACCATTCTTTTTCTGCTTGTGACCATCTTCCTTTTCATCCGTTCGCTTCTTCTGTTCTTTCTACTGCTTCTTTCGTTTTCTTGTCATTTCTTCTTCTTCTTCTTCTTCTTATCACTCGTTGATTTTTTCTGTTTGTAAATTTCTTCTTTTTCTTTCATTCGCTTCTTTCTTCTTCTTCTTCTTCTTCTTCTTCTTCTTCTTCTTCTTCTTCTTCTTCTTCTTCTTCTTATCACTCGTTGATTTTTTTCTGTTGGTGAATTTTTTCTTTTTCTTTCATTCGCTACTTTTTTCCACTCTTTCTTCTTCTTCTTCTTCTTCTTCTTATTATTATTATTATTATTATTATTATTATTATTATTATTATTATTATTAAAATTGCTTGTTTCTTTTCTTCTTGTCTTTTCCGTTTCGGTTTTTATATATATTGAAACGAAAATTTGATAAATCTATTTGGTTATCATTAACAGCATTTCCCTTTCTTCTTATTTTCAAAATGTTGTGACGTGTTGGAGTATTTGAAAAATTTTATAAATTTAGATATATACACTTTTTCGTTTCATCTCCCTTGAAAATAAGATTGTTGAAGGAGCTTCATGACATCACTCCTTAATTATTAATGATGATTAATATATCCAATATAAAAAAATAAAGATAAAAACAGCAGCAGAACTATTTACTCATTCATAAATAAACACATCCTCTGAATATATGTTATTTTTCTTTTAATATTTCTATAACTATAGACACACACACACTTACGCACCCTCCACACGCACTTGAGCACTTTGGGGGGGGGGGTTCGCTGACGACCGCCAACTAAAGCGTAAACGTAACGCTCTCCTATATAAGGGATGGAGCACTCTATGGCGGCCTTTACATACATACGAATGTGTGTATTAAAACCGTTAAAATCCCCTGTGCATTCTGTAGGTGACGATAGCCAAGCGGTTACGCTGTCCGAATGATACTGAACTGATCAGATTTCAATACCGGCTGTAGGTAGCTTACAAATGTCTAGTCACACTGAAGAGAATTGATAAGTCGAAACACGTGTCTGTGGATGACTATATATATATATATTTAGATTGAGATTTTTTTTTATCTCACAGACAAGTTAAAGAGACAGTTCTTCCAGGCCGTTGTCGAGTCAGTACTGCTGTATGGCTGCACCACCTGGACCCTAACGGAGTGACTAGAGAATAAACTAGATGAGAGCTGCACAAGAATGCTGCGGGTGATCCTGAACAAGATATGGAAACAACACCCTACGAGAAAACAGCTGTACGGCCACCTGCCACATATCACCCAAACCATCCGAGTAAGACGGACAAAACACGCGGGACACTGCTGGAGAAGCAAGGACGAACTCATAAGCGACGTCCTCCTGTGGAAGCCAGCACATGGGCACGCCAGTGTGGGCCGACCAGCAAAGACGTACATTGATCAGCTCTGTGCGGATGCAGAATGCTGCACAGAGGACCTCCCGAGAATGATGAGCGATAGGGACGGATGGAGAGAGATTGTCATGGATATCCGTGCTAACAGCGCAACATTATGATATATATATATATATATATATATATATATATATATATATATATATAAGTAATCCACAGACACGTGTTTCGAAGTATCACTTCTCATCAGTGTGGTTATACAATTAACAGCTACCCCTGGCCGGGTTTGAGACCCAAATGAATTTTCGTTCACCAATCCTTTTACCCGTACGGCCAGAGGCAGCTGTCAAATATAGGCGAATATTTAATCGCTACATTTCTAAGCGGAAATGAATTCACTAGAGGCCTCAAACATTTGTAAACAAAGCGAGGTTTAGCTACACGCCAGATACGGTGAATCCGCAATTAAATCCCTATTTAAAGTGCTCGACCAAAGTGGGAGCATATATATATATATATATATATATATATATACAGTGGGTAAAATACGTACTTCACCTCTGCTGATTTTATGAGTTTGCCACCTTACAAAAAAAAGGAATGGTGTATAATTTTCATGGTAAGTCCGACTTGAAAGCGAGAGATATATTTTTTTAAATTTAGGGAATCACAATATATCAATTTTTGAACATTTATTTGTATTTTATTGAAAATTAAGTTATTATATATTAATGATTGGAAGGCAATTACAATGCATATAAGATAAAAACAAAAAGTATTTTACCCTATAGCAAAATATAACTCAGTACTTGGTGAAGAAACTCTCGTTGGCAAGCACAGCCGCCAGGTGTTTCCTGTAGTTGGTTACCAAGTTTTTACAAATCCTAGCGGTGGGGGGGGGCATTTTGGTCCACTCGTCTTTGCAGATCCTTTCCAAATCCTTAAGGTTTGTATGTTGTTGTTCGGCAACTCGAGGCTTCAGCTCTCTCAACGGATTCTCTAAAACAGTGATTCTAAACGTGGTCCAGGTGGACCATCTGTGGTCCACAGAACATTTCTAGTGGTCCACAGAGAGTTCGAAGCCACAAAAATGTTTTAGCCATTTCACAAAAATTTAACTAATTTAGCACTTCTTATAATGACCCTCCCCAGTTAAAATCTCTATTTAAGCGCACGTCGATGATCGGCGGAAAATGAATTGTCTTGTCTGTCTTTAACACGTATACTAGCCGCTCGCAGCAACATTCAAGAAAAGTAGGATTGGTCCATGGAATTTTTTGAATAAAAAATGGTCCATAAGCCGAAAAAGGTTGAGAAGCACTGCTCTAAAGGATTAAGGCCCGGAGACTGACTGTAATATACGAATTCTCAGCGATTTTTTAAATTTAATTAATTATTTTCCTCTTATTCTCTCTTACTCCTGTTTTCCCCCTTTCTCACTGGTGTTCCTAAAAAAATTTTAGTCCGGTCATGGACCGGATACTTTTGCTAGTATCTGTATAAGTTGATATCTATCTACGACCACAATCTATTTAGATTCGTTTATCTATCTATTTATCTATTCAACCTGTTCATATCAATCTACTACGGTCTGTTCATAGCCTATCATGCCATTTTTATTGAGTCAAATTGTCACTGTGTACGACATATTTCGAAATCCGTTCTAAATTTAGTAAGTCTTTGTACCAGACTGCCACCACCTGTTCGTATCTATCTATCTATGTATCTATTTATGTACACATTAAGTATTTTTTAAAAACGTACATCTTTTTATATATCTATCTATATATCTCAAAAAGCCACATATTTTCAACCTCTTGAAATTCTATGTAACGCACGCATAATAACTGTACGAGATTGCCTCTACTTTAAAATGTGGGCGTCCTAGGTATGACACTAAACTGCATCCGATGGTGAGGCTTCTGTTCTGGAATTCTGGAGAATGTTGAGTCACGTCTTTATTGCCATTACTCCTGGGTCCTCTCTGACCGGGAGTGGTAGCATTTAGGGTCCCATCTTTAGTCCAAACAAATATGTTTGAAAATCATTCGTATTATATACGAATGCTTGAAACCGTGTTACTGTTTACTTGGTTGGTTGTTTGGTTGGTTGGTTGGATTTTACGGCATGTCAAACCTTGTTGGGTTATTTTATGCCGAAGACGTTTTGTTTTATTCCTTCTTGGTGGGTGTTCAATCTTTAAAACTCTAAATAGGTAGATAAGCACGGGTTCCTTTGGCTCTGTCTGTCTGTCTGTCTGTCTGTCTCTCTCTCTCTCTCTCTCTCTCTCTCTCTCTCTCTCTCTCTCTCTTCCCCATACATCTATCGCTATTGACAAACGCCCAGGGGTAAATCCTACGTAACGGACCTAAATTCCACCATCGTATGTCACCCCCGAAAGAAAAAATACTAAAATTAAGGAAGTAACTAAATTTAATGAAATTTTCAGTGTTGATATATTAGTAAATAAAAGATACAATGTACCAGTTATTTTATTAAATAACTTTTCCTTTTTTTCAGGTCAACTTTGAACCACGTATGTTTGTGAATCTGTGTCACGCCTCAAAGATACGTGGTTCAAAGTTAACTGACCTGAAAACAATGTAAGAGTTTTCAAATAAAATAACTGATGCATTAGATTGTTTATTCATTAATATATCAACACTGAAAATTCAATTAAATTCGGTTAATTCCTTGATTTTTAGTGTTTTTTATTCTTTCGGTGGAGTGACATACGATGGTGGGATTTATGTCCGTTAAGTAGGATTTAACCGCCCAGGGTATGTTCCACTGTCTAAACAGTGTGGATGAATGTAAGTTTTTGCTGGTCCGCTAACACTAGTGTACATATGTGTAGGAAAACGACGCTTATGAGTTAATTCCTTACTTCTACAGCAGTGTCCAAGCATGTTTTGTTTATCTTGGATGATTTCTCAGATGGGAGGTAAGTGGCCGTACAGCTGTTTTTTTTTGTAGAGTCGTACTTCCAGGATTTGTTAAAAACAGCCAAACAGTGAGTTCGAGTCTCACTGTGTACCACAACTAAGTAAAGCTTAGTAGATAACTATAGGCAACTTAACTGACCCATTAGAAAAAAATCACTACAATCTACCGACCGCCCTGTCGGCTGGGACGTTAGAATGCACCGACTGCACCTCTGCAGAGGGGTAAGACTCTTCCAATGGGGCCACCTGTTGGCCGTGGGTGGCGACCCGTGATGCTTAAGGATAGAACCCAGGTGGATGAGCAGTTCATGACTTGCAATACTCCACTTTGACCCTATCTTTGGCTTGACGGGCGGTCGGAGAGGCTCCCTCCGATTAACCGGCTGGCCACGTCAAGCCCTAGCACCTATATGATTGCCCCACCCATATTGCCCTTATGGCAAACTTCAACACTTTTTATCATATAGGGGCTAGAAGGCGGTGGCTGAGGGTCAACATGTCCTGGGAATGACGTTAAACCCTATCTGATGGTGAGGTTCCAGTTTTGGAGGTTTGGGGAAAGTGGAGCACCCCTTCATCACTATTGCTCCCTGGTCCACTCTGACCCGGAGTGGTGGTACCTGTTAGGGTCCCATTTATGGGTTAAATAGAAAAACATGAGTTGATAAACAAAATTGTATTATGCATTAAAAAAGAATTTATTTCACAACTTTGTCGGCATTAAATGACCCACCGAGGTTGATATGCCGTAAAAGAAAACAAACCAAACGAAAACATACAATCTACCGAGAAATTTATTTCAGGTGGGAAGTGGTGATTGTTTTATGCAAAACAAACAGACAAACTCACCAGCTTTATATATAGCTTTATTTATTTATTTTTTTAAATCATGCCTACAAAACAGCCACACCTATCGCCAAAATACAGCGTCTTTCTCGTCTAACTTCTGCGTTGTATACCCTCCACATATCCACACGTCCTTCTTCGTGGGGACCCATTTTCTGAATCCTTTGTCCCTCATAAAGACGGTGGCCATGACGCTGTTGATGGCCATGATAGCCACATCCGTCTCCATCCATCCTTCCGGACGTCCATTAGCACCATCAAGGGTGTGACTCGATGAATGTGTTGGTGAATGGGTCGGGGTGAGGCAGAGAGTCGTTGGAGCCTTAGAGCCACGGCAGTGTCCCCGCACACTTGGACAGCAGACAAAACTGCTTTCTTTCAAGACATTTTTTTTGCCATCGCCACCAGGGCTATCAGCGCCTCCCCCAATGGCACTCTTCCCTCACTCCGATCCCACCCAACCCGAAATCTGTCAAAAACAAGAAAAATAGAAAAAAAAAACATTGTCCGATAATA
>CM042142.1:119240508-119260508 GCA_023376005.1 Doryteuthis pealeii
AGTGACTTTCGCTGGATTTTACTATTAATTTTGATTAATCCCCAATTAATTCTTGATGGGTACTCAATTTTTTTTTTAAACTCACTTTTTTAAAAATACATTTTTTCTATCTAACTCATATATGGGACCCTCCAGGTACTACCATTCCGGGTCAGGGTGAACCTGGGTGTAATGGTATCGCATCCTGCTCGTGCGTCGGGATTGGTAAATACATATATGTATATACTTTTTACAATTGAAGTATATTGCGATATTGCTCTGTATTTTTGTTAATTGAGCTCAAGATTTACGAATCAGAAGCACTTTTAGGGTTCAATTTGAATCACACACACACACACAGTGGGTTCCCTCAAACAGACCGAATTAGTCAATCAACTAAAGGGAGTTAATCCCAAACATACAATACTCATTTTATTTGTCGCTTTTAATTTGTAGCATTTTAATGCTATTGTACTAGATCAGTGGTTCTCAACCGGGGTCCATATGAACCCCCGGGGACCATAAAACATTTCTTGGGACCCAGGCAAGCAAAATGTATTTAACTATAAAAATACAATGCGATTTTTAAACAACGAATGGCTATGGGGGGGTCCAACAGAGTAAAATAGGATTAAAAGGGGGTCAATAGGTAAAAAAGGTTGAGAACCATTGATTTAATGGGAGCCGGTACTTCCAATGTCACTTGGCCGTAAGCTAACAATATATGGTATTTGGTCACCAAATAAGAAACGATGAATTTGAGGTTCCTAAAACATGACCCGGGGGTGAAGTTCAACGGAAAGCAAAGTTTTTAATACATGGGTCAAAGATAGATTTTCCTATGGTCTGGACAGGTTTGATTTCTTTGTTTTTAACGGCATATCAACCTTCGTGGATTGTTTAATACCAAAGCCATTATTACTGAAGAACAGTAGTGGTAACATTATCTAATAGCTTGGGGGATGAGGGTGTTAATACCTTTCCCAAAGATATTAGTCCGAAAGTGAACATTGCGTCACTGGAGTTCAAATTCGCTTACCCCGATATCGGAATCTGACATGTTGGCCAATATGCCAAGGGGACTCTCCCTAAGCCTAAGTGCTTACAGACAGAAATACCGGATATGATATGTATGCAATAGGAGGTGCAAGTTCCGAACAATTTTTTACAATTCAAAATACGACATACGCCTTTGGATTGCCGGTGAGATGGGTATTCTGGACATAGTTATTTGTACAATCATCGAGGCCCCAAAAAATGGTGGGTGTTGTAACAATTCTGTACGGATATCCAAATAAAATCAACTGAATTCATACGACATCGCTATTTTAAAGGACAATTATTACCATACACATTAACCTGCACGCACACATACGAGTGTTAATAAAATAATGCTCATACACACACACACATATATATATATATATATATATATATATATATAAATGGACTCTCTCGTCGATTTTCGACGCATGAGTGTTCATTTGATGAACTACCAACACAGTGATTTGTTTATAGTGGTAAAGGCTTGTGTTCGACCATTCCGCACTTTTTGGCACAGTCAACAGGAAAGAATTGGTGCATCAAGGAATGCCACAAACCCAATCAACGACTGACCTCAGGAATTTTGAATTCAGAGTTTTCCCTCTCATAGACTGGTTACCTACCCAAGGTTAAAGAGCCCAGTCTGGCCAACTATTTTATCCATAGCTGGAGGGAGAATATATGGATTCATACCTTTTCCAAGGGTATTAGCACTATGTGAAATGCAAACAGCCTTGTCTAGGATTTGAAATCGGGTTGACAAGTCCATTTCCCTCGACTCTAACCATTATGCCACGCGCCTCCACATATGTACATTAGTGGAGGCGCGTGGTGCAATGATTACCGTCGTAGGAAATGAACATGGCAAGACGAGTTCCAATCCTGGACGAGGTTGTCTGCATTTCCCATAACGCTAATACCCTTGGAAAAGGTATGCACCCAACTACTCTACCTCCAGCTATTGATAAATAGTAGGGCAGACTGGGCTCTTTAACATTAGCTAGGTAACCACGGGAAGAAAACATCTGAATTCACACCTCTTAAACTGCGCTTAAGAAATTGACCTTGTGTTACATCCTGCTCGTGCGGAGGGGTTGGTATATATATATATATATATATATATATATATATATATATATATTCTAGGCGTGTGCTATTGAACAACACGGAGTATTCTTTCTTCATTTTTTGAATTTGTATTTTTTCAAGTCTTCTTGCGATCTTTCTTGAGTCTGGATCCAAATGGTATATAATATTTCCCATACTTATATCCAGAGCGCTTTCGACTGTTTCGCCAGTCGTCATCATGGGGTACTTAATTTGGTTTTTAGTTCAATTTTTTTCTTTTTTTTTTGTTCTTTTATCTATGTTTTTATCAAATTTGGAGAGTCTATTATTTTTAAGAAGGGATATATATATATATATATATATATATATATATATATATATATATATATATATATATATATTCTTTAATATATCTCCGTTTCTAGCTAAAATAGTGTTAAATAATTACAAAATACCAGGCTTCATTTAATTATTTATTTAGTTATCGTTCCCACTTTGTTCCCTTTGTTCTTATAAAAAATCACTCCATTAATACTTTTTCTCGTCTTTTGCATTTCTTCGAGTTGCGTCACGCATCATGACATCTTCGTGTGTGTGGATCGCGACTTGCCTTTCAAAAATATAACGCTGATCAAATACAGTTACACAACTAAAAAGATTTTCATCTCCTGTCATCTATAAAAACATCCATCATTTTCTTCACCCCAAGATACATCCTGATGAAGGTTTAATGAAACCGAAATGTTTAAACATCGATAATTAAATTCATCCTATTTTCGGAACACTTGTTTTTTCAAATTTTCTTTATATTGTCGGATTTATTTTCCATATTTTCTCCCATATATATATATATATATATATATATATATATAAGTTCAGTAGTCGAGACAGGGAGGCAACGGGGTTTGTGGACTTTCAGTTTATTGCCTATGCAATCTTCTGCCTAATTACACAAAATTGGGGGAGCAAGCGATAAACTAACGCCTCTACCAAACGCGAATTGAAACTTCAGGAACTGAATTCGGGTCGCAGTTTCTATTTCAGAAGACGATAACTGTAACGCTAAGCTCTCCTAGTTGTTATACGTAAGAATGTAAATGCATTGTTAATGAGTCTGGTATGAGGAAAGCACTTCAAACATTTTTATTATGGGAAAGTATTATAAATCACTTTCCCTTTAGACACGCACTGTAAAATCAAAGAAAATGATTTGTCAGACGGGCATAAAATAATGCAACCGTTACTGATATATGTATAAATTATAATTGTCTTATAATAATATAATTAATTTGTTTAGTGGCCACTTAATTAGTAATGTTGATATTGGAGAAGTCTGAGTAAGATACTTACGAAAACACGTAGCAGTATCTGTAGCGTAAAATAAAGAGAAGGATTTCTATTGGTATTTTTACGGTCCCATTGAATACGGATACGTCTTAAACAGGTCTATTTGAATCATAGATAGGATGTTCACTGGTACCACCGCTCCGGGTCAGAGTGGACCTGGGAGAAATGGCAATGAATTGTATTGTGATTGAACGCCATCCTTGGCCAGTTGAAAAGGACTTAAAGTAAGTAAGTCCTGAGCTATGAAATAGTTATGGAATCCTTTGGTAAGTGAATAAGTCCTATCCTGCTTAGTGCTAAAGGTCCAGTGATTTACTTCTATGTTCCGTCGTCCACGAATGTTCAAAGTAGTTGTACGTAGCTATGACCAGAACAGCCGATATAAATATTATAACAGCAGCAGAGCACCGCTAGTAATTGGCCAAGAGGTTGGTCACATGGTTGTCGGCGAGTCTATAAGTAGAAGTGGTCATCTAGCACACACCTTATATTAAGAAGACGCCAACAAATGGGTACTCCACACTCTTCAGATCTCCAAAACTCGAGCTCCACTATCAGATATAGTTTAGTGCCATAGACAGAATACTCTTTATTATTACTTTTACTCCTCTGCGGAATACAGTCAGCGTATTCTAAGCCCCACCGACGGGGCTATTGCCGCGGTGGAGTGATAAAACCAGGAGTTGCAGTTCCTAAAACAAACTAATGTTTTTTCGACGTCCTTCTAGTAACTCCTGGAGTGAGACTGATGCAAAGTTGTATAGGACCTTGCCATTCCCTTGGAAGGGAGTCCCAATGACGTTGTGGCTAACGTCCTGGACAGCAACATCGTAGTAAGCGAGTTCGGATTCCAGTCGTGCTATTTATGTTTGTTTTTTGGACTAATACCCTTGAGAAAGGTATAAAAAAAAACACCCCCCCAGCAATAGGTTAGATAGTACCACTATTATTCTTCTACAAGGGTGGCTTTAAATAACCCACCAGTTTAGTGTCATACACAGGACACCGTTTTTGTGGTTGTCCCACGCCTCTGCAAGGGATAAAAAAACTTGGCTTATTGTCGGTATCAGCTGTACATTGAGGGAGTTTATTCCCTTTTCACTTGCGCTAGACTAAGGAGATTGTATTTGCTGAGGTGGAGTGCCACATCTACCGCTAGCTCCTCAGTTTACCGCAAAGATCGGATCACCCAATCTGTGCTAGTCATACGCTGAGTTGACGGAGAGCAGTATCGAACCAGGAACCATGCGATTTCTCGGCGTGTACTCCACCGACTGAGTCAACTTATTCTATGCCATGCTGACTTGTCTGGAGATCTTTTTGAGGATGCCTACTGAAATGTAATGTTTAATACGCTTATCTCTTGAACCACTTATCCTCAGATATTTAGTTCAGTCTTCAGTGGGCACCGTACCATCATGTCCTCGTGCCAGACTAAGGTAACTTTGGTAAATAACTTTTTTACTTTAATGTTTTTTACACGAATAGTACAGGGTGTTTCAAAATACACACGACTGTTACTGGTATATGTATAAATTGTAATTGTCTTCCCTTATAATAAATGTGGATGTCTGTGTGTTAGTGTGTCACATTTATTCAACTTTACTCCTAGAGGCCGTTCTTCCACATATAATACCATTTTGGAATCAAATCGACTCCTTGAGCAAATTAAAAACATTCCGGGTCGAATCCGTAGTCACAATCCTGAAATTTTGGATTCCAAACTTTTAATTGCAGCGATTGTCTTCGACGATCTATTAAGAAATTATTTGAGTTTTTCACATCAGCGTCAGCTGATGGTATTTCACTGGAGTCTGAGTGACAGCAAGCCTCCTCAGGTCTCCAGCACTCTTCTGAGTATTCTGGCAGATTGCAGCAGTGCAGTATTCTGGATGGTCTCAATTCTTCCTCTGATTTCCAGATTTTCCAGTCCCTGTCCCAAGCCTCTTAGGACCGTTCCAAGTGCACCAACTACAATTGGTATCACTGACTTTTATTATTATTATTATTATTTTGTTATTCACACCTGCCGTAGCTGTTGGTACACTGGAGGCTGAGTGTCAGCAAGTCTCCTCAATTATTATTATTATTATTATTATTATTATTATTATTATTAGAATTTTCACATCAGCATTAGCTGATGGTCTTTCACTGGAGTCTAAGTGATAGCAAGTCTCCTCAGGTCTCCAGGACTCTTCTGAGTATTCTGGCAGATTGCAGTGTTCTGAATGGTTTCAACCCTTCCTCTGATTTCAAAACATTCCAGACCATTTTCCAATCCTTTTGGGACTGTTCCAAGTGCACCAACTACAATTGGTATCACCTTCACTTTCATATTCCATAACTTTTTTAGTTCTCTGGCAAGGTCCAGATATTTGTCTATTTTTTCATTTTCTTTCAGCTTCACCCTGTGATCTGCTGGCACTGCAAAATCCACCAGTTGACAAGTTCTTTCTTTTTTGTTTATCAACACTAGGTCTGGTCTTCTTGCTGGGATAAGGTGATCCGTTTTTATTTCAAAGTCCCAGAGAATTTATGCGTTTCGTTCTCAAGAACAGATTCTGGTTTATGCATATACCATTTTTTTTCATGGTCAAAATTAATTTTTTATTATTATTATTATTATTATTATTATTATTATTGTTGTTGTTGTTCTATGATAGCAATTTCTATAACTTGGAAATGAATTGGGTATTAATTAAATGAATTGCGAAATCCAGCGAAAGACACCCATGAAATAGAAATAATTGTTTTTTTACTGAAAGTAAGAACCTACGTACATCAAATTGTCTTTAGGGTTGACATCTCGAAATCCAACCAACCAACCAACTTGTCTTTAAATCAATCACATCTAAAAAATTATTGTTGAAGTTTTAAAAGGTAAGCTTAAATAATAATGCAATACTTAAATGCGGCGATCAATTTGGAGTTCTGTAGTTTTTGTTGCCTATCACATACGGCAGCGGTATGGCACGGAAAAAGAAATCTCCACCAACAGAAGACCAGATTGCAATAAAAAATAGAAATTAAAAAGGGGCCAAGGCTACAACGAGGAAAAGAAAGTCCTGTGCAAATAAAAGCTCAGATCAAATGGTAGTCAGGAGAGCTTCAAATGTTGAGAATATACAAGACGTAGGAGCTCTTGATCTAGCTTAATTGCCACCCGATAGGGCGGCTTTTAAGCTAGTATAATAATATAATTAATTTGTTTAGTAGCCACTTAATTAGTAATGCTGATATTAGAGATGACTGAGTAAGATACTTTGCGTATCTGTTGTGTAAAATAAAGACAAGGAATTCTATTGGCAATTATATGCTCTTGCAAAAATATTCTCATTTCTCTTGTCATAAATAACCTAGTGTTTGGATTTGAACAAACAACAAATATCAGTAACAAAGAAAGACCAAAGTTCATGAATGGTATATCAGTCACTTACATTAGTAGTAGTAGTAGTAGTAGTAGTAGTAGTAGTAGTATGTTTAAAGTATTTTCCTTTTTTACAGACCTTTGCTCGAAAGTAAATACACATACAGCACCAGCTGGGTTTTTTTTTTTTTTTTTTTTTTGCTGGAGGTTGAGTGACACCAAGTCTCCTCAGGTCTGCATGACTCTTCTGAATATTCTTGAAGATCTTAACAATCCTGTTCTTTGGATGTTCTTTATTCTTCCTCTGGTTTCCAATTCTTTCATCGGAGTGGAAGTACCTGTTATGGTCCCATTTATGTTTTAAATAGATCAAAAAATGAGTTTTTTGAAAATGTGTTAAAAATTGAGTTGGAAGAAGAATTGAACTATAATTGGTATCACTGTCACCCTCATATTCATCAGCTTTTTCAATTCTCAGGCAGGGTCTAGGTATTTGTCTATATTTTCGTTTTCATCTTCACTCTGTGATCTGCTGGAACTGCAAAATCTACCAGTCGACAAGTTCTCTTTTTCTTGTTAATCAGTACTAGGTCTGGTCTTCTAGTTGGGATAAGGCTATCCGTCTTAATATCAAAGCATTATTATTATCATTATTATTATTTACTCCTTTTGAGTTTTCACATCAGTGTTAGCTGATGGTCTTTCACTGGAGCTGAGTGACAGCAAGTCTCCTCAGGTCTCCAGGACTCTTCTGGGTATTCTGGCAGATTGCAGCAGTGCAGTGTTCTGAATGGTTTCAATTCTTCCTCTGATTTCCAAACTTTCCAAACCCTTTCCAATCCTTTTGGGACCGTTCCAAGTGCACCAACTACAATTGGTACGACTTTCAGTTTCATATTACATAACTTTTTCAGTTCTCTGGCAAGGTCCAGATATTTGTCCATTTTTCATTTTCCTTTAGCTTCACCCTGTGATCTGCTGGAACTGCAAAATCCACCAGTTGACAAGTTCGTTTCAACACTAGGTCTGGTCTTCTTGCTGGATAAGGTGATCCGTTTTTATTTCAAAGTCCCAGAGAATTTTATGTGCTTCGTCTCAAGACAGATTCTGGTTTATGCATATACCATTTTGTTGTATGGTCAAAATTTAATTTTTTACATAATTCCCAGTGGATCACCTTCCCAACCCAGTCGTGACTAGTTTTGTATTCTCGTTGTGCTAGTTTTGCTACATTCGCAGAGTATATAGTTTACAGTCTCATCTCTATTACCACAAAGTCTACATTTACTATTTGTTGGGTCTTATCATTTTCGCTTTGATATAATTATGGCATTATTTTGTGCAGCAATTATAAGTGATTCAGTTTCTCTTTTGAGGTTTCCCTTCTTAACCATGTCCAAGTCTTTTTATGTGCAACCTTTCTATTTGTCGTTTGAAGCGTCCATATAGTTGTTTCCTTCCCATTTTTTTTTTAGGCTTTGTTGTTTTTCTGTTTGTCCATCTGTCGCTCCTACTATTGTTGGCCGCCATATTATTATTATTATTATTATTATTATTATTATTTTAAGTTAAGTTTTTCATACCTGTTTTAACTCGTAGTTTTTCACTGAAGTTTGAGACACAACGAGTCTCTTTCGGTCTCCAGGATTCTTAGTATTCTAGCTGATTCTAGCAGTGCTGTGATCTCAATGGTTTCGATGGCTTTGATTCTTCATCTAATCTCCAGTTTCTTTTCTAGGCTCTTCGAGATCGTTCCGAGGGTTCAAGTTACAATTAGTATGACCATCAACTTCATGTTTCATAGACTTGACAGCCGTCTGGCAAGATCCAGGTATTTCTTTTACTTTCACTAATAAAATGATAAGTTCTTTTCGTCTTAATTAACAGTGGGACTGATCTTCTTGAATGGATTGGGTGATCCAATTGTATCTCAAAATACCAGTGAATTTTATGCATCTCTTTATCTATGACAGATTCAGGTTTGTGTATATACGGTTTTCTTATTTCATATTGGTCCATTTCATTTGCCCTTTGTATTATCTGCGTTATTCGAACTATTGTCATCTTCATTGTTATCTGTACAACGTTTCGGCCGATGTGCCCTCCGACCTTCTTCAGGTATTTCTTGCCGGACTCGGAAAACGTTTTTCGAACTCGAGAACTTTCTTTTCGTAATCGAGAACCTTCTTGTCGTAATCGGGAGCCATCACAGAACTTTGAAACTAACCCTTTATTCAGTTCACGGGGTATCCTGTTCTCATTCCGCTAACCATAGCCGGAGTTAAGCTGTGTTAATTATTATTCTATATTACTGCTGTCTTTGACCAGGAATGAAACTGCAGTCCATAAATAACTGTCTGAACAGTCTTAACCTAACTCATTTATCCACTAGGCCATGTGTCTAAGTATAGTAAATATCTGTAAATTGTGCATGTGCGGTGTGGTTGCGTGCGTCTTTGAATGTGTGTGTGTGTGTGTGTGTGTGTGTGTACACATGTCCGTGTGTGTCTGAGCGTATGTATATGTATGTTGGTGCAAGTGTGTTTGCACATGTGTGTGCCGTGCGTATTCGTGCATGTGATTAATACGGTCTCTCTCTCTCTCTCTCTCTCTCTCTCTCTCTCTCTCTCTCTCTCTCTCTCTCTCTCTCACAACACACACACACACACACACACACACACATAGCAGACATTAGATATCTTGGACTAAAGCCATAGGTTATTGCGTACATATGTCTGCGTGAAGCAGGAAGACCGGAGTAAGGAACCTTGTGCAAAATATATATGTATACATTACTGAAGTAGATCAGTAGAGGTTGGGTGGGGTCCTAAACAAACAGAGAATGAAGTGTTGGCGAGGGGATGAGAAAATTATACTCAGCACAAAGAAAAAGTGTTTATTATTATTATTATTATTATTATTATTATTATTATTATTATTATTATTATCTCCTTTTGAGTTTTCACATCAGCATTAGCTGATGGTCTTTCATTGGGGTCTGAGTGACAGCAAGTCTCCTCAGGTCTCCAGGACTCTTCTGGGTATTCTGGCAGATTGCAGCAGTTCAGTGTTCTGAATGGTTTCAATTCTTCCTCTGATTTCCAAACATTCCAAACCCTTTTCCAATCCTTTTGGGACTGTTCCAAGTGCACCAACTACAATTGATATTACTTTCACTTTCATATTCCATAACTTTTTCAGTTCTCTGGCAAGGACCAGATATTTGTCCATTTTTTCATATTCCTTTAGCTTTACTCTGTGATCTGCTGGAACTGCAAAATCCACCATTTGGCAAGTTCTTTCTTTTTTGTTTATCAACACTAGGTCTGGTATTCTTGCTGGGATAAGGTGATCCGTTTTAATTTCAAAGTCCCAGAGAAGTTTATATATTTCGTTCTCAAGAACAGATTCTAGTTTATGCATATACCATTTTGTTGTATGGTCAAAATTTAATTTTTTGCATAATTCCCAGTGGATCATCTTCACAACCCAGTCGTGTCTAGTTTTGTATTCTCGTTGTGCTAGTTTGTTACATTCGCAGAGTATATGGTTTATAGTCTCATCTCTATTACCACAAAGTCTACATTTACATCTCTATTACCACAAATTATTATTATTATTATTATTATTATTATTATTATTATTATTATTATTATATCACTCTTTTTCACGCTGTTGGGTGTAATTATTTATTTTCATTGAAGTTCATGTGACAGTATGTCTCCTCAGCTATCCAGAACTTTCCTCAATATTATTGCCGATCTAAACAATGCTATGGTCTCGGTTTTTCTAGTTCTCCTATTCCCTTTTCTAATTTATTAAAGATCGATCCATGTGGTACCACTATGATCGGTATGACAGTCACCTTCATATTCCATAGCTTTTTAAACTCTCGAGCAAGGTCCCAATATTTCTGGAGCTTTTCGCTTGTCTTTATTTTGACCTTCTGATCTGCTAAGAATATTTTTTCTTTAAAAAAAATCGGATCATTCACAAAACAGTGAGGGTCACATGTGGACCGCGGATCGCAGTTTGCTCATGAATGGTGAAAGGGAAGTTTTGTGTATGACTATAAACCAATAAAAAAAATATGCCTTTAGAATTTTGAGAAAAAATATCTTATAAAGGAACCTTATCTTTAAAAAACGAAAATATTTTTAAAATCCAGGGGTAGGGGTAAAAATGTTGCTTTAGTACGTGCAAGAATTCTAAATTATTATTACTAGTATAAAATTTTCAAAAGCACCCTCCGGCGATGTAAAAATAGATTTTTTAAACTTATTGCCTGAGGGTGGGAGTAAAAAATTCAATGTCAGCGAGTTTGTACCCTAAGTAAGTAAAATCGTCAAATTCATTAAAGGATTAAAAAATAAAACAATTTGAAATGTAAACTTTAAATATGTATTAAAATAAAGCAAACTATATATAGATATATAATACCAGTCATGTATTATTAAAACTTGTTTTAAAAAACAATTTTGTACTAGTATAATTAAAAAAGATGCATTCACTGCCTAGTAAGCATTATTTCGTTCTGTGAAACGCGAAGGTATTCTGCCTTTTTCTCTGAATGTTTGAGATGAGGCTTGAAGATTAGTATTATGTGCGTTATTCGGACTATTGTCCCCATCTTCATTGTTATTTGTACAACGTTTCGGCCGATATACCCTCCGGCCTTCTTCAGGTATTTCTCGAGTTCGAAAAGAAGGTTCCCGAGTCCGAGAAGGTTCCCGAGTCCGACAAGAAATACCCGAAGAAGGCCGGAGGGTATATCGGCCGAAACGTTGTACAAATAACAATGAAGATGGGGACAATAGTCCGAATAACACTAATAATACTATTCTGCCTTTGTCTTGATATGAACTAATGGCAATCAATATAGTCTCTGTCCTTTCGGTGGGGTTTAGAATACCCCGGCAGAAGGGTAAGAACTCTTAAAAACGGGGTATCCAACTAGTACAAAAAATGCATCTGGTGGTGAGGCTTCAGTTATGAAAATCTATGGAGTCTGGAGTCACCATTTCGTTATCATTCTCCCACGTCAAACTCGGAGTGGTAGTACCTAATAATGTCCCATCTATGAGTCAGGATAGGACTGAAAATTGTTAGTATTAAAAATACTTGAAACTATGCGCTAATTACACTGGTTTACAAAGAAATTGAGGCAAGTACAAAAATAGTTGTTTTAACCTAATTTGGGGGTACTGAATTCAGATTTGAAATCCGTTTTTACTCATCACCTCTAGTTTTTTTTTCTAATTTTTTTCTTTACACCTGCATTGTGATAGCCTTCAAAATCAGCCTCCAAACCAATATATACACAATGCTTCAAGCAAATTATAAAACCCTCTTAAAAGGATTTTAGTTTCGTCTGCTTGTTTCATAACCGCAGTTCTGATTGGCTGATTATAAAATAGCAGATAAAATCACTAACCTCATTGGCTAATTTTTATATCGGAGCTAAATAGTTTTTTACGTATTTTACTCATTTAAAACTTAATTAATTAATTATGAAACCAAAATACCTATGTGCGAAAAGTAACTATACTGTTTTTGTGATTTTATCTTAATCATTACGTAAAAATTATTGGGCCATCTTTTCCATCCGACGGAACTGAAGGAAAATCGCTTTGGGACTGTGGCCTACTAGTATCTGTTCCTGTTTATAACATGGTCTTACTTTAAAAGTTATTCCTTCGTTATCACAGAAAACATTACCACGACTTGATAGAAATAAACATCTTATCTTTTACGGTACGAAGTAACTATGAACTGGGAGTTCATCGAAAAACCATTCTTCATATATTCCAAATCTTCTCTTCTGCGACAACAACAACAACAACAACAACATCAGTTCAACTCGGCCCGCTCGCAAAAGGCCAAGCTTGTCATGACAGCCCCTCAGATATGTCTCGTAGATATCGCCGGCGATTGTGCCGGGAATTGATATAGACATGCAAACAAGAATTTCACGCAATAACATATCTCTGACACCTTCGCCGATTATCTGTTAAGCGATTGCCTGACTCGAAACCCCCTGGAGCCAAGCCTCGTCTCTGGTTACGATGCCATAGTATAGAAAATCTTCTCGGCCCACATTTTTAGGTGGAGACTTCTCAGTTATAAACATCAAACATTTACAGAAAAAAAATAAATAAATAAAACAAAACAAAAAATTCAACAAATGTCTGGCAGACACATGGGCGCGGATCGTATTGGCGTGATTTCCGCTTTGGGCTAATGAGATAAAATAAACTTGATGGGATTAAGTAAGAGTTTTCATATTCTTAGGCAAGATTCTTAACCGGGATTTCAGCATCACTGTGTTTTTTAATCATTAACTTTACTGAATCCAAGGAAAATTCCACGGTTCAATTAGATTGGTTGGTTTCACGGCGTATCAACACTTGCAGGGCCATTTAATGCCGAAGTCAGTATTTTGTTGTTTTTTTGTTTGTTTGTTTGTTTGGGTTTTTTTTCGTTTTTTGTTTTTTTGCTATTTCTCTGAATGTTTGAGATGAGACTTGATGATTACTATTATCTGCGTTATTTGGACTACTGTCCTCATTTTCATTGTTATCTGTACAACGTTTCGGCCGATGTGCCCTCTGGCTTTCTTCGGGTATTTCTTGTCGGACTCGGGAACCTTCTTTTCGGACTCAGGAACCTTCTTTTCAGACTCGGGAACCTTCTTTTCAGACTCGGGAACCTTATTTTCGGACTCGGGAACTTTCTTGTCGTAATCGGGAGCCGATTAGTATTATCTGTGTTATTCGGACTATTGTCCTCATCTTCATTGTTATTTGTACAACGTTTTGGCTGATGTGCCCTCCGGCCTTCTTCAGGTATTTCTTGTCGGACTCGGAACCTTCCAACCTGCTTTGTGAAGGCGATCCACTGGGAATTATGCAAAAAATTAAACTTTGACCATACAACAAAATGGTATATGCATAAAATAGAATCTGTTCTTGAGAATGAAACACATAAAATTCTCTGAGACTTCGAGATAAGGACGGATCACCCTATCCCAACCGGGAGACCAGACCTACTATTGATTAACAAAAAAAAAAGAGAACGTGTCAACTGGTGGACTTTGCGGTCCCAGCAGATCACAGGGTAAAGCTGAAGGAAAATGAAAAGATGGATAAATACCTGGACCTTGCCAGAGAATTGAAAAATCTGTGGAATATGAGAGTGAAAGTGATACCAATTATAGATGGTGCACTTGGAACGGTCCCAATAAACTTGGAAAAAAGACTGGAGGATCTAGAAATCAGGGGAAGAATAGACCATCCAGACTACTGCACTGCTGCAATCGGCTAGAATACTCAGAAGAGTCCTGGAGACCTGAGGAGACGTGTTGTCACTCAGACTCCAGGGAAATACCATCAGCTAACGCTGATGTGAAAACTCAAAAGGAGTGAAAATAATAATATAATAATAATAATAATAATAATAATAATAATAATAATAATAATAATCACCAGGTGACATTTAATGCCGAAGTCAGTATTTTGTTGGTTTTTAATGTTTGTTTTTTTTTGTTTTTTTTTTCTTTTTTTTGCTATTTCTCTGAATGAGTCTGGAAAAGAGTCTGGATGAACTGGAAATCAGAGGAAGAATCGAAACCTTCCAGACTACAGCATTGTTGAAATCGGCTGGAATACTCAGAAGAGTCCTGGAGATCTGGGGAGACTTGATGTCACTCCAGTGAACCACCGGCTAAGGCGGGTGTGAAAAACTCGAATGGAGTAAAATAATAATAATAATAATAATAATAATAATAATTAATATCACCTAGTGGATGAAAGAAAGTGAAAATATAGACAAATACTTGAATCTTGGCAGAGAGTTTTTAAAAAAACTGTGGAACATGAATGTGATGGTGATACGAATTGCAGTTGGTGCGCTTGGCACGGTGCACAAGGGCTTGAAAAAATACTCCAGGAATTGGAAATCAGAGGAAAATTCGTGGGCTCTTTTTCGGGGAGAAGGAAAGACAGAGAGAAAGAGAGAGAGGGTACGGTCAAATTACTCTGTAGTAAATCATGTTCACTGCTACTTTGTCATACCCATCCGGAGACCCATGAGCCAGGTCTGACTCCCACCAGGGCCGAAAGGAAAAGAGACAGATTTTCTTCTTCCTCCGTTTCTCGTCACGGCGTCACATACGTTTCCGGACAACACCCGAACTTCCGTTTTTATTTTTAACTCTATTCCGGGGTCATTTATCGGTCAAATTACTTGCATCCCGCTTAGTGTTTACTCCTCCCGATTTTAACCTTTCTTTGTTCTTATTTCTTTTCCTCTCTTTCTCTAGAAATCTGAATACAGTTTTATTTTTAATCCCAAATTCCGGTAGACCCTAATAATTACGCAACAGGTCATTTGCCTCCTATCACACAAATCATCCGAGTAAGACGAACAAGACATGCTGGACACTGTTGGAGAAGCAAGAACGAGCTTATAAGTGACGTTATCCTATGGGCACATATACATGGACACACCAGTGTAAATCGGCTAGCAAAAAACTATCTCGATAGCTCTGTGGAATACTGGGTGCTGTGTTGTGTCGAGGACCTGCCAGGAGCAATGACCAATAGGGACGGGTGGCGTGTATTGTTATGGTGATACGTGCTGTCGACATGACTTGATGATGGTGATTATGATGATTCTTATTTGATAATAATGATAATAATTTCCTAGCAAGTAATTCATAATCGTTTAAACAGGTAAATATTTCATACTTATTTACAATATCAATGTTTTAAGAGGCAATGTATTGACATAGTTCCAGAGCCAATGTAGTGCAAAATTATTTAAAACATCATGTCAAACATATCTATTTGACCCCTAAATGGGACCTTAACAGGTTCTGGGTGGGATAAGAGAAACCCTGAGAGTGACTCCACACACCTCCAGTTTACTTTCGTTTGGTTTGTTTTACGGCATATCAACATCATGGTTTCATTTGATGCCGACAAAATTTTGAAATAAATTCATTCTTAATGGATACTCATTTTTTATAAACACATTTTTCTTTTTAACCCATAGATGGGACCCTAACAGGTACTGCCGCTCCGGGTCAAAGTGGACCAGGGAGCAATGGTGATGAAGGGGTACTCCACATTCCCCAAACCTCCAAAACTGAAACCTTACCGTTAGATAGAGTTTAACGTCATTTCAGGACATGAAGACCCTCAGCCACGCCTTCTAGCACCAAATAATATGATATATAGTATATGTGCTAGGGGTTGACGTAACCAGCCGATTGGTCGGAATGGCCTCTCCGACCGACCGACCCGACCGAGAGTTTACCCTATGTAAGGATCAAAGTAGAATGTTGCAGGTTATGGATTGCTCATTGGGGTGGGTCTTACCCCTATGCAAAAGTGCAGTCGGTGTATTCTAACGTTACAGCCGACAGGTCGGTTCAGTTCAGTCTCATATCCAGGAGACTATATTTTTTAGAGGGGTTCTTGCCACTCTGAAGAGGATGCAGTCAGCGTATTCTAGAACTCTTCGACGGGGGCAAGCATTGATTAGAAACAACTATAGCGTAATTTCATTCTTGTTCGAATACTCATATGTAGCGTAATTGTTATGATCTACAAAGAATTTGGGGATTGAAAAGAAAACGGTAATCGGATTTCTGAGAAAGAGAAGAAAAATAAATAAGAACAAAAAGGTTAAAGTTTGGAATTGTAAACACTCAACGGGTGCCAGCCATTGACCGACCAATGGCCCCTAAACTAGATTTAAAAATAAAAAACGGAAGTCCCAAGTTTTCTGCGGAGGGTGGAAGCGGATTTGTCCCTTTCCCCACCCCCGAGACCACAAACGGCCTTTTCCGTCTGGGCCTTGGTCGGAGGCAGACGTAAAATCTCTGTCCACTGTGACATGTCTAGGCTAGCAACGAACAGTGCGGATGTACCTTATTTACAATAGAACAGCTGACCCCCCCCCTCTCTCTCTCTCTCTCTCTCTCTCTCTCTCTCTCTCTCTCTTTCTCTCTCTCTCTCTCTCTCTGAAAAAGAACCCACGAGCCTAGAAATAAATAAACAACCCCCTTTTGACTATACGACTTTCGTATGTTGTTACTCTGAACTAACCACAGCTACTACTACTACTACTAAAGACTGCTACTACAACTCGACCTTGGCCTCTACGCAACACATGGGCAGTAAATTTTTATAGCCCTCATAGGTATGTAGGTAATACGGTACCAATAGAATATACAGAGTGCGACAGATATACCTTCCACATTTTAAACTCTCACCTGTGTGGTGTAAGTAAAGCAACAATGGTTGGTTGATTAGTTGGCTGGATTTTACGACATGTCAAACATTGTTGGGTTATTCTATACCGAAGACATTTTGTTTTATTCATTCCTGTTGAGTATTCACTTTTAACAACAACAGTGGATGGTAATCCTTAACTATTTCCTCGTAAATTCCTACCATAACATAAACTGAACCCTCATTTTATGTCCGTGTTTTTGCAATAAATGTTTTATTTTTCCTGCAACCGTTATTTTACAATACTGAATATATTTTCTTTATTTATTTTAATATTCACTTCTTAATATTCTAAAAGTTTTTATTTTGTGAGAATGGTTGGTTTTAATACTCATTGTTCATTTATTTAACCCATAGATGGGTCCCTAAGAGGTACTAACACTCCGGGCTAGGGAGGGTCTGGTATTAAAGAGGTACTCCACATTCAAGTATTGGTTTGGTTTGTTTTGTTTTAGGGCATATCAACCTCAGTGGGTTATTTAATGCCGATAAAGTTTTGAAATAAATCAATTCTTAATGGATAATACAATTTTTTTATAAATACATTTTTCTATTCAACCCATAGATGGGACCCTAACAGGTACTACCACTCCGGGTCAGAGTGGACCAGGGAGCAATGGTGATGAAGGGGTGCTCCACATTCCCCAAACCTCCAGAACTGGAACCTCACCATCAGATAGAGTTTAACGTCATTTCCAGGACATGTAGACCCACAGCCACCGCCTTCTAGCACCCATGTGATAAAAAGGGGTTGGGGCTTGCCATAAGGGTAATAGGGTTGGGAAAATCATATAGGTGCTAGGGCTTGACGTGACCAGCCGATTGATCGGAGGGGGCCTCTCCGACCGCCTGTCTAGCCCAAGATAGGGCCAAAGTGAAGTATTGCAGGTCATGAACTGCTCATCCACCTGGGCTCTATCCTTAAGCATCACGGGTCGCCACCCACGGCCAACAGGTGGCCCCATTGGGGGAGTCTTACCCCTCTGCAGAGGTGCAGTCGGTGCATTCTAACGCCCCAGCCGACAGGGCGGATTCAAATATTGGAACTTCACCACGAGATGCAGTTCAACGTCATATCCAGGACACTAAAACCCTCAACCCCTACCTTCTAACATATATATGATAAAAATGGAGGCGCGTGGTCTAATGTTTAGAGTCATGGGAAATGGACTTGTCGACGCGAGTTCAATTCCTGGGCGAAGCTGTTTGCACTTCCCATGGCGCTAATACCCTTGGGAAAGCTATGAATCCAATTCTCCCTCCAGCTATGGGCAAATAGCAGGGTAGACTGGGCTCTTTAATCATGGGTAGGTAACCAGTCTAGGAAAAGGAAAACTCTGAATTCAAACCTGTTAAACTCCGCTTAATAAATTGACCTTGTGTCACATCTTGTTCGTGCGAAGGGGTAGGTAAATATATGATAAAATAGAAGCGCGTGGTGTAATGGTTAAAGTCATGGGAAATGGACTCGTTGCCCCGAGTTCAAATCCTTGACGTGTTAATTGCATTTCACTTAGCGCTAATACCCTTGGGAAAGCTATGAATCCTACTCTCCCTCCATCTATGGGTAAATAGTAGGGCAGACTGGGCTCTTTAAACTTGGTTAGACAACCGGTCTAGGAGAAGGAAAACTCTGAATTCAAACCTGTTAAACTCCGCTCAAGAAATTGACCTTGTGTCACATCCAGCTCGTGCGGAGGGGTTGGTAAATAAATATATATGATAAAAATGACTGGAGTATTGCCAGAATGGCAATAAGGTTGAGACAATCATATAGGTGCTAGGGCTTGACGTGACCACCCGATTGATCAGAGGGGCCCCTTCCGACCGACCGTCTAGCCTACGTATGTCCAAAGTGGTGTGCTGCATGTCATAGACTGCTCATACTCCAGGATTCCGTCCTTAAACATCAATGGTTGCCACCCACAGCCAACAAGTGACCCTATTGGGTGGATTTTCCTCCTCTGTGGAGGTGCTGTTAGTGTATTCTATAGCTTCAGTCGACAGGGTGGAACTGTTACATAATCTATGCGGTTGCATAAGATTATTGTCAATCCCCTGTATTTCTAAAGGGGTGGACCTTTTCATATCACGGGCGGGACTTTCCATGGAATAGTACAGAAAGCCCGCCAAATTACGTGAAGTCACGTGGGACCTGGTTTGGTCCTCAGTTTTCAGTTGGACGTCAGGCAGTGAATATGTTCTGCCTTAACTGTATAACTCGCTCTGCATACGCGCGCTATGTTAGTCAGATATTTAGTTACATGAAATGTATAGATAAGGAAATAAAAGTTTAAGAAAAATGACACGGTCTTGTGATTAGTGGATGTCTTGGTAACAAGACTGATATAGAAGAAGAAATGAGTTAAGTGCGACCGACCACCAAGACGAAGTCACCAAGACGAAGTCCCCAAGAAGAAGACCTTAAGATGTCAAAGACAACAGAAGAAGAATAGAAGAAAGTAAGAAGTAATGAAAAGGGTATACAACAGAACAACAATGGTAGCTCCCACTAGCTAATGCCTTACCGTTATTTTCAGACATGGTCAGTTACGAACATGGCTTAGATCGGCCATGTTTTTAAAGAAGTGACAAAAAGACCAAGAATTATGTCTGTCGATATTTCTGACAGTTTTTGGCGCGCATAGAATTATTTAATTCTTCCAGGTGTCTTTCTTTTAATCAATGAATCTGTGGTTCTGAAATGTTCCACCCATAGCAGTTTCGATTTTCTATCCAGATAGCATCATTCCGACGTAAAATGTAATGAATGCGAAAAGCTCTCTGTGTAACAATTACCAGTCTTAACTACCAAATCCCCCCCCTACGGCTGTACCAAATCTTCTTGGTATTTTTTTACCTGTATGATAGGATATATCAAAGTTCACTATCTATTC
>CM042142.1:119265508-119270508 GCA_023376005.1 Doryteuthis pealeii
TATAACTCATCTATGGGTTGAATCGATCAAAAAATGACTGTTAAGAAATGTGTTTTAAAGATTGTGTTTGAAAAAAAATTAAATACCCAATAAAAATGAAAACAAAATGTCTTCAGCATGAAATAACCCAACAATAGTTTACCGTAAAGTCCAATCAACCAACCAACCAACATATCATACCATTTATCTGAGCAAATAAAAAAACATTCCGGACCGAATCCGGACCAGCAATGTTAAAATTCTGGATTTCCAAGTTTTAGAATAAGAATATTCGGACCATATGACCTTTAGGCACCCCTTTTTCGATCTAAATTCATAAGGACATTTTTTTCATTGACACCGTCAACATCTGGTTGTTTATTAACAGACGATTTTTAGAGTTTTTTAAAATTATAAAACTAACCCCTAACCCTAACCCCTAACAAACAACCGGATATTGACGGTGTAAATTAAAAAATGTACATATGAATCGAGATCGCAAAAGGGGTGCCTAAAGGTTATATTGTCCGTATATTCTTTTGCTACCACAGCCAACTTACTCCGTTAATCTGATGATTGTTTAAATACCCTTTGGTGTAGTGATTTACTGAGGATGTGACAGGGGTTAGCTGAATTTTGATTGGTCAATTTTTATGTGAATCATGAAGCTTAACTGGATTTTTGTTTGACTAATTTTTATGTGTATTAAGAAATCTGCCCGGATATAGTTGTTTATTTAAGCAGAGGGTTCCGTTATTCCATCTTTAATCTACTGGTCGTAGTGATAGATATATTTGTCATTATATATTATATATATATATATATATATATATATATATATATATTAAAGACGCTCGTTTTGTAACGGTTATCTTCGCAGTAAATGAAAATGGCGAGCAGATTTCAAGTAGTAGCTGAGGTAGTTTGCATTTCACATAGCTCTAATACCCTTAAAAAAGCTATGCATCCAACTATTCTCACTCCAGCTATGGGTAAATAGTAGGGCAGACTGGACTAAGCAAATGAAAAACTTCGAAAGTGAAAACTCTGAATGCATACCTGTTAAACTACGCTTAAAAACTGACCTTGTGTCGCATCCTGCTCGTGCGGAGGGGATAGGTAGCAAAGAAATATTCTTCTTTTTTTCCAAAATGCATTCACAGTGATCGTGTCTAGCAAATAATAAAACCATTGTTTTGTGTTTAGAAAGAATTTAAAGATTTTTTCAGGTGGGCAACCCTGATAGAAAGTCCCTCGATCGTCATTTCCACCATTAAATGTCGATGAGATCATATAAGAGTCATCTTTTCTTATTGTTTACCTCAGTTCGTGAAGTGACCAGTCGATCAGATTAACACAGTCTCTCAGCATCAAAAATGCATTTCGATGCCCAAAAACTGTTCATCTGATAGAACTTACAATTCATAAACCTGTGTTAACTTGTTAAAGGTTTTTATAGTATTAACCTGAAGTTTGGAGTTTGATTTTGTGTTCAATTTTCATGGAGCACTTAACCAAATATACTTGTAATAATCAAAGATTTCTCGGTTGAATATCAGGAACTGGAAGTTTTCAACTGTATTCAAGGTCAACATGGATCGGCTGATTTTCAGCGTGGGTTGGTTTGGTTTGGTTTTACGGCATATCAATCTCAGTGGGTCATTTAATGCCGATAAAGTTTTAAAATAAATCAATTCTTAATGGATACACAATTTATTTTTATAAATACATTTTTCTATTTAACCCATAGATGGGACTCTAACAGGTACTACCACTCCGGGTCAGAGTGGACCAGGGAGCAATGGTGATGAAGGGGTGCTCCACATTCCCCACACCTCACCATCAGATAGAGTTTAACGTCATTCCCAGTACATGTAGACCCACAGCAACCGCCTTCTAGCACCCTTATGTTAAAAAAGGTCGGGGCTTGCCATAAGGGCAATAGGGTTGGGGCAATCATATAGATTCTAGGGCTTAACGTGACCAGCCGATTGGTCGGAGGGGCCTCTCCGACCGCCTGTCTAACCTAAGTGAGGGTCTAAGTGGAGTATTGCAGGTCTTTGACTGCTCATCCACCAAGACTCCGTCCTTAAGCATCATGGCCAACAGGTGGTCCCATTTAGGGGAGTCTTACCCCTCTGCAGAGGTACAGTCGGTGCATTCTAACGTACCACCGACAGGGCGGGTTTCTTATGTGTATCTCTTTATGCATTTTTCGACGTTCCCAAGGTTGTATTTTTTAATTCTAAATTTTTTAAATATATTTTTAGACATTTTTTTTTCTCTATTTTTCAAATTATTCGTTTTTTTTTTTTTGTTTTTTTTGTCTATTATGAGTTTATAAGCGTCGGTTTCCGATAGATCACCAAAACTAATCAGTGATGAGTCTGTTCAATTATGTGACCATTTACGCACCAGCAGGTACTGTAAGCAACCTGAGTCCTTCGTTTATCAAAATAACTTTATAAATTTATAAAATTTATTTATCAAAATTACATTAAATGAACAGAAAAGTTTTAATATGCTGTAAAACAAAACAAACAACAAATATTTTGTCTTATTGTACATTTCTATAATTTCTCTCTTTTCTTTATTTTTCTCTTTTTCTTTTTATAAATTTTTAGGCATTCCATTTTTCCCCCTTTTTTTTTTTCAAATATCACGTTTCAAATTTTCCTAAGTTTTTGTCACTTCTTTTTCTCCTAACTTTAAATTCATCTTAATTTAATAATTTTCTACATTTTTAAACCATGCCTTTTCTCTGTTCCACAATTTTCCTCCTTTTCTCTCTCTCTCTCTCTTCTCTCTCTCTCTCTCTCTATATATATATATATATATATATATATATATATATATATATATAGTTAAAAATTAATGGTAAAGTGAATGAATGGGTGAAATAAAAATGAATGAAATGAGGGGGATAAATGAAAAATCCTTTCCAAGTGACCCCTCTCAAAAGTATTAAAACACTTTTTGAGAGTGGGGTCCCTGAGAGAAAATTTTTCTCATCTATTATTAGACTCCTTTGAAGCATCAAGTTAATATAATTATTCTATAAGTTATTTGAGAAGATAAAATCCGTCTCTTACCTTTGTAATATCTGATGAGAATGGGTTTGAATTGCAAACCCATTCTCAACAGACAGTGTTTTAATAAATATCTTGATTAATTCAGTGGATTTAATCCTGAAGATCCTTTTGGTGAAACTCGAGTAGGTTATTTCTCTATACACTATTATGATATATATATAATATATATATATATATATATATATATATATATTCACACACACACACACACACACATATATATATATATTATAACTATATATTATATATGTATTGTAATTAATTACAACTTGAACTCCTGCAGTTAGCTGTAATTAATCAATATCTTGATTAATTCAGTGAATTTAACCTGAAGATCCTTATGGTGAAACTCGAGTAGGTTATTTCTGTACACACTATTATAATAAATCCACTCTACTTACGTATTAAGCGCTTTATATTTGTCATAACGCTGACTTATCCGAGTAACACTTATACCAACCAAATATTGAGACCAACCCAATATTTTTACCGGTAAGTCATTCCTTTTACATATATACATACATATATATAATATCTGTGTGTGTGTGTGTGTGTGTGTGTGTGTGTGTGTGTGTGTGTGTGTGTGTGTGTGTGTTATTTACTAAGCTTGCCTTAGACGGGACACAAGGCTAGAAGTGTGGCGCCCAGTGAGAATATAACTCACTAACAATGGTTTGCAAATCTAGCTTGCAAACCATTACACCACGTGAGGTGCCCGAGTGCGTGTGTATATGATTATATATATATATATATATATATATATATATATATATATATATATATATATATATATATAAGTAGATATGGAAATAAATCCAACAATATTTAAAAAATTTAAAAACGAAGTGTTCCAAAAATAAGATGAATTTATTTGAAATAAATTCATCTTATTTTTGGAATACTTCGTTCTTCAAATTTCTTAATATACATATATATATGTGTCTGTGATTTTACATGAAAAAGGTGACTTGCCGGTGAAATTAGTCTCAATGGTTAGTTGATGCAATTTTCACAATGATAAGACAGCGATATAACCAATATAAAGTGTATTTTATGGCAATAACGTTTAGACTAACCGTTATTGCCACAAAATACACACGTGCAATCGGCTGAAATTAATCAATATCTTGATTAATTCGCTGGATTTAACCCTGAAAATCCTTATGGTGAAACTCGAGTAGATTATTCCTGTGTATTATAATATATATATATATATATAATATATATATATATGGGGGGGGGTATCCAAAACTTGGTAGTAAGGTATGATTCTATATGTGATTTCTAAGACACACTGTATTATTATTGTATGATCCAGTATGTATAAATACAGTGAATCTTTAAATCACTACAGAGAGCTCAATGTATAATAATCTTTTTAGATTATATACAGAGCAATATTTATCTTTGAAAGGAAGGAAAAACTCAACACCGTTATTCCATAATAAATTTATTTCGACCAAAATTGGGGCCTTTATTAAATCAACTTAGATTTATAAAAGCCACAATTTTGGTCGAAATAAATTTATTATTGAATAACGGTGTTGAGTTTTTCCTTCCTTTCAAAGATAAATATTGCTCTGTATTATAATCTAAAAAGTTTCAAAGATATATATATATATATATATATATATATATATATATATATATATGAGAGGTATCCAAAACTTGATAGTGAGGGATGATTCTATATGTGATTTCTAAGACACACTGTATTATTATTGTATGATCCAGTATGTATAAATACAGTGAATCTTTAAGTCACTAAAGAGAGCTCAATGTATAATAAACTTTTTAGATTATATACAGAGCAATATTTATCATAGAAAGGAAGGAAAAACTCAACACCGTAATTCCATAATAAATTTATTTCGACCAAAAAAGGGCCTATATAAATCTAAGTTGATTTAATATAGCTCCCCAAAATTC
>CM042142.1:119275508-119290508 GCA_023376005.1 Doryteuthis pealeii
TAGTGGAATCCAAGGGAAAGGTCTGAGTCCAACTATTCTCCCTCCAAGTAAGTAATGGTAAGTAGTAGGACAGACAGGGCTCTTTAACCTTTGGAAACCGGTCTCAGAGAAAGAAAACTCGGTTATTTCCTATAAGTCTAACATAAACAAAGGGGAACCACTCTTGACTGATAATTATTTATTTATTTTCCCATTAAACTAACCGTAAACCCTAACCCTAGCCCTAACCCTAAACCCTAACCCTAACCCTAACCCAGTCTTCTTTTTCCTAGTAGATCAATAAATAAATAAATAAATAATCTATCAGTCAAGAGTGGTTCCCCTTTTTGTTTATGTTAGACTTATAGGAAATAACCGAAAACTCTTAATTTAAACTTGTTAAATCCCGCTTAAAAATTGACCTTGTGTCGCATCTTGCCCATCGAAAGGGGTTTGATAAATATATATTATTTCAGTTGATAGGAAGTTAAATACAAGATCAGTGTAGTATCTGTTCCTGAGAACTTATCCAATTATGTTTCACCTGGACCAGATATAACACTCTGATCTGGTACCGCCCTGTCGACAGCAGCGTTAGAATGCACCGACTGCACCTCTGCAGAGGGGTAAGACTCCCCCAAAGGGGGTCACATCCTTAAGGACGGAGTCTTGGTGGATGAGCAGTCTATGACCTGTAGATGGAACCCAGGTGGATAAGCAGTTCATGACATGCAACACTCCACTTTGGCTCTTACTTGGCTAGACGGGCGGTCGGAGAGGCCCCCTCTTATCAATCGGCTGATGATGTCAAGCATTAGCACCTATATGATTACCCAACCCTATTGCCCTTATGGCAAGCTCCAACCCTTTTTATCATATGGGTGCTGGAGGCGGTGGCTAGGGGTCTGCACGCTCTGGGAATGACGTTAAACTCTATCTGATGGTGAGGCTTACACTTCTGGAGGTTTGAGGAATGTGGAGCACCCCTTCATCACCATTGCTCCCTGGTCCACTCTGACCCGGGTGGTAGTACCTGTTAGGGTCCCATCTATGGTTAAATAGAAAAACATGAGTTCATAAACAAAATTTGATTATCCATTAAGAATTACTTTATTTCAAAACATTATCGGCATTAAATAACCCACTGAGGTTGATATGCCGTAAAACAAACCAAACCAAACCAATCTGATCTTACATTAAGTACTTACAGATAGTATTTTAATCACTTTTTAGCTTTATTTATTTATTCCATATTTCGCTCGCCAGATGTGTGATCAAGATGTACCAGATGTTAAAGCTGCCAGCCACGTTAATTATCAGCTTCAATATTTAATTAATATAAATTTCATCTTTTTTTTCTTTTCCGATTTTCTAACCCCCAGCGGTGAAGATGCCATTTGCTAGGCTTAGCTTATCTTATCTTAGCACTAGGTCTCAAAACCTGAAGGCCTGAAGGAACTCGGTGAGAATCGAACTCACTATCAATGCCCAGCTAGCACAAATAATAAACTACGCAAAGCGCCCTTCCCCGAAGTTATCCGCCAGGGGCACAAAAATACACAAATCGTCGACACATTCCTTTTAGATAAGTGTGCATTTATGTGTTTGTATATATATATATATATATATATATATATATATATATATATATATATATATATATGAGATTTATCCAAAACTTGGTAGTAAGGGATGATTCTATATGTGATTTCTAAGATCCACTAATAATAGATGATCCAGTATGTATAAATACAGCGAATCTTTAAATCACTGAAGAGAGCTCAATGTATAATAAACTTTTTAGATTATATACAGAGCAATATTTATCATATAAAGGAAGGAAAAACTCAACACCGTAATTCCATAATAAATTTATTTCGACCAAAATTGGGGCCTATATAAATTAAGTTGATTTAATATAGCTCCCCAAAATCCAGTCTCATCAGATGGGTTGGGGAGCTATATCAAATCAACTTAGATTTATATAGGCCCCAATTTTGGTCGAAATAAATTTATTATGGAATTACGGTGTTGAGTTCTTCCTTCCTTTATATGATATATATATATATATATATATATATACCAAACTTGTAGGTAAATCCTAGCGGTGAGAAAAAATCCAGCAAATAGTTTGATTGTAAAAATATACTACCAAACATCACCCGGGGAGAAAAAAATTTTTGGAAAAAAGAAAAAAATCTAAATAAATAAATAAAATATAATAAAATAATAGATTACTGGTGTCCGGTCTTGGTTTTTGTTTGTTTTTCTATTGGTTGGTTTAGTTTATGCAAATTTATTTGAATCACGGTTGTAGGTACTATATATTAATGCGTTTGCTCCAAGTCTCCTTAGTCGGCTCTTAGCCCTGAAGAACATTAAGCGAAACTTTTAGTAGGTTTATCTGACTCATTAAATTTATGTTTATATATATATGATGAGTAATTTTCAATATATATATTATATCTGTATATATATGTGTTATATATATATATATATATATATGTCTATAATATATATTTTTGGGATTTAATATGAAGCATGGGTAAAGTGTGAAATAAATGAGAAACTAGGTTGGATATTATGTGCTAAGTTCACTTCTATTTCATCCAATATTTTGAGAGAATGATCTCTCTTTTACAAGGTTTTTTTTAGACTGGTTGACTACTGTGGTCGCTGGCGATTTTATGGGTCAGGAGTGTTGATTTCTCAGCCTGCTTTGAACTTCAGATTACCTATCAATTGGTGGGGCTAGAATTGGCTGGAGTCAATACCTCTTTCTGATACTTAGCTATTTTTCACTACTCTCTTCATTATCGGGGTTGGGATTGGGTGTAAGTATTTTATATATATATATATATATATATATATATATATATATATTTATATATGTGTGTGTGTGTGTGTGTGTGTGTGTGTGTAACCTATATATATATATATATATATATATATATATATATATATATATTATATATTTAAAAAAAACTATTACGTTTACCTGATGAATGCTTTTAGCAGGAAACCATTGGTAGTAATATCGTTCCCAAATAAATTAATAAAAGCTAAAACTTTTATTTGTCACTTCATTCAACTAACCTATATATATATATATATATATATATATATATATATATATACTTTGGTGCAGTACCAAGTTTCTTGGTACAAGGTGATTCTAGGTGGGTCCTAATTCTCTACCAGCAAGCTAAATAAAATATATCAGTGGTCTGAAGAAGCTCGTGAGCATACTCGCGAGTGGAAATGGTCCATAACCACGATACCCATGGTATTTAAGGCCTTTTATTCCCATATATATATATATATATATATATATATATATATATATATATATATATATATATATATATATAATGCAAACATTGAAAATAAGACTCATCAGATATACCAACAAAGAAGCATATGTGGACTCCACAACGACAACGATAACATTTTCAAACCACCTATATATATCTTTCAAACCATATATATATATATATATATATATATATATATATATATATAGTCATCCACAGACATGTGTTTCGACTTATCAAGTCTCTTCAGTGTGACTAGACATTTTAAAGCTATCTACAGCCGGGATTGAAATCCGATCGGTTCAGTATGTCAGACAGCTTAACCGCTCGGCTATCGTCGCCCACAGAATGCGAAAGGGATATTAAGTGTTTTAATACACACATCTGTATGTATGTAAAGGCTGCCTTAGAGTGCTTCATCCCTTTTATAGGAAAGCAGTTTACGCTTTAGTTGGCGGTTGTCAGTGAAATCCCCTCCAAAGTGCTCAACACCAGGAGGATGGGGAGCATATATAGTCATCCACAGACACGTGTTTCGACTTATCAAGTCTCTTCCGTGTGGCTAGACATTTGTGAGCTACCTACAGCCGAGTAGAAACCGGATCAATATATCTGTGCAACTAACCAAAACCTTTCCCGTGATGTTTATATAAAAGTACTAGTAAAATCATGAACCTTTAAAGTCCGTATAAGTATTTTATGAACGAATCCATTTGCCGCAGCTGGCATCAAAATAGAGGATGGTGGGGGGGGGGGGGTCAAATCATGCGATTTGCTGGGAATCTTCCATGGTGGTCCAAAATGACAACCACCCACCCACCCCATCTCACCCACAAAAAAAAATCAGTCTGCAATTTTTCGCAAGCCGAAAATTACGAAGCTTTACATGAATAATTGATTCATAAGTATCAAGTTCCATAACTCGATCCTTCATAAGTGAAAAGGGAAAAATCACCTTTTATCATTTTTCTACGACACTATTTCAATGATTACTTTCGATGTGCTTTCAAAATGGTTTACTACATGAACATTATGCGAATATTATTACAGCACAAAGAGAAACTAAGACACAGAGAGAGTGCGAGATATTAAACTTGGAGATATATATATATATATATATATATATATATATATATATATATGATAAGTTTGTAAACACGATGTGTTTGGATATGGCTTTTTGCCGACAATTTTTGGGAGAATATGTGCTTAATTGGAGTCGTACCTAATTTTGAAAATTAATTAATTAGGGGGGAATGCCTATTTAAATGTATGGTTAAACAAATCGAGAAAAATCAATCGCTGTATGTACATTTCGGCCTATTAGGCCTCATCAGCATAGATAGGAAGACCACCCTGTGCGTGATTTGAAACCGGACTGTCAAGCTGACAGGCGGGTACCATAACCCCTACACCAAACGGACTTCTTAGATTTTTTGCCATATTCAAACACATTGTGTTTACAAACTTATCATATCGTCGAGTAATAAAAGTCACTACAAGAGGAATATTAACCTACTCTAAACAAATCGTAAAATCTAAGAAGTCCGTTTGGTGTAGGGGTTATGGTGCCCGCCTGTCAGCTTGGCAGTCTGGTTTCAAATCACGCACAGGGTGGTCTTCCTATCTATAGCTCTGCTGATGAGGCCTAATAGGCCGAAATGTACATACAGAGATTGATTTTTCTCGATTTGTTTACGCCTTACATTTAAACCGATATGCACGTCTAATTCATTTAATTATAACTAATTAACTTTCAAATTAGGTATGACTTCAATTAAGCACATAATCTCCCAAAAATTGTCGGCTGTCGCCATCTCAAACTGATTGTTTGTCCACTTCATACTGTCGTGCTGTAAGTCCCCCCAAAAAGTGCGATATATATATCAATTTAAAATAAACGAGAAAATCTGGGTAAGCCAGCTAGTGTAATGGAAATATTTTTTGAGGGTGTGTACGGGTTCTTTATACACATCATATGTCTATTGAATTTTCTGAAATTTTTTGCAATTTTTTCGATTTTCCATGCATTTGTAACATCTTCACCTGACGATTGCCTCGCATGAAACCAATATGGTCGTGAATGTTCCTTTGTCACCAAATAAATAGATATGTAAAACCTCTATATATTTATTTTATTATATTATATAACAGCTCTATTTCATATTGAGCACTCTACCAATAATACTGTCTTTGGTACACCGTTCTAGCAAAAGCTGAAACAGTGACCATCCCACACTATATATGAGTATAGATAAAATGACTTTTGTCTCCGCTCTTAACAACACGGAGTATAAACAAGCTCTGAAGATGATTTTTATAAAATCGAAACATTGTTCAATATCAGCTATGGATATGTTATAAAATGTTTTCACGTTAACAGCATTTTGTGGTGTTTTTATATCTTTTTACTATACTCATACCGTCGGATTCATTTCCTTTCTTTTAACACACACACACACACACACACATATATATATATATATATATATATATATATATATATATATACAGGTTCTTTATATATATATATATATATATATATATATATATATATATATATATATATATGGTTTGTATATATAATATATATATATATATATATATATATATATATATACGACCTTATGTCATATGTAAATACAATTTGCTTTGCCCTAATAACATTGAGAACCTTTAATGCAAAAAAATCTAATATTGAATATCTTTTATCCTATATATATATATATATATATATAATATATATATATATATGCGTGTGTGTGTGTGTGTGTGTGTGTGTGTGTGTGTGTGTGTTTGTCTGTGGTTTTAATGATAAGTCAGGCTAATATTCAACGTTTATTTGTTAATGTTTCAAGTGAGGCACACCTATTATCTGCACTAATGCAGGTTATTTGTATATATTCTAAGCGTAAGAAAAATAAACGCTGTATAATGCTGAAGCTTTGCTGGAGACTGTGACGGTTTTATTTATAAAGATTTCGAATTTTGGCTGAGACATTTCATGTTGATTTAGCACCGATTGGCTTAGCAAAAAGTACGAATCCATATACGTCCATTCAGTTTTATTGCCACATACCTCGACTCAGTTTTATTATTATATCTTGGCAAAATACGTCTTGTCACTGACATGTCGCAGAACTTAATGGAAAAAGAATGGATGAGTCAGCATTTGGAAAAACTATATATATATATATATATATATATATATAAATTTAAAAAATGGACTCTCACGTCGATTTTCGACGCATGAGTGTTCATTCAATGAACAACCAGCACAGTGATTTGTTTATAGTGGTGAAGGCTTGTGTAGGACCATTCCGCACTTTTTGGTACAGTCGATAGGAAAGAATTGGTGCATCAAGGAATGCCACGAACCCAATCAACAACCGACCTTTTGAATTCAGAGTTATCCCTCTCCTAGACTGGTTACCTACCTATGGTTAAAGAGCCCAGTCTGCCCTACTATTTTACCCATAGCTGGGGGGAGAACATATGGATTCATACCTTTCCCAAGGGTATTAGCGCTATGTGAAATGCCAACAGCTTCGTCTAGGAATCGAACTCGAATATATATATATATATATATATATATATATATTATATATATGTGTGTGTGTGTGTGTGTGTGTGTGTGTGTGTGTAAAAGCAAAATTACCCGGTCCATGACCGGACGAAAAGATTTTTAGGAACACCAGGGGGTTCTTAAAAATATTTTTTTTTTTAAATCACTGAAAATTTATGTATTACAGTGATTATTTTAGGGATTTTTTTTAAACATTGAAAATATTTTTTTAAATGTAATCCTGAATTTTTTAATATTTTGAAATAATTTTATGTCATAATATTAACATTTTTTTAGATAGATTTCAGAATACATTGTTTTTTTTATAATAAAAAAAATCCCGTATGGAAAGTTCAAAAAATCTTTTGATATAATTATTCAGACTATTATTTTTATTGAAAAAAAATTAAAAATAGTTTTTTATCAGTTTTTTTGTTGTTTTTTTTTCCAGATTTCATAAAATAAGCGGGTCGGGGGAGACCTCGTAAAAAATATTTCCCCTAACATATTTTATGAAAAAAAAAACTATTTCAGACATATTTTCATTTGCTGAACTTGCACAATGGTCGGAAAATTAAAACGGAAAGTTTGTTGGTGGTCCCCATGACAGTTTAACTACAGTCTATCAATTAACTTTTTGCGAATTGGGTTACGGTCTTGGGGATTAAGGTTGTTTTTAATTACATATTGCTTAAAAAAACAACAAAAAAACCCGAATTACTATACATTTAATGTTAATTTGTTTTTTGTTGTTTATTTTTTAAGCAATACGTAATTAAAAACAACCTTAATCCCCTAAAACCGTAACCTAATTCGCAAAAACTTAATTCATAGACTGTAGTTAAACTTTCATTGGGGACCAACAAAAAAAGGTTCCGTTTTAATTTTCTGATCGTTGTGCAAGTTCATCCTTTCATTTTTAAATTTCAGTTGATTTAACGGTACGAAAATATAAACATTGTTTTCGTTCATAATTTTCATTATTTCTGTAAGCTGAATTTTTAAAAAATCATCAGGGTTATTTTTTTATGTTTCTTCTTTTGAATGGTCCAAAAGTTTTGAAGATTATTGTAAATATAATATATTGTTATTGTAATTATTGTAAATATAACTTTTCTACGAAAAGTTTCACTGAAACTCCAGTTTGAAAATAATAATAGTATTTGGGGACAATTTTAAATTAGGTTTTTAATTGCTTGATGAGTTAGAAATACATTGTAATTTATTTCTTTTAATTTATTGTACATTGCAATTCAAATCTAGTTCCTAACGATAAAAAGAATGCCATATCTATTTTTGCTTAAACTCAAGACAGTATTTTAAAAACATATCATTTTAAAACGTACAATAAAAGTTAGTCTCAAAAACATACGAAGTATGATTTTACTTCGTATAATCGGCTCTCCAAAGCAAAATATTTTAACACGCTGTAAAAAATAATTCAATGAATACAAATTAAATAATTAGAAAGATTATAAAATAAATATCTTAAAGATTTGGACAAAAAAACGAATTTTATTTTACGTTAAAATTTATTCATAGTTGTAGCTAACATTTTCAATGACTGGAAGCTGATATTCTTTCTTTCTTTCTTTCTTCTTTTTCTTCGGGTAGCTGAAAAAACCAGCAGGCTAGCTGCTGCAGATACACCAAGCAGAAGCAGCAGCAGCTATGCTATAGCTTTCGAAAAATTGTTTGATTTTTGTTTGATTAATTAATTATATCCCTTAATCAGTAAAAATCAATAACCAAATTCGGAGTGTTTCTTAGTTAGAACGATATCAATGTGTATGATTTTGAATCTGAGTGACCTCCCGTTTTGGAGTTATAAGTCGACATGTACATACCAAAATCTCTCCTTTATATATTAGATGTATATATATATATATATATATATATATATATATATATATATATATACAACTCATCCGCACGAGCAGGATGCGACACCAAGTCAATTTTTAAGCGGAGTTTAACGGGTTTGAATTCAGAGTTTTCCTTCACATAGACTGGTTACATATCCAAGGTTAAAGATCCCAGTCTGCCCTACTATTTAAACATAGCTGGAGGGAGAATATATGGATTCATACCTTTCCCAAGGGTATTAACGCATATATATATATATATATATATATATATATATTATATATATATATATATATATATGGGGGACTGGGTGCATGTGTGTGTGTGTGTGTGTGTGTGAGCGTGCGTATGTGTGTGTGTTCCATTTCCATGCCTGATGTTTGGAAATTTTATATATATATATATATATATATATATATATATATATATATATATATATATGAAACATACTCTTTCTTTCTTTCGTTGTTATATATGAAAATTTTTAATATATATATATATATATATATGAAACATTATTAGGTCCAGATTGTTCGGCCATACAGTAGTACTTACACGGCTATACCTTGGAGGAATTTCCGTTTTATGGTATTAGAGAGATCAGATTTTCATATGGTTGATAACCTATCAATAGTCATTTACTAAGCTTAGATTAATTTGGCACAAGGCTTGAAGTATTAGGCACCCAGTGGGAATCGAATTCACAACTCATTAGTACTTTGTTTTCGACAATCTTGTTAATAATCACATTACGAAGAGTCAATTTCGTATTCGAATAGTTCTTATTCCTGTTAATATGTTGTTTTAAACGACTTCATATTTGTGGTATACTAAGAAACGGAAGCACCGTTTCAACCATTGTTTTTGTTATGAAACGGAAGTACTGTTTCAGCCATCTTTTGAGTTGTGAATAAAAGGCGGAAGTGATCACTTCTCGTAGTTAACGTTAGCTGGACTACCCGTGTTATTATTTCGCTAAGCGCGTTACAACAATATTTCAAAGCAAATACCTCAAAAATTAATTTGTGATTTTTTTTTCTGACGAAATAATCTTTATAAATATTTCATTTCCTACCAGGGTAACCATTACACTACGCGCCTTCACATAGCTCGCATGTTACACAGGACTCCAGAATCCTGGGTTACCAGTTTGTTTGTTTGTTTTGTTTTACGGCATGTCAACCTCAGTGGGTCATTTAATGCCGATAAAGTTTTGAAATAAATTCATTCTTAATGCATAATACAATTTTGTTTATAAACTCATGTTTTTTCTATTTAACCCATAGATTGGACCCTAACAGGTACCACCACTCCAGGTCAGAGTGGACCAGGGAGCAATGGTGATGAAGGGGTGCTCCACATTCCCCAAACCTCCAGAACTGGAACATCACCATCAGACAGAGTTTAACGTCATTCCCAGGACATGTAGACCCTCAGCCACCGCCTTTTAGCACCCAGATGATAAAAAGGGTTGGTGTTTGCCATAAGGGCAATACGGTTGGGGCAATTCGTATAGTTGCTAGGGCTTGACATGATTAGCCGATTGATCGGAGGTGGCCTCTCCGACCGACCGTCTAGCCTAAGTAAGGTTCTAAGTGGAGTGTTGCAGGTCATGGACTGCTCATCCACCAAGACTCGTCGTCTTAAGCATCACGGGTCGCCACCCACGGCCAACAGATGGTCCCATTTGGAGGAGTCTTACCCCGCTGCAGAGGTGCAGTCGGTGCATTCTAACGCCGCAGCCGACAAGGCGGTCTAATAGTTCTTATTACTGTTAATAAGTTTTATTCTAAACTGAGATTAAAACTGTTTTAAACGTATTATTGACTTAATGTATCAAAGCAAACTAGGGCACCTCACGTGGTGTAATGGTTAGCAAGCTAGACCATTGTTAACGATTTCGATTCTCATTGGGCGCCCCATAATCCTAGCCTTGTGCCATATCTAAGCTAAGCTTAGTAAATAACTATATCAAAGCAAACTCATCAAAAAATTAATTTGTGATATTTTTTTTTCTAACGAAATTTTTTTTTTTAATATTTGCGAAAATAAAACAAACAGAAAATAATTATGATTTGGTGGTTAATTCGGCCGGGTATCTGATACTTCCTATCTAAGTTTCATTCCACCCTTCGTCTTTGGCGGTACATATTCTCAGCAAGGAAATGAAGAAGTTTGATGATTATTCCTTAAACAACAACCTGTCGGGGTCTCAGTAAGGGGAAGGAAATTAGACATTAATTCCTTTGTGGGGCATTTTGATTTCATTAGTAAAAGAAACATTTGCCGCTCGGATTTAGCACAAAAGAGGAAGACGATGATTGCCACAGAAAGCAGAATCACCACTGAACTAATGCCGTCAGCATTCAAGTCACACCCAGGTACCCCAAATACCCTTTTGACACAGCAGTAGACACACCTCTTCTGATATGTCAGTGTGTCTCCAGGCCAAAGATCGTCTGACATTCCTTCGCTAGTTATGTCAACCCTATGAGGTGAGAAATTATCACCACCCCCCACCCACCTTCTATCAACAACAAGAAACAGCAACAAAAACAAAACAAAAAAACGAGTACATTTTGGCACAGTTCATTAGGTGCAAAAAAACACTATCTACACTGATTCGACTGCGACATCGTAAGAAGCGAGTTCGAACTCCAGTCGAGCTATTACATTCACTTTCAGGCTAGGTTGGTTTGTTTTACGGCATATGAACCTTTTCGGGTCATTTAATGCCGAAATAAGTCATTTTGATAAAAATTCAATGTTTCAAAAAAGATCGTCTGACATTCCTTCGCTAGTTATGTGAACCCTATGAGGTGAGAAATTATCACACACACACACACCCTTCTATCAACAAGAAACAGCAACAAAAACAAAACAAAAAAAACAGGACATTTTGGCACAGTTCATTAGGTGCAAAAAAACACTATCTACACTGACTCGACTGCGACTTCGTAAGAAGCGAGTTCGAACTCCAGTCGAGCTATTACATTCACTTTCAGGCTAGGTTTGTTTGTTTTACGGCATATAAAACTTTTCGGGTCATTTAATGCTGAAATAAGTCATTTTGATAAAAAAATTCAATGTTTCAAAAATCTCAATATCTTCAAATTGTTATAGATAATTTAGACATTAACTTCATTTCGTTTGGTTCGGTTTCTTTTATGGTATAATAACTCTGTGGGTTATTTAATGCCAAAAATGGTAGAGCGTGAGATATTGGTACTGAAGTTTCTTTTACAGGTGTATATTTGTAGACGTATTTCGTGGATGTATTTTATATCTGATTCCTAATTTATTCCTAATATATATTATATATATATATATATATATAATAATATATATATATATATATATATATATATATATATGAGGATGGCCGCATATATATATATATATATATATATTATATATATATATATATTGTGTTATTGTTAACAAGTGCAAATAGACTATTAGGCTCACACACTATAACTTTATTTTTTCCAAATATACATTTGCTTTGTGACCCTAGCACTATGGGGAGACATTGAGGTCTACCAATGATATTAAACTATATATATATATATAAATATATATATATATATATATATATATATATATATATATATGTGTGTGTGTGTGTGTGTGTGTGTGTGTGTGTGTGTGTGGAAATCACACAGATGTTGTTCAAATAAAGTTTTTTATTATGCTGAGAGCGCAATATTTTTATCTGTTAAAAATCTTCTTCAGAGCATATTATCTTAATAAAAAGACAATTTTATGAAAAAGATTTTTAACAGATCGAAATATTGCAATATCAGCAGTTTCGACCAACATCGTCGACCCATCTTCAGCTTCAAGAAAACCACTCTCAATGAAGAAAAGTCAGTACGTCAGTGGGAGACTTCCTGTATGCATGTGTGTACGTTTTATATATATATATATATATATATATATATATATATATATATATATATATATATATATATATATAAAGAAAAAGCTTAAAAATCAGCTATTATGCGGTTATGGTATCATTTCCACTCACAGGTATCTGAATATACCCATGATCTTCATCAGACCACTATCTTTATTGAAAATGGTATACAGATAAATTCTGAGGTTTCTTTTATATATTTTCTCTTGATCCCTGTGATGGTATCGGGTTTCAATTAATCTTATCTTTTTAGGATGTTTTTAGCTCTATCAATTGCTACTATTGTAAATTATTACATCATAAAAGTACTTGGGTACCTCGCATGGTGTAATGATTTTTTTAAAAAACGAGGCTAACAAACCGTTGTTAATGAGTTCGATTCTCACTGGGAGATAATTCTGGCGTTGTGTCAAACTAAGTGATGTTTATCCAACAATGTCAATGGATATCATCATCATCATCATCATGTCGCGCAAAACAGCATCTGGTAGCTGACGATAGGTGTGGCACTACACCTCAGCAAAACATCTGCCTGGTCTAGCACAAATGAAAAGAGGATAGACTCCCTTGTTCAGCTGATGCTGACTATAGGCTACTTTGCTGACTACTATTCCTCATCATCATCATCATCATCATCATGTTGTGCAGGCAGCACGGATATCCATGACTATCTCTCGCCAACCTTCCCTATCATTCGTTGTCCCTGGGAGATCCTCTGCGCATAGTTGGCCACATATGTGCTTGATTTCTTCACATAAAAGATTTATATAATTTGCTTGAAGCATTGTGTTTATATTGATTTGGTGGTTGGTTTTGAAGGCTATCACAATGCAAGTCTTTTTATCATATGGGTGCTAGAAGGCGGTGGCTGCGGGTCTACATGTCCTGGGAATGACGTTAAACTCTATCTGATGGTGAGGTTCCAGTTTTGGAGGTTTGGGGAATGTGGAGTACCCCTTCATCACCATTGCTCCCTGGTCCACTCTGACTCGGAGTGGTAGTACCTGTTAGGGTCCTATCTATGAGTTAAATAGACAAATGTGTTAATAAAAAAAATTGTATTATCCATTAAGAATTGATTTATTTCAAAACTTTATCGGCATTAAATGACCCACCGAGGTTGATATGCCGTAAAACAAAACAAACCAAACCAAACCAAACAATGCAAGTGTAAAGAAAAATGAGGTAACTATGATGTTGTTTTCTACCTTTGATTTATTTTCTTAATATTTCGGGATAAAGATCCCTTAGTCAGAAGATTTCTGAAAGCTAAGTTCTGGATATGTTACCTTGTGGCAAGGATCTGTTCATGCCGTTTTAAGTCTGGTGATATCTTCCTCCGAATTATTTGTGTGTGTGTGTGTGTGTGTGTGTAAGTGTATATGTCAAAAGCCTAAGAAGAGGTACAAAGATTGCCTGAAGTCGACCATGAAAAGTGTAGTATCGACGAGAAAACCTGGGAGAGTAAAGCTTTGGATCGTGGGCAGTGGAGAAAAACTTTGCAGGAAGGCACAAAGAAATTTGAGACTAACCGTATGCAACATAAACGGTTAAAACGAGATGTTCGCAAGGGGAACGTTAAAGCAGTAGATGACCAAGGGCTTCAAATCGGTATACTATGTGATCAGTGCAGAAAGGCCGTATTTGTGCAGAACTGGCCTGATGAGTCACCAAACTGTGCATCGGCGAAAAGGACCAATAAAATAACCTGTCCTCGCTGGAATAACTTGTGAATGTGGGAAGATGTGCAAGACTTTAGCTGGACTAAAAAGCCACATTCGTGCAGCTCACCGTTGAACTTGTTGAACTTTTTGAAGCTCACCGTTGTATTCTTTGAACTTTTGAACTTTCTTTTTTTTTTCTTTTTTTTTCTTCATTTTTTTTCTTTTTCTTTTTTTTTTTTTTTTTTTCAAGCAATGGCAATACTTGAACACAAGAATAATTGATGCCATATAGTTATTTACTAAGCTTAGCTAAGATATGGCACAAGGCCAGAAGTATGGGGCGCCCAATGAGAATCGAACTCACTAACAATGGTCTGCAAATCTAGCTTGCTAACCATTACACCACGTGAGGTACCCATAATTGATGCCATATAATCATGTAAAAACAACTACACAAAAATGTAAATACAAATGTACAATCTATGCACAATTATCTAACCTCTTGGCATAAAATAACCCGAGACGGGTTGATAAGCCATTAGCATCACTCAATCAACCAACCAATCAGCAAACAAAACCTTTCATATCCTTGTGGGTTATTTCATGCCAAATCATATTTATATAACTATATGTTTTAATAAATTGGTAGAAATAATGTTAATTAACTTCATGTGTATCAATAGATACTGG
>CM042142.1:119295508-119350927 GCA_023376005.1 Doryteuthis pealeii
TTCGACACTATTAATTTACTTTACCGATTTAGCGGCCGAAAGTCCCTGGACCCCCGGCTGGGCCGGGTATGCAAGCTAAGTATCCAAACCAATAAAGATGTCATTATTTTTTACCGAATTTGTTTGTGTGTCTATGTGTGTGTGTTTATATATATATATATATATATATATATATATATATATATATATATATATATATATATGGGAGAAATGTGAGGAGGTTAATCCTACAGTATGTGGAGAAAAGTAGACAAACACGGGATGTTATGGAAACTGGATGTTTATTGTCGACGATGCAACGTTTCGGTCTATTAAACCATCTTCAGGATATAGTTATTGCTTCAATGATGGACATTCTCAAAATGCTGAAACAGAAGGTCGTCAGTAGGGGAGGGGTGGTTGGGGTGGTTAGTAGATTTTCTTCTCTCTAGATGGGGAGTGTCAGAATGGTGGATGGTGGTACCACAGGTGTCAAAAAAATCACACCAACATACCAACCACACACATATAACTTAACGAAAAATCCAGTTCCCCGACACATATAAACAAAAAAAAAACAATTAAACAGACACACACACACACACATACACATATACAGTTATCTTAACCAATCCTCACAATCCAATTTTCTAGACTGACACACACACATATATATTATATATATATATATAATATATATATATATATATATATATATATATATATGTTTGTTTATTTATAAATAAACAAACATCCAAAAATCTTATTCACTTCGCCGAAGGGCATGCGATCTGTTTGTTGTTATTATTCTCTCAAAAACGCCCCCCTTACCTATTATGGTAGAGGCGTGTAGTATCATTTGACAAGCTTAATTTCACTGGGATTGTTAACTGTGGCCGAGGCGATATAGTGTTTCACTAGTGTTTCACTTTGTCTGCTGAAGTCCCGGTTTCGATTTCTGTCGGAGGGAAATCGTTAGTATATATCGCTGATGAGACTTAATAAAGTCGAAACAGTGTGTACGATGTTCTACACACCGAGCGATCCTTTGCTGGGATTACACTTGTCAAGTTCATTTTCTATAAGAAAAAGTATCGAATTTTATGCGATACATGCGTTGTAAGTGCCTTCAAGTAAAAATTTAATATATATATATTATATATATATATATATATATATATATATATATATATATATAAACACATAGACATGCACACACAGACATAAGTAAAATATATGAGAAAAAATTAACAACGAATTAAAGGAAAAAATAATCAATGGAAGAAAACACTAAGTCGGACATAGACTGGTTTTACAATATAAAACAAAACAACGTGTTTATACAACTAGATATCAAAGACATCGACTCCTCAATCACAGAAACAATATTTGATAATGCCTTAAGCTTACCTAAAAAAAAAACATATCAAAATAAAGAAACAACGAACTAAAAATCATTAAACATAGCAGAATTTCAGTATTATCTGTGAGCTAGAAGGAACATACACATCAGCAACACTAGCGGACACATATACAAAACGACACTGGCTGGTACAGAGATGATGGACTGATAGCATGGGCTTATGGACTGCAACGGACCTAAAACATAGAATTGGAAAACAGATTATAAGAATATTCAAACAAATAGGATTCGATATAGATATAAAAACTAATCTAACCCAAACAGTCTTCCTAGACACTACATTCAACTTTTAAAATCAACGTACCAACCATTCAGAAAACAAAATGACAGCTCATTCAAACAAGTACCCAACATAGTTTTAAAAATCCCATAATCCATCAGTCACAAACTATCGGACAACTCATTAAACAAAGCCATCTTCAATAAAGCAAAAGAAGACTATGAAATAGTATAAAAACAACGGGTTTTCAGAACAACTAACGTACACTCTTAGCAGAACAAAAAGATCTAGGAAAATAATTTGGTTTAACCCACCATACAATAAGAATGTTATAACCAATGTAGGAAACATATTTATAAAACTAATAGACAAAAAAACTTCATAATATATCTAATATGAATAAAGTAAGACTCAGCTATTGCTACACAGAAAATATGCTATAAATAATGAAAAAGCACAATAAAAAAACACCACAAGCAACAAAAAACCCACCTGTAATTGGAAAAACAAACATGAATGTACTTTAACTGGAAATTGTCTTCAAAAATAGTATACCAAACCACTATAAGATCAAAACAATACTCAGAAAAATATACATTGAAGGCATCTAAAAACAAAGAAGCTACGCACAGAAGACATCATTTGACAATTTTAAAAATATAAATACAGCATAAAACTTTACAGACTCATTTGGGAAACAAAAAATTCAAACCAAAACACACCAGAAATATTCTGGAAAATAAGGAAAATAACACCTGCTAACAACAATCTAACAAGACACTGTAACCTTTTAACTTGTATATATATATATATATATATATATATATATATATATATATATATATATATATATATATGTGGATCTTGCCATTTTCTTTTTTTTTCTTTTTTTTCCCCAGGTGAAGTTTGGTAGTATATTTTTACTAACAAATTATTTTTTTTTACCGCAAAGGTTTACTAATAGGATTATTATATTATATATACTAGCAAAATAAAAAACACCCTCCCATTGGTTTAAAAATTAATTTTTGAAAGATATTGTCTGAGAGGTGGGAGTTAAAAATGTCAGGGTTTGTATCATAAGTAAGTAAAATTATCAAATTTATTAAATGAGTAAAAAAATAAGTCAATTAAGAAACATTAGCCATAATAACCTTCCCAGAGCAAAATAAACTACTTAACAAATGATCAAATATAAATTTAAAAAATACATACATTTTTGTTGTTGGCACCCTTCCATCTATTAAAGACGATGGCGTAGTGTCCACTTTTAAAAAAATTATTTGATCTACAGCTAACGTGAGTGGCTGAACAGACCAATTTTTGAATGGCAATCTCTGGTGCGGCGATTGCAAACAAACATTGATGCTTGCTGGAGATGCTGTTGTCTCTTCTTCCTTTTAACTCTCTTTTCTACGGCGACTTCTTTCCTCTCTTTTTCATTCCTTTTTGTTCCTTGTTTGACGAGGAGGCGCCAGGTCGTACGGTCTTCTGTACAAGCCTCCCATGAGTTGATGTCGATGCGGCATGTCTTCATGTCTCTCTTACAGGCGTGGTCTCCCTATCAGTTGGGTGCCCTCTACTAGTTCACCATACAGTAGGTCTTTGGGGGATGCGGCCTTTGTCCATCATTCTGACATGGCCCAGCCAACAAAAAACAAAAATAATCCTGACACTAATAGAAATAAATATAACAATAATAACAATATCAATAACATATTAAAAAAAATAAAGTCGTCGGGGCGGCCTAAAGTCGGTATCAGCCAATCAGCGAGGGAGTCTATCCCCTTTTCACTAGCGCTATACCAAGGAGATTATTTTAGCGCCTGAGGTGGAGCGCCACACCTACCGTCAGCTCCTTACTTTACCGCACAGATCCCTGTGCTACTCATATGCTGAGTTGGCGAGGACCGGTATCGAACTAGGAACCTTGTGGTTTCTAGCCGAACGCTCTACCGACTGAGCTAACCCGAACAAAATAAATTAAAAACAATATAGGAAAAATAAAGTAGCAAATTTTTTTTAAAAAAGCAATAAATTAGTATTTCACGCGAAATAAACACATCAGAGTTGAATACTCCCAAAGATATTCCCAGCATGCAACACAAACGGAATCTAAATCAAGCAAGTCAACCCTTTCCACAATGCACCACACCAAACCAAACCCACCAATAAATGCAATCTTGGGTTATAGGACCTTGACACCAATAGGCACCCCAGCCCAAATCCGTTTTGAAAGTAACTGAATTTTGCTTTTCACCGCTTGTTAGTAAACAAAACAGTCGGCCGATAAAAACCAGTAACATTTTTATACTGAAATAGTTTTTGATCTTAATAAAAATAAAAAGATTAGTTATTTTATGTTGTTTTTGTTAACATATGTGAAAAAATTAATGGTAATTTATGAGGAAGTGCGTCCTGCCTCAGAAATTGCTACCCGGTGACTATTAAAATAACGTCCCCTTGAAAGAAAACAACCAGCTTAGGGCGTTAAATGCATTTTAGAGGGGGGGGCTTCTCTTTTTTGATATGAACAAATGGAGATGGGTGAATAGATATATATAAACAAAATAAAAAATGAACAAATTGAGATAGATAGATAGATAGATAGATAGAAAGATAAATATCCATCTTCATATCTAAACAAGAATTACGACAAATTTCTATAAATAAACAAGAATCACGACAAATTTCTATAAATAAATTTCTAAACAAATTACGATAAATAAATAAGAATTACGACAAAAAAAGAGAACCCCCCACTCTAAAATACATTTAACACCCTAAGTTGGTTGTTTTCTTTCAAGTAACACAACCGAGACGACATAGCTGAGGACGTTATTTTAATAGTCACCGGGTGGCAATTTCTGAGACCGGGACACACTTCCTCATAAATTAATTTTGCACTAAAGATAAACTAATATTGTTATTTTAAAAAAATAAAACTTAAAACGAAAAACGTTTATTTATTTTCCATGTGCCTCTACGGATAGTTAATATTAAAAAGTATTTATTTTAAAAAAGATTTTGCTAGGGTTAGGGTTAGGGGTTAGGGTTAGGGTTAGCTGTTATTATTATAACCTTATAATATACTTTTTATAGCTTTAATCATTCCTGTGTTAAACGTGTCTAACGTTAAAAGTTTTATAATTAAAAAAGAATTGCTATTGAATTAACAACAACAACATGAAAAAAGTAAAGTGTCTTTAATATAAAAACATGCCTTGCGTTTTATAGTCTTATAATTCTTTTTTTTAAATGCGTCTAAAAATCGTCTGTTAACAAACAACCGAATTTTAACGGTGAAAAGCAAAACATGTCCTTTTGAATCTAGGTCTCACCTGGGGGTGCTTAATGGTGTCAAGGTCCGGGTTATATTGTGTTAGGTATACAATTACTGACTTTAACCACCTTACTTACCAGTGTGTGCAGGTGTCAGATGCACCCACCATTTGCATCGTTTTCACGCCAGAATGATATGATACGTCAGTGGTTGTTTCATTGAAGACAGCTGCATCTGATTTTCTTTGTAATTGATTTTTCACCAATAAGACAAAGCGTGTTTATTTGACATCTGTAGTTAAAAAGTTAAACAATGACCATCTTATGATATTTCTCCTCTCTCTCTCTCTCTCTCTCTCTCTCTCTCTCTCTCTCTCTCTCTCTCTCTTTCTACAGAGCTCATTTGTTTTCAAAATATATACCTCTTATCTTAATTGCCCTCATCTCTGTCTGTCTGTCTGCTCCTCTCTCTCTCTCTCTTCTCTCTCTCTCTCTCTCTCTCTCTCTCTCTCTCTCTCTTCTACAGAGCTCATTTGTTTTCAAATATACCTCTTATCTTAATTGCCCTCATCTCTGTCTGTCTGTCTGCCTCTCTCTCTCTCTCTCTCTCTCTCTCTCTCTCTCTCTCTCTCTCTCTCTCTCTCTCTCTCTCTCTCTCTCTCTTTTACAGAGCTCATTTGTTTTCAAAATACACCTCTTATCTTAATTACCCTCTCTCTCTCTCTCTCTCTCTCTCTCTCTCTCTCTCTCTCTCTCTCTCTCTCTCTCTCTCTCTCTATCTATCTATCTATCTATCTCTTCCATGTATCTCTTTGATACAACCCATTTGCCCCCCCCCTTTCTCTGTCTCTCTCTTTCTGGAGCATTGGGTAAAGTGGAGTACCCCTTCATCACCATTGCTCCCAGGTCCACTCTGCCCGCAGTGGTAGTACCTGTTAGGGTCCTATCTATGAATTAAACAGAAAAAAACGAGTTTTTTTTTAAATATATTTCCCATCAAGAATCAATAAAAACCGTCTTTGGCATAAAATAAACCAACAAGGGTTGACATGCCTAAAACCCACCCAACCAACCAACAAATTGCAGAACAGGTACGTGACCTTACGTGACCTCTTCTCCAATATTCTGCCAGGTCAGAGTCACATATGGAAGTAGGGCCGCAGTTAACAGGGAAAAAAAAAAAAAAAAAAAAAAAAAAAACAGGGCCAATATCTTTGCATAACAAATTTAATTTCAGGACATACCCATAGTGGAATAATCGTGTGTAGGAGGGGACAAATAAGCGCTATAAAAAATGCCCTTGATGACAGGAGAGAGAGAGAGATGTGGCTTGCATATTTATGAAATATTTAATCAGGTTGTGAAGAGATTTACTCTGGACAGGAATATTCTTTATCCAAATGCCATGTCTCTGCTCTGTGAGAGGACAGCTGTTGTGTAATAATATACTACAATGAAACCTAATGCAGGTCAGGCTGGTACCCTGAATTTCTCATATATATATATATATTATATATATATATATATATATATGTATGTATAGAATATGTGTAGGTGTTTGTGCGTGAGAGTGTTTGCATGTTTATTTACTTACGTACCGTTGTTTTTATGTATATCAGTCGGGGGAATAAGTTTATTTATACAAAGTTATGATATGCAGGTATATACACACATGCACGAACACATACACACACACACCACACACACACACACACATATATATATATATATATATATATATATATATAGAGAGAGAGAGAGAGAGAGAGAGAGAGAAGAGAGAGAGAGAGAGAGATTAATTTATATACACTCTCATACCTAGAAGCTTGAATAGAACTTACTCTTACATGAACGTCTTCAGCATTCACTTTATAACGACTAGGAAGTTTTCTGACTGACAGATATCAAAAAGAAAGAAAGTAAAAATTATAATATATATATATATATATTATATATATATTAATATATATATATATATATGATAAGTTGTAAACTTGTAAACAAGGTATGTTTGGAATGGCTTTTTTTTGCCGACAATTTTTGGGAGAATATGTGCTAAATTAGAGTCGTATATATATATATATTGCATAAATGAAGTAATAAGAAAACTGTATATATATATATATATATATATATATATATATATATATATATATATATATATATATATATATATGCATAAATTAAGTAATAATAAAAATGTATATATATATATTATATATATATATACATTTACACATAAATATAATATTAGATATACATTTATTTATTATAAGTACTAGCAAATATATGCACCCTCCGGGTGCAAGTATTTAAGTTTTAATATAATAAAATATCATATTAAATTAGAAAGGCTAATGAAACTAAATAAGAATACAGATAAAAAGATTTGAAACAGAGGGAGTATAATAAAAGATTTGAAACAGAGGGAGTATAATAAAAGATTTGAAACAGAGGGAGTATAATAAAAAATGGAACAACTGAAACTTACTCTTCCATCACTCGCATTTTTTCATTGTTATTTTTTCTAATTTAAGTATTTAGTTATAAGAGGAAGTAAAGAATAAAATGACAGTTATTTTATCTTGTTAATGGGATTTCATTTAAGATTCATTGAAGAGATTTTTGCTTATATTCATTAAAATAAAACCAAACAGTTAGAAATCAATAATACTAAGCACATATTTATTAAATTTGATTTTTTTATATTAATATGCAAATTAGCCTTCCCGTTCACACTGTAAACCGCTATTTTGTTGTATATATAAATATAATTGCATGTTGTCAGTATGGAGACATAGTTAACAGTATTAATAAAGTAAGACAGTTTTATTAATAATTGAGGTTTAGATAAAAATAAAATCATGGAGAATGTGATGTCAATAACTAAGAGAATTGTGACTTGAGTAGGAATATAGTTTCGGTTACAGACAGAAAAACACACAATCTCCATTATAATAAGACTAGCAAATATATGCACCCTCCGGGTGCAAGTATTTAAGTTTTAATATAATAAAATATCATATTAAATTAGAAAGGCTAATGAAACTGACTAAGAATGCAGATAGAAAGATCTGCAACAGAGGGGGTATAATCGAAAAATAGAACAACTTTGAAACTAACTATTCCATCATTTTCCATTACTCCGCTCTTTCATTGGTAAATTTTCCTAATTTAACTATTTAGTTAAAATAGGAAGTAAAGGATAATATTACAGTTATTTCTTCTTGTAAATAAATTTCTTTTAAGATTTATCCACGAGATTTTTGTTTATATTTCTTAAGATAAAAAACCAAACAATTAGAAATCAATAATACCAAGCACATATGTATTAAAATAAAATTTTAAATATCAATATGCAAATTAGCCTTCTCGTTCAAACTGTAAACCGCTATTTTGTTGTATATATAAATACAATTGCATGTTATTAGTACGTAGATATGGTCAACAGTATTAATAATGTAAAACAATTTTTATTAATAACTGAAGGTTTAAAAGAATGAAATCATGGAGAATTTGACGTAAATAATTAAGAGAATTGTGACTTGAGTAGTAATATAGTTTCGGTTACAGACAGAAAAACACACAATCTCCATTATAATAAGATATATGTGTCTATATTAGATAAATAAAGAGATAAGAAAAAAGTATACACACACACACACACACATATATATATATATATATATATTATTATTATGGTATACACAGGAACAACCTACTCGAGTTTCCCCATAAAGATCTTCTGAGTTAAATCCACTGAATTAATCAAGGTATTGATTAATTGCAGCCGATTGCACGCGTGTATTTCACCAGTAAGTCACCATTTTTTTATATAATCACACACACACACACACATATATATATATATAATATTTATATAAAATATATATATATATATATATTATATATATAAATATTCTTATATATATATATATATATATATATATATATATATATATATATTCTTTTATATATATATATATATATATATATATTATATATATATATAAATCACACCAAAACATACCAGCCACATATTCAAATTAAAATATACTAACAGATACACAGAAAGACAGTTAAACTTAAAATCAAGTTAAATATACACACATAGAGACATAAGATAAACACCACAGTATAAAAACAAATAGATAGACAGAAAGTTGTTTTTTTAATAAAAAAATAAAAATTTTAAAAAGTTAAATTCAAATCCAAGTCAAATATATAAATAAACACACAGAAATTATGGATACTACTGAAAAAAAAAAATAGACAAATGGATGGACAGAAAGATTTAAAAAACAAAACTCACACATACACAACTAACGACAAATCCAGCTCCCAAACACACATACACATACTCATCCATTTTGACCCATCCTTATCATCCAACATTCTGACCAAACACCTGCATCTCCATATAACACTCCCCATCTAGAGGGAAGAAAATCCACTTCCCCATCCCCCCAGCCCCTACTGACAACCTACTGTTTTTCACCATTCTGAAAATGTCCTTCATTGAAGCAAGAACTGGGCTTTGGTCCTGATGATGGTCAAAATGGCCGAAACGTTGCATCGTCGACAATAAACATCCAGTTTCCATAACATCCCGTGTTTGTCTACTTTTCTCCACATGTATATAAATATATAAGAATATTATATAGAACGATATGTGTATATATATATATATATATATATATATATATATATATATATATATATTTTAATTAAAAAGTAAGTGAATCCAATACTCCATAATATCGAGTTCATTCATTTATTTATTTTTAATGCTTCACAATAACGCCTAATTTAAAAAAACATTTTTAAAAAAAAAATATATATATATATTATATATATATGTTTCTATATAAATATTCTTATATATATATATATATATATATATATATTATATATATATATATATATATATATATATATATATAAAAGAAGACACACATGCTCACATATATATACATACATCTATAAATATATATATACACACATACGCATATATCTACATGTGCATACACACACACACACACACACACACATATATATATATGTGTGTGTGTGTGAGAGCGAGTGTGTGTGTGTGTGTGTGTGTGTGAACGAGACTTATAAAGCTGGGTATCACTATGGGGTGTCAGAAAGCAGTGAAAATAGATTTCGAGGTCGAGGAAACGAGTTTAAGAGAGATCCAGAGGGTGTAGGTCAAAGTGTCCTCACCCTTGTGTATTTGATTGGTGCCACATGCTCGTGACAAATTTCCTTCGAGCTGACTCGAAACATGCAGTGCATTATCAACAGCAACAGGTCAGCAGAGAGAGAGAGAAAAAAGTGAAGGTTTATATAAGAAAACGATATTTGTCCATAGCTGGAAGGGACAATAGTTGGATCCATACCTTTCCCAAGGGGGGTATTAGCGCTATGGGAAATGCAGACAAGCTCGTCTAGGATTTGAACTCGTTTCGTCGTTTCTATTTTCTAAAAACCATAACCGTTACACCACGCGCCTCCATTGGAAGCCTTTTTTTGTTAGACGAAAGTATAATAAGAGTAAATTGACTAAAACAACAGTGGATTGTCGAGGGTATATGTCATGACGTGCAACACTCTACTTTGGCCCTTACTTAAGCTTGACGGGCCGGCAGAACCCCTCACCCTTCAATCAATCGGGTGGACACATCAAGTCTTAGCACCTATATGACTGCTAAAGGCAGACTGGGCTCTTTAACCCTGGCCAGGTAACCAGTCTAGGAGAAGGAAAACTCTGAATTCAAACCTGTTAAATTCCGCTTAAGAAATTGACCTTGTGTCACATCCTGTTCGTGCGGAGGAGTTGGTAAATATATATATGACTGCTCCGAGCCTATTGCACTTGGCTCGGAGCTGTCATATAGGTGCTAAGACTTAATGTGACCAGCCGATTAATTGGAGGGTGAGGGGCTCTGCCCGCCCGTCTAGCTTAAGTAAGGAACCCCGCAACCCTTTTTATCATATAGGTGCTAGAAGGCGGTGACAGAGGAACTTATTGTCCTGGGTATGACTTTAAACTGCATCTAATGGTGAAGTTTCAATTCTGGGGCTCTGGGAAGTATTACTTCCAGGTCCACCCTGACTCGGATGAGTAGTGTCCCATCTATGGGTTAAATAGAAGAAAATAAGTTAAAAATGAGGGTAATTTATGAGGAAGACTGTCCCGGTCTCCTGCCTCAAAACTTGCTACCGGTGATTGCTGAAAAACCAGCCCCAGCTACGATTGAAGTTCGTAGCCGAAGCAATAGATAGATATGAAGATGACTAGATAGATAGATAGATAGATTTTTTTTTATTAAAATATAAAAGAATATATCTAAATACTCAGATTTTCTTTTATTCATGATGGTTTAATGTCTTGTTTTTAGTTTAAATAAACAAGAATATCTAAATATTTTGTTTCTTTTTACGTGTAATTGATTGTTGGAAATAAATATATTAAAATAAAATGAAAATACCGAAAAAAATAAACGTTTTGGATTTTTTTATATGTCAGTGAATGTCGAAAAAAACAAAAAACAAAACAAAACGCCCCAAGTTGGTTGTTTACTTTCAAGTGACACTGCTTCGGCTACAGACTTTTGAGGCAGGAGACCGGGACGCACTTCCTCATAAATTTCCAAAATGTGTTTTAAAAATTCAGTTAAAAAAAGAATTCTTGATACCCAACAAGAATGAATAGAACAATATGTCTTTGGCATAAAATAACCTAATGGGTTGATATGCCGTAAAACCTAAAGTTTTTTTCTGGTATGAATTTAACCTACATCTAGTGGTGAATTTCCAATTCTGGAAGTCTGGGTAGTGTGGAGTACACTTCAATGCCATTTCTCTCAGGTTCTCAACAAAGAAGGTAACACTTTCAATGAAATTCTTAGATATGGTTGGTTGGTTGGTTGGTTGGCTGGTTGGTTGGATTTTACGACATGTCAACTCTTGTTGGGTTATTTTATACTATAAAACATTTAGTTTTATTAGTTCTTGATGGGTATTCAAAATTTTCTTAAATACATTTTAAACTAATTTTTTTATTTAATCCATTGATGGGGCCCTAACAGGTACTAACACACCGTTCCAGAGTGGACCTGGGATTAATGGCGATGAACGGGTACTTCAAAGCTCCCCAAAGCTCCAGAATCGGAACTTCACCATTAGATGCAGTTTGACGTCATACACAGAACGCTGAGACCCTCAGCGAACGCTTTCTAGCACACACACACACACACACACACATATATATATATATGTGTGTGTGTGTGTGTGTGTGTGTGTGTGTGTGTGTGTGTTTGTTTGTGTGCGCGCGGCATAAGTAACGCCCTTTTAATTTCATATCTTGAAATTATAATGTATATTTTCTTTAATTAATTTGCTAAATCTTTTTTTTTTCAGATATTTTATACAACCATAAGATTAACAAAGGAACAGAGAGTAAAATCAATTCAATTCTACTATCAAAACAATAAAAATGGCTTTAATTTTGTTCCACTTAAACAAAGGGTGTTACTTATGCCGCAGCCTGTATATGATATTAAAAAAAGGGTTGGGAATTTGCCATGAGAGCAATGGGATTGGGACAATCATATAGGTGCTAGGGCTTGACGTGACCAGCCGATTGATGGAAGGAGGCCCCTCCCACCGTCCGCCTGGCCTAAGTGGAGTGTTACGAGTCATGGACTGCTCAACCACCAGGATTCCGTCCTTAAGCATCACGGGTTGCCTCCCAAGGCCAACGGTGGGAGGGAATTTTACCCCTCTGCTGAGGTGGAGACGGCGTATTCTACAGTCCTAGCCGAAAGGGCAGCAGAATTTTTGGGTTACCAAATTAAACCAAAGTCACTATCAGCTTTCTAACCATCTCATTATTCTAATCATAGTTCATTATTATCATCATGTTACGCTAACTGCACGGATTCCCATCTCTCGCCACCCGTCCCTATCAGTCATCGTTCCTGACAAATCCTCTTCACGGCATCCAGTCTCTGCACAGAGCTGATCAATGTAAGTCTTTGCTGATCGGCCTACTCTAGTGTGTCCATGTGTACGTTTCCACAGAGAACGTCACTTATGAGTGTTGCATAATCTATGGTAGCATAGATTATTGACAACACTGTGTAGCGTAAATGGAAATTTACAGACGGTTAGGGACCTTTGACCCCAGGGGCGGAAAACCCGCGAATCACGTGAAGTCACATGAGAGCTAGTTAACTCATTATTTCCAAAGAGGATCCTAAGCAAGAAAGATGTTTCTTGCTTAGTTGAACTCACCTGCACGCGTGCTGTGTTTAAGCTAGTAAGAAAAGAAACTTAGTTAAGTAAATAAAAGACTTTAAAAGAACAGTATGGTGTTGTTGGTTGAAGCATGTCTTAGCAAGAAGACTGACCAAGAAAGAAAATGAATCAAGAAATGAAGAACCAACAAGATAAAAGTCAAAGTTAGACGATCGAATGGCCAAACAAGCGAAGAAGAAAGAAAGTTATGCATCTCTGTCTGTCTACCTCCCCCCTCTCTCTCTCTCTCTCTCTCTCTCTCTCTCTCTCTCTCTCTCTCTCTCTGACACAAAAGATCGCTTGTGTATATACCCAGCATCTCTCTATATATACCCTATCTCTCTCTCCTCTACAGTAAGAGAACATTGTGTATATGCCCGCAACATGACCATGTGGGTGTGGCTATATAACATGAGTTCGGCCTTGCTTCTTCAGTAGTATCTAGTATGTCTTGTTCGTCTTAATTGGATGGTTTGTATGATAGCATGTAATTGGTCGTAGGGCAGCTTTTTTGTAGGGTGCTACTTCCAGAATTTGGCCAGGACAGCACACAGCATCCATGTGTAGTTCTTATTAAGCCTTTTTCCAAGTGTTCCATTTGAGTCCACGAGGTGCAGCCATAGAGTAGCATTTACACGGCTATCCCGCTTTATTTCATCAGAGAGATCAGAAATTCATACTGCCTTTTTTCTTCCATTCTGAACTGGATTGAATTTAAAAGTATTTTATAATTTGCTTGAAGTATTGTGTTTATATTGGTTTGGTGGTTGGTTTTTGAAAGCTATCACAATGCAAGTGTACAGAAAAATAAGGTAACTATGATGTTGTTTTGTTTACCTTTGATTTACTCTTAATATTTGGAGATAATATCTCTTCGTCAGAAGATTTCTGATCGTCTGGAGCTGTTGCTAGGAATTGTCCATTCTGTTTTATAATTATATATATATATATGCCTTATATCTTCCAAATTATGGAAGCGCGTGGTGTAATGGTTAAAGTAATGTGAAATGGACTCGTCGCCCCGAGTTCAAATTCTAGACGTGGTAATTGCATTTCACTTAGCGCTAATACCCTTGGGAAAGGTATGAATCCTACTCTGCCTCCAGCTATGGATAAATAGTTGGGCAGAACTGGGCTCTTTAACCTTGGTTAGGCAACCGGTCTAGGAGAAGGAAAACTCTGAATTCAAACCTGCTGAACTCCGCTTAAGTAATTGACCTTGTGTCGCATCCTGCTCGTGCGGAGGGGTTGGTAAATATATATATCTTCCAAATTCTTTGCGTGTGTGTATGTGTAAGTTTGTGTGTGTGTGTGTGTGTGTTGTGTGTGTCTGTCTGTCTGTCTGTCTATCTGCTTATCCAACAATGTCTGATTATCATTCCAGGTTTGGCCTACCGTTTTTTGTTTTATTATTAAGCTGTAGTTTGTTTATTTGTGTGTGTGAATTGAATTTGTTTTTGTTTTGTTTGTTTGTTTTTCGGATGGGGCAGGGCTATTCTCACACATACTAGTCAAAAATTTAAAGTATTGGGTTGGTGAAGCTCTTGATCAGGTGCTTATCTATATATAACAAGGTTTCTAATTACAAATCAAGTTTGAGATCTTCCAACATTTTTAGGGGGAGGAGAGGAAACAAAATATCTTGTTTTTATCTTTTGTTTTATCATCCTTACAAACTTAGCTAAAACGTTCTAGAAATACTAACCAAAAGAGTTGGGTTGGTGATACTCATTATCACGTGCTTATCTAGGTATAAGTAGGTTTCTCATTTCAAATAAAGATAGGAAGATATTTCTGTAATTTCTAATTACAAACTAGGTTATTTCCTATAAGTCTAACATAAACAAAGGGGAACCACTCTTGACTGATAAATTATTTATTAGGAAAAAAGAAGACGGGGTTAGAGTTAGGGTTAGGGTTGGTTTAATGGGAAAATAAATTAATAATTCATCAATCAAGAGTGGTTCCCCTTTATTTATGTTAGACTTATAGGAAATAACCACAAACTAAATTGATTTTGACTTTTTTTTATCCTTTCAAATATTGCTAAAATATTTCAGAAGCTGTGACCAAAGCACTGGGTTGGTGAGGCTAGTTATCAGGTGCTTACCTAAGTATAGGAAGGCTTCTAATTTCAAATAAGAAAATCTTCATTCTGAACTGAGTTGCTTTATCTTCTATCTTAGACGGTATTAGAAGCAATAATCAAAGTGCTGGGTTGGTGAGACTTATTATCAGATACATATCTCAGTATTAGAAGGTTTCTAATTTCAAATAAAGTCACATCTTTCCCCTATCCTGTTAATGCCTAGAATACCCTAACGTCATCCTCCGCAGAAGCGGTAAGACCCCCTCCAAAAAGGAGTGTCCTGGTTATGACTGCATCCAGTGGTGAGGCTCTGGAGCTGTAGATAATGTGGGGTTACCCATTCATTACTCCCATGTCCACTCTGATCTCCAATGGTAGTACTTGTTAGTGCCCCATCTATGAGTCAAATAGATCTGTTTGAAAATTATTGGTATTAGATACGAATACTTGAAACCATATAACAGCATGTGAATTATTAGCATTAAGAATTGTTACTTAAAGTTAAGATTGTTTAGATATGCGGATTCTCGATGCCGTACAGAACATTATCACATGCTTATCTAAGAGGAGGAATGGTTCTGATTTCAAACGAAGACCGCAAAATATTTCTGCGTTGTTTCGTTGCAAACTAAGTTGATTTTATCTTCATTATTGCAATAACTTACATTTTCAGTATAATGATTTCGTTGTAGATTAAATGATCCTGAGTTTAGGGGCAATGGAGGGATACTCCACACTCCCCAGATCTCCAGAAGTGGACCGCCCTGTCGTCTGGGGCGTTAGAATGCTCCGACTGCACCTCTGCAGAGGGGTAAGACTCCCCCAAATGGAGGCACCTGTTGGTCGTGGGTGGCTACCCGTGATGCTTAAGGATAGAACCCAGGTGGTTGAGCAGTCCATGAGTTGCAATACTCCACTTTGGTCCTTATTTAGGCTAGACGGGCGGTCGGAAAGGCCCCCTCCGATCAATCGGCTGGTCACGTCAAGCCCTAGCATCTATATGATTGGCCCAACCCTATTGCCCTTATGGCAAGCCCCAACCCTTTTTGTCATATGGGTGCTAGAAGGCGGTAGCTGAGGGTCTACATGTCTTGGAAATGACGTTAAATTCAATCAGATGGCGAGGTGCCAGTTTTGGAGGTTTGGGGAATGTGGAGTACCCCTTCATCACCATTGCTCTCTGGGTGGAGGGAGTGGTCTTACCAGTTAGCATATTCTAAGCCCCATCGGCAGGGCCGGTAACCAGGTAAAGACTAAGCACATGTTCACAGTTTAAAATTTGAATAAAATATACATACCAAAAGCTAAAATACCAAATTTTGGCATTAAATTACCCACAGAGCTTGATATGCCGTTAAACAAAACTTAAACTCAAATACCCAGCTGAGACTGTATTTCGATAGTTTATTTCTGGCTGGTTGGTTCGTTGGTTGGTTCGTTGGTTGGTAAGATTTTACGGCATGTCACACCTTGTTGGGTTATTTTATGCCGAAGACATTTTGCTTTATTCATTCTTGATGAGTTTACAATTTTTAAAACTTATATTTATATTTTAATACATTTCTAACTCCTTTTTGTCTTATTCAACCCATAGATGGGACCTTAACAAGTACTACCACTTCGGATCATAGGGGGCTTGGAAGTAATGGCGATTAAGGGGTACTCCACATTCCCCAGATATACATAATTGGAACTTCACCACTAGATACAGTTTAACTTTGGGTCAGAGTGGACCTGGGAGTAATGTCAATGAAGAGGTACTCCACACTCCCCAGAGATCCAGAATTGGAACTTCACCACTAGATGCAGTTTAACTTTGGGTCAGAGTGAACCTGGGAGTAATGTCAATGAAGGGGTACTCCACACTCCCCAGAGATCCAGAATTGGAACTCCACCACTAGATACAGTTTAACTTTGGGTCAGAGTGAACCTGGGAGTAATGTCAATGAAGGGGTACTCCACACTCCCCCGAGATCCAGAATTGGAACTTCACCACTAGATACAGTTTAACTTTGGGTCAGAGTGAACCTGGGAGTAATGTCAATGAAGGGGTACTCCACACTCCCCAGAGATCCAGAATAGTTTTATAATTTTTTTTTAAACCAGAATAGTTTTATAATTTTTTTTTTTAAACTCTAAAAATCGTCTGTTAACAATTAACCGGATTTTGACGGTGTGAATGGAAAAAAAATCTCCCCACGAATCGAGATCGCAAAAGGGGTGCCTAAACTAAAGGTCATATGGTCCAAAATCTGAAATAGCCACGAGGCAATAGATTTTAACTGCACCTTTGCGATTTCCGAATCTATCACTCTTATTGTCCTTACACTGGAAAAAAAAAATCAACCTTCATATTCAGAACTGAATCTCCATTTCCTGTTCCCTATTCACCGACCCCCCACCACCCCATTCTCCTTGCCAATCATCCCCTTACCAGATGGACATGACATCCCCATAAGCCCCCCCACACACACACACACACACTTCCATCCCCAGTGGATGGGCAGTGAAATTCAATATTATTTTCTAAAAACGAATATTTAAAATCTCAATGTTAGAAAAAAGGAAGTTAAAACGTGTGTGAGTGTGAGTTATGCAATGCATCTTAGCCTTGAACAGAAAGAAGAAAAAAGGCTGCCCAATGGGAGGAGGGAAAAGTGTCTAACAAAGAAAAAGAAAAAGCAAAAAAAAAAAGCGAATTAAAACGGTAGAAAAAATATGACTGAGACAAACAAGCGTTGGCACAACTTACATTTTATATTCTTCATTCATATAATCTACGAGCCCGCGTGAAACTTAAGAAAGAACGCATTGATTGGTATCCAGTTGTGACGAAAGTTCTGTCCGAATTTTTTTTTTTTTTTTTTTCCTACGGGAAATCTTGAACAAGATTTAATAAAGTCCAATCCTTAACTGATACTAGCAAATATATGCATCCTCCGGTTGCAAGTATTTAAGTTTTAATGTAATAAAATATTACATTAAATAAGAAATCCTAATGAAACTAAATAACAATTTGAAACAGAGCGGGTATAATCGAAAAATAGAACAACTAAAACTTACTCTTCCATCACTCCCGTCTTTCATTGTTAATTTTTACTATGTCAACTATTTAGTTAAAGTGAACTTACGGTTTAGGGGTTTGAGGATTAAGGTTGTTTTTGATTACGTATTGCTTAAAAAAAACAACAACCCACCCCCAAATTACTATACATTTAATTAACCATTGAAATTAATTAACGGTGGACACATTAGTCTCAGTTGTTTGTGTTAGTATTGCAATGAATAATTTCAATTAAACTTGATTTTTAAAAAATATTTCTCAACATTAAATGTATAGTATTTGGGTTTTCTGTTGTTTTTTAAGCAATACGTAATTAAAAACAACCTTAATCCCCAAACTCCTAAACCATAACCCAATTCGCAAAAAAGTTGATTCATACACTGTAGGTAAACTGTCATGGATCACCACCAAATAAGTTTCCGTTTTAATTTTGACGACGATTTGCAAGTTTAATTCCAAGAAAATAAGACTTTTAATCGGGCTTGGTTCCTTATAGTGAATATCGTTTGCTAGAAAACGGATTTCATGGAATATCATCACACAGAAATAATTGCTTAGTTAGAAGAATCGTTTACCCGAAAAATCAACAAGTGAAATTTAAAGAAAAATAACTTTTATATATAAATCGGATTTTTTTTTTAATTTTGTATAATTTCAAAATAACACCATGTTGTAAATCGTATTTGTTTATTTACGATTAAAAAAATACCAAATAAGATTGATTCAAGAAGAATTTTAAAAGTAAAATATCTTTTTTCCGTAAATTCATCGCTAATTTTTTTTTATTCTCATGAAGTTTATTGTTTTTTAGCTTCAAGATTTAGTTAAAACAAGTAATAAAAAAAACTCTGAATGAAAACAACAACAAAAAACATTAAAAAAAACAAGTTCGTAGGAGTTTAAAAACAAACATTGCGTCTTAAAGATATTAACTTTTTTCAAAAGATCATTTCATTTTATTTTACTTTCTCCTCACATATATTTGGAAAGCGCGTGGTGTAATGGTTAAAGTCATGGGAAATGGACTCATCGCCACGAGTTCAAATCCTGGACGTGATAATTGCATTTCACTTAGCGCTAATACCCTTGGGAAAGGTATGAATCCTACTCTCCCTCCAGCTATGGATAAATATGTAGGGCAGACTGGGCTCTTTAACCTTGGTTAGGCAACCGGTTTAGGAGAAGGAAAACTCTGAATTCAAACCTGCTGAACTCCGCTTAAGAAATTGACCTTGTGTCACATCCTGCTCATGCGAAGGGGTTGGTAAATATATATATATGTTCATCATCATCATCATGTCGCGCAAGCAGCACGGATATCTATGACAATCTCTCGCCAACCTTCCCTATCACTCATTGCCCCTGGGAGGTCCTCTGCGCAGCATCCAGAATCCTCGCATAGTTGGTCAATGTAGGTCCTTAATGGGCGTCCTACGTTAGCATGTCCATATGTTGGCTTCCACAGGAGAACGTCGCTTATGAGCTCGTTCCCGCTTCTCCAGCAGTGTCCTGCATGCCTAGTCCGTCTCACCCGGATGGTTTGTGAGATGGGGGGCAAGTGACCATATAGTTGCTTCTTTGTGGGATGCTGCTTCCACGACTTGTTCAAGACTGCACGCAACATTCTGGTGCAGCTCCCATCTAGCTTATTCTCAAGGCGCTTTGTTAGGGTCCAGGTGGTGCAGCCATACAGCAGTACTGATATAACCACAGCCTGGAAGAATTGTCGCTTTAGCTTGTCAGTGAGATCGGATTTCCATATTACTGATAATTTGTTTGTGGCCGCCTATGCCTTTCCTAGACGTGTATTAAAAGCCCGCGTTCGTCCTGACTCTAAAAATTCTTTCATCTCGTAAATTTGGTAGGGGTGAGCCCCGTGTTTTTTTTATCTTGGTTGTAATACTAAAAATTAACCTGAAATAAGTGAATACTCTTCACTATTTAATATTCATGTATGAAATTAAGGTCAATAATCTTGAATATTAACTTTCCTATTTCAGTGAAATTTTAAACAGTATGTATTTTTTGTTTTAATTTGTTCTGTATTGAACCCAGCTACTTACCCTAACGTTTCCATCTTCCTCCCCCTACCACGCCTCGCTAAAAGCTCGCGTTTGTCCTGACTCTAAAAATTCTTTCATCTCGTAAATTTGGTAAGGGTAAGCCCCGTGTTTTTATCTTGGTTGTAATACTAAAAATTAACCTGAAATAAGTAAATATGCTTCATCATTTAATATTCATGTATGAAAGTAAGGTCAATAATCTTATATATATATATATATATATATATATATATATATATGAAGTGGTCAAACAATGTGTTTGAAATGGCGAAGGCCGACAATTTTTGGGGAGATTATGTGCTTAATTAAAGTCATAGCTAATTTGTTAATTAATTAATTATAATTAAATGAATTAGGCGTGCATATCGGTTTAAATGTAAAGCGTAAACAAATCGAGAAAAAGTCGATCTCTGTATGTACATTTCAGCCCATTAGGCCTCATCAGCAGAGCTATAGACAGGGCAGTGCTTTGTGCGTGATTCGAACCCTACCTGTCAGGCTGACAGGCGGGCATTCTAACCACTACACTTGCTGGCTTCCCCAGAATCTCTCGTTTATTTTAAACTGATATGTATATCGCACTTTTTGGGTGACTTATGGCACGACAGTATGAAGTGGTCAAACAATGTGTTTGAAATGGCGAAGGCCGACAATTTTTTTCTCGATTTGTTTACGTTTTACATTTAAACCGATATGCACGCCTAATTCATTTAATTATAATTAATTAATTAACAAATTAGGTATGACTTTAATTAAGCGCATAATCTCCCCCCAAAATATATATATATTATATATATATATATATATATATATATATATAATATAAAATAATAAAATTCGAAGGCAATACAATGCGTAAAAAAATAAAGACAAAAAGATGTTTAAATAAACATCGAAGGCAATACAATGCGTAAAAATTCGAAGGCAATACAATGCGTAAAAAATAAAGACAAAAAGATGTTTAAATAAACATCTTTTTGTCTTTATTTTTTACGCATTGTATTGCCTTCGAATTTTATTATTTTATAACATACTTAACAATGCTTCAAGCAAATTACCAATTACTTTTATATATATATATATATATGTATAAACTGGATTCCTCCTCAATAAATAGGATGCAACACAATTTCAATTTTTAAGCAGATTAAATCTGGGTTCTTTAACCTAGGTATGGCAATTGGTATAGGAGAAGGAAAACTGCTTAAGAAATCGACCTTGTAATGCATTCTGCTTGTGTGAAAGGAGTTAGGTAAATACATACATATATACACCTAGTATATGTAAATACCTTCAGGTACTTGAGCCCCACAGTTGCCATCAACAATAGACTCAATGCAGAGCTTAATCTCCGAATTTCAAATTCTTCCAAAGCATTTGACTGGCTGAAGAGACGGGTCTGGTTCAACAGAGACATCTCCTTGAGAACTAAATGTACAGTATAACACGCCATAGTTCTCTCAATCCTCCTGTTCAGTGCGGAAGCTTGGACGGAATACAAAGCGGATGCCCACAGACTACATGTCTACTACATACTTCAGTATATTAAATGTCAAGTGGTGGCAGCATGTTTCAAACAGGACCATCCTGAAGAGAACTGGAGTCCCTGACATTCACGATATACTTGTCCAGCGCAACCTGAGATGGCCTGGCCACTTAAACAGACTTGGTGATGACAGACTGCCAAAGCAGATGCTGTACTCTCAACTGAGAGAGGGATCATGTGGAATCGCTAGACCAAAGCTCAGGTACAAAGACAACATCAAGAGAAAGCTTAAGGATTTTAACATCTCCATGGGAAGTTGGCAAGACCCAACCAGAGACCGAATAAATTGGAGGAAAAGGATTCGCGTGGTGTCATCATTGAATATGATGGACAACAAGTAATAAAAAATATCTCTTTGAATTTACTCAAGATTAAAGGCACAGATTAAAGATTAATGAATAAAGCAATTTCCTGTCCAATTTGCAACTGAATGATAATTTTCATGATTTTGCACTGAAAATTATTCTATAATCATGCAAATTCTCAATATAATGGAGATAATGAGGAAATACTAATTAGAATCCTTCACTCCTTCTTGATCAATCGGTTGGTCATGTCAAGCACTAGCACCTATATGATTGTCCACACAATTTTCTTCAAATTATTCTTATGGCAAACACCCAACCCCTTGTATCAGGTATGTACAAAAAGGCAGTGGCTGAGAGTCAATCACAAGTTTATCAATTCTACCAATTTATTAATACACATAAAATTAATGATGATTATTTCTACTAATATATCAATACACATGACGTTAATGAAAATTATCTCTACCAATATATTAGTATACATGATGTTAATGAAAATCATTTCTACCAATATATTAATACACATGACATTAATGAAAATCATTTCTACCACTATATTAGTACATATGACGTTAATGAAAATTATTTCTACCAATATATTAGTACACATGACGTTAATTAAATTAATTTCTACCAATACATTAGTACACATGAAGTTAATGGAAATTATTTCTACCAATATATTAATACACATGACATTAATGAAAATCATTTCTACCAATATATTAATACACATGACGTTAATTAAATTCATTTCTACCAATACATTAATACACATGACATTAATGAAAATCATTTCTACCAATATATTAATACACATGAAGTTAATGGAAATTATTTTTACCAATATATTAATATACATAAAATTAAAGAAAATCATTTATACGATTATATCAATTCCCATGAATTTAATGAAAATTATTTCCCTGAATTTATTAATAATACACATGAAGGTAAGGAAAATTATTTTGTAGACAAATCATGCATAAAAAAACAAGATTTGCCATTAAATAATCCATAAGGATTGATATGCCATTTAATCAAACAACCAGCCAACCGACCTACTAAACTTTGATGCCCGTCAATAAATGTTGCGTGGGGAGAAGGAGTAGTGAATATCTTCTGGTGAAAAAAGAAAAGACTAGGTGAGGAAGCAAATATGCTTACACACACACACAAACACACACACACACACACACACACACATATATATAAATATATATATATATGTGTGTGTGTGTGTGTGTGTGTGTGTGTGTGTGAGAGGAAAAGTGGAAGTGAGTCCGACAGTATGTAATATTATGAAAAAATTGAAAAACACAAGTTTATAAACGAGTAATATTTATTTCGCCTACGATGCAGTGTTTCGATCTGTTTCAATAGATCTTCATCAGAGCTTTCGTTAGTTTGAGGAAAAACAGTAAAAGTGTCGCAGAAAATAAGAAATCTATTTTCTGTGATACTTTTATGTTTTTCCCTTAAACTAACGAAAGCCCTGATGAAGATCTAATGAAACAAATCGAAACACTGCAGCATAGGCGAAATAAACATTACTGGTTTATAAACTTGTGTTTTTCAATTTTTTCATAATATTACACACACACACATATATATATATATATATATATAATATATATATATATATATATATAAGTAAGTCGACGGGGCGGCCTAAAGTCGGTATCAGCCAGTCAGCGAGGGAGTCTATCCCCTTTTCAATAATGCTAAACCAAGGAGATTGTTTTAGCATCTGAGGTGGAGCGCCACACCTACCATCAGCTCCTTACTTTACCGCACAGATCCCTGTGCTACTCATACGCTGAGTTGGCGAGGACCGGTATCGAACTAGGAACCTTGTGGTTACTAGCGGAACGTTCTACCGACTGAGCTAACCCGATATATATATATATATATATATATATATATATATATATATATATATATATATATATATATATATATATATATATATATATATATATATATATATATATATATATATATATATATATATATATATATATATATATATATATATATATATATATATATATATATATATATATATATATATGTGTGTGTGTGTGTGTGTGTGTGTGTGTGTGTGTGTGTGTGTGTGTGTGTGTGAATATTTTCATATTTGCATACAAACATTATTAGGAAAATAAAACATACGAATGAGAATATATATATATATATATATATATATATATATATATATATATATATATATATATATATATATATATATATATATATATATATATATATATATATATATATATATATATATATATATATATATATATATATATATAATATATATAATAGAACCCGTATATATATATATATATATATATATATATATATATAAGAACCCGTATATATATATATATATATATATATATATATATATATATATATAAGAACCCGTATATATATATATATATATATATATATATATATATATATATATATATATATATATATATATATATATATGTGTGTGTGTGTGTGTGTGTGTGTGTGTGTGTGAATATTTACATATTTGCATACAAACATTATTAGGAAAATAAAACATACACATGAGAAGTATGATACCTCATCAAATATATCTGTCCACTCCAAATTGCAAACTGGCGATGGGGAGGATGCTGATACATCGCGCCACTAAACACTCTAAAGAGAAGCAGCCATCTTGCCACACTTCATAATATGTCTGTCATTTCAACAGATCGTTACCCATAAAGGAAACACTTGATCCGTCCACAATATAATAGAGTCCAAGGCAGTTATGCGGCTCCCTGTATGCCATATCAAACACAGAGGCAAAATCGAGCGGGAATTTTGCTTAGGTTTCTCCGTTTCAAGTGCTGGGAAAGGTTGACCAACTCACGAGGCGTCCTCTGCACTGAAACCCTAGCAAAAGTTATAAAAATTCTCCCGGTCGTTTCCTGGAAAATTAACTGCGATACATAGGAGTACAATGGACGGCTACGTGCGAACGCAGTGTCTTCTTCGCAACGTGACTTCGTCGGTATAGGCTCACCTTTCCATTCATCGTGCAAGTAGGTCTTTGAAATTTGTGAGACATCTTCTCAGACGAATGTTTGGAACTGGTTGCTTAGTTACCAATCTGCTGTTTAGCGAAAGTGGTAGATTGGCGCAAAAATAACTGCGTTTTTTTTTGGTTTTGTTTTTTTATTTGTTTTTCTTTTTTTTGGTTTTTGGTTTTTTGTTTTATTTTTTGTTTTGTTTTGTTTTTTGGGCAGACTTATTCTGTGATTTAAATTTTATACATTTTAAAGTGAGAATTTTTTCTCCTGACTTATGCTAATTAAATATAATCTTGATTTAACTCCCCCTCTCTCTCTCTCTCTCTCTCTCTCTCTTCTCTCTCTCTCTCTCTCTCTCTCTCTCTCTCTCTCTCATTCTTTTCTTTTCCCTTCTTTTCATTTTTTCATTCCCTTCCATTGAAACAGAATAGTACTCTCACTCCCTCTCTCTATCTTTCCCTTACTCTCTTTTCTCTTTCTTTTTTTCTTTCTTAAAATTTTTCTTATGTGTAGCATGTTTTGTTTTGTTTTTTGGTTTTTTGGTTTTTTGGTTTTTTCTTGTTATTATTATTTCAAATTCTGATACGTGTTTTAGGATAAACTATTAGGTTATTTCCTATAACTCCAACCTAAAATAGGGGAAACCACTCTGAATGAATTTTATCTGTTAATTAATCTACCCATTATTTTCCCATTAAACTAACCCTAAACTAAAACCCTAACCCTAAACCCTAACCCCGTCTTCTTTTTTCCCAGTAGATCAATAAATAAATAAATAATTTATAAAATTCATTCAGAGTGGTTCCCTTTTTTTAGGTTGGTGTTATAGGAAATAACCAATTATTATTTAGCTGTTTTTAAATGATATGTCATATGTCGGGGAAATAATTTTAGAAGACTTCAGTAGCGTAAGTTTTGACGGTAAGTTAAGTTCCGCAGTTTTTAAGTTCACATACTCATTCAAAAAGATAAGACTGAACAACAATTTTAGATCACGATTTTTTTATGAAGAAGAGAAACAAAAGAAAAGTGAAGATAAAAAAATTAGTTGTCATTTGCGGACCTTATCTGTAGGGGTCCAGTTCGTGTTCGAACACGTGCCCCTTTTTCAGTGGAAGATTTGAATTTTTTGGTTTTAGTTTTTCAGTTGAATTTTCGGGTTTAGTTTTCCAAATTGAATTTTTGCTTTTAGTTTTTCAGTTGAATTTTCGGGTTTAGTTTTCCAAATTGAATTTTTGCTTTTAGTTTTTCAGTTGAATTTTCGGGTTTAGTTTTCCAAATTGAATTTTTGCTTTTAGTTTTTCAGTTGAATTTTCGGGTTTTAGTTTTCCAAATTGAATTTTTTGCTTTTAATTTTTCAGTTGAATTTTCGGGTTTAGTTTTCCAAATTGAATTTTTGCTTTTAATTTTTCAGTTGAATTTTCGGGTTTAGTTTTTCCAAATTGAATTTTTGCTTTTAATTTTTCAGGAATTTTCGTTTAGTTTTCCAAATTGAATTTTTGCTTTTAATATTTTCAGATGAATTTTCGGAATTAGTTTTCCAAATTGAATTTTTGCTTTTAGTTTTTCAGTTGAATTTTCGATTTAGTTTTCCAAATTGAATTTTTTTTTTTAATTTTTCAGAATGAATTTTCGGAATTTAGTTTTCCAAATTGAATTTTTGCTTTTAGTTTTCAGATGAATTTTCGGGTTTAGTTTTCCAAATTGAATTTTTGCTTTTAGTTTTTCAGATGAATTTTCGGGTTTACTTTTTTCAGTAGAAGTTATTGGTTTAGCTCCTAACCAATTTAGTTTTGTTAAAGTTGTTAAAGGATCGAATGCCGACCACTATTTTGCTGCTATACTTTTTCTTTGTCTTGAGCACTAGGGAGATTTGTCCTCATAGTCTGGGATCCAAGCTAGCACTGAAGTTTCGAAGTTGTTCTCCACTGATGGGGGAAGGAAATTTTCGCCGTCTAGGAAGTGGTAAGAGAGGCTCGTCTGTATTGGAAATTCCATTGCTAATTATCTCCCCCTGCCACCAGAGGGCGAATGCCAACATCGTATGTTGCGCCAAATACCAAAACTTCACTTATCAAAGAACCGTTACCAACGAGAGACGTCAAAAACAATCGCTCTCATCACTTAGCCCAAACAGGGCCTTCTTATCACGGAGCACCCACTGAGTGTAGTCGTGTAAACAGCGTTCCCTACACCTCATGCATCACTTAGCCCGAAAACAGGGCTTACTTATCGCAAAGCAGTCCTAAAAACACCTAGCTCTCATTACGAAACCCCAAAACAGGGCCCACTTATCACAGAACTTTACAACCAGCCTCCTTCTAAGGCATTGTATCTGCATACTGCATAAAGACCGGTACAATTGCACACTTTCTGAAGGACGAAAAACTACCGAGACGAAGCGTCTTATCTACATTTCCTACCGACGAGAAGAAAACCATGTTATCACCATTACTTCAAGAAAATCCCTCCTCAGATAAGTCTCGTAGCAAATACCATTAAAATTTGCAACAATTTTATGTAATTCTGTCAATACAAGTGTCTGCATTTACTTTTGTGTTTGTTCCTTCTTTGTCCGACAATTTGCCTACAACTACGGAGAAATAAGAGCTCCTTCGAAACCGTAAATACACTTATTTTGAAAATTTTACGGTTCGTAAATATTCTTATCTGAGCCTTATGGTCAAGACGTTCTCCTCCATCCAGAATAAGCGCCAACAGTCTTTATTAAGGGCAGACTTATTCTGTGATTTAAATTTGATACATTTTAAAGTGAGAATTATTTTTCTCCTGATTTATGCTAATTAAATATAATCTTGATTTAACTCCCCCCCCTCTCTCTCTCTCTCTCTCTCTCTCTCTCTCTCTCTCTCTCTCTCTCTCTCTCTCTCATTCTTTCTTTTTTCCTTCTTTTCATTTTTTCATTCCATTCCATTGAAACAGAATAGTACTCTCACTCCCCCTCTCTATCTTTCCCTTACTCTCTTTTCTATTTCTTTTTGTCTTTCTTATATTTTTCTTATGTGTAGCATGTCCTTTCTTCCCTCATAATAAAAACAGAATGGTCCCTTATTTAGTTGAAGTGACGACGCCTAAAACCCTACCCAAACCCCATACACCTAACAATTCCCCAACTACAAAGCTTCCCAAGATCGGGGGTAGGATGTGTGTGCTAAAGTATGACACACATAGGTAGCTGTGGATTTATTATTATTATCTCCTTTTGAGTTTTCACATCATCATTAGCTGATGGTCTTTCACTGGAGTCTGAGTGACAGCAAGTCTCCTCAGGTCTCCAGGACTCTGCTGAGTATTCTGGCAGATTGCAGCAGCGCAGTGTTCTGAATGGTTTCAATCCTTCCTCTGATTTCCAAACATTCCAGACCCTTTTCCAATCCTTTTGGGACTGTTCCAAGTGCACCAACTACAATTGGTATTACTTTGACTGTCATATTCCATAACTTTTTCAGTTCTCTGGCATGGTCCAGATATTTGTCCATATTTTCATTTTCCTTTAGCTTCACCCTGTGATCTGCTGGCACTGCAAAATCCACCAGTTGACAAGTTCTTTCTTTTTTGTTTATCAACACTAGGTCTGGTCTTCTTGCTGGGATAAGGTGATCCGTTTTTATTTCAAAGTCCCAGAGAATTTTATGCGTTTCGTTCTCAAGAACAGATTCTGGTTTATGCATATACCATTTTGTTGTATGGTCAAAATTTAATTTTTTGCATTATTCCAGTGGATCACCTTCCCAACCCAGTCGTGTCTAGTTTTGTATTCTCGTTGTGTTAGTTTGCTACATTCGCAGAGTATATGGTTTACAGTCTCATCTCTATTACCACAAAGTCTACATTTACTATTTTGTTGGGTTTTATCAATTTTCGCTTTGATATAGTTTGTCCTTATGGCATTTTCACACCCACCTAAGCTGGTGGTTCACTGGAGGCTGAGTGACAGCAAGTCTCGTCAGATCTCCAGGACTCTTCTGAGTATTCTAGCTGATCTTGTTGTTTGGATTGTCTCGATTCTTTTTCGGGTTTCCAATTCCTCCAGATTATTTTCCAAACTCTTGGGAACCATTCCTAGGGCCCCAATTACAATTGGTATGATATTTACCTTCATGCTCCAAAGTTTGTTTTCAGCTCTCTGGTCAGGCTACTACTACTACTACTACTACTACTATTATTATTATTATTATTATTATTATTATCATTATTATTATATAGTTTTTCCCACCAGCGTTAGCTGATGGTATTTCACTGCTGCCTGAGTGACAACAAGTCTCCTCGGGTCTCCAGGGCTCTTCTGAGTATTCTAGCCAATTGCAGCAATACAGTATTCTGGGTGGTCTCAATTCTTTCTCTGATTTCCAGATTCTCCAGTATTTTTTCCAAGCTTTTTGGGACCGTTCCAAGTACACCAACTGCAATTGGTATCATTTTAACCTTCGTATCCCATAGCTTTTACAATTCTCTGGTAAGGTCCAGATATTATTATTTACTCCTTTTGAATTTTCACATCAGCGTTAGCTGATGGTCTTTCACTAGAGCCTGAGTGACAGCAAGTCTTCTCATGTCTCCAGGACTCTTCTGAGTATTCTGGCAGATTGCAGCAGTGCAGTGTTCTGGATGGTATCAATCCTTCCTCTGATTTCCAGATTTTCCAAACCCTTTTCCAATCCTTTTGGGACCGTTCCAAGTGCACCAACTACAATTGGTATCACTTTGATCCTCATATTCCATAGCATTTCAATTCTCTGGCAAGGTCCAGGTATTATTATTATTATTATTATTATTATTATTATCATATAGTTTTTTCACACCAGCGTTAGCTGATGGTATTTCACTGCAGTTTGAGTGACAACAAGTCTCCTCGGGTCTCCAGGACTCTTCTGAGTATTCTAGCCAATTGCAGCAATACAGTATTCTGGATGGTCTCAATTCTTTCTCTAATTTCCAGTTCCTCCAATATTCTTTCCGACCGTGCCAAGTGCACCAAATATAATTGGTATCACTTTGACCCTCATATTCCGCAGCTTTTTCAATTCTCTGGCAAAGTCCAGGTATTATTATTATTATTATTATTATTATTATTATTATTATTATTATTATTATTATTATTATTTCAAACTTTGATACGTGTTTTAGCATAGAATATTATTTAGTTGTGTACATATGATCTGCCATTTTAAAGTGAGAATTTTCTCCACGTGATTTATGTTAATGCTGTCATTTTCGTTATTTATTCTTGTTCATTTTAGATTGACAAATTAAAGATGTAAAATAAAATAAAAAAAGAAAGCAAATCTGACCAATTTTATTTTACGAGTTCAAAATGGGATCATAAACAGGTTTACCATATGTCCCACTTTGTTCAGGACAGTTGAGGGGTCTAATTACTAATTTATACTGGTTGACATGGAACTGTTTTTGTTTTGATTTGGAGGGGAGGAGGAGTGTTCTTTAGGGGAAGGGGTCTTTTTTTTGGGGGGGGGGGTTTTTTTTTTATACTTTCGTCGTTGCATTTCTGTTTTTGTTTTTGTCATATAGTACCTAAATAATGAGAATGGAATCGTCTGTTTTTTCTATAACAAATGTCTGACGATACCTCAGAAGAGAGAAAACCAGATCTTATGGGGCTTCTTAATTCCTAGCAATTGCTAATAATTCCTTGTATCTTTGCTTAGTAAACCTTTTTCCCTGTTCTTAATACTCCTATAGTATCTAAGTAATGAAAATGGTATCGTTTGTTTTTCCTAGAAATAAAGTCTGACAAAATCTTGGAAACGAGAAACGAGATCTCATGGACTTGTTAATTCAACCTAGCAATTTCTAATTACCTTGTTCACCTTATATCTTTGCTTAGTAAACCTTTTCCTTATCCTTAATACTCGTTGTGTTTCTTAATATTTCTCTGTTAACTATGACACTTGAGTTTTTGCTTAGTAAACCTTTTCCTTATCCTTAATTCTTGTTTCGTCTTAATATTTCCCTGTTAACTCTGATACTTAAGTTTTTGTTCTTGCTTTTGTTTTTGGGGACATTTTTTACTTTAGCTATGGTTAGCGGAATGATAACAGGATACCCCCGTGGACTGAATAATGGGTTAGGTTCAAAGTTCCGTGATGGCTCCCGATTATGACAAGAAGGTTCCCGAGTCTGAGAAGGTTCCTGAGTCCGACAAGAAATACCTGAGGAAAGCCAGAGGGCATATCGACCGAAACGTTGTACAGATAACAATGAAGATGAGGACAATAGTCCGAATAACGCAGATAATACTATTTTTATTTTTCATCGTTTATTTGTTTGTTTGTTTTTTGGTGTTTTTTGTCAGAATCTGGAAACTTCCCATCCATTTTACTAATTTATCCCTGTCGACACTGAACTGTTTTTTTTTTGTTTGTTTGTTTTTATTTTATTTGTTTGAGGGTGATATTTGTTTTTGTTTGTTCGTTTGTTTGTCTGTCAGTATCAAAATCATGATGCACATCATCATCATCATGTCGCGCAAGTAGCACAGATATCCATGACAATCTCTCGCCAACCTTCCCTATCACTCATTACCCCTAGGAGGTCTTCTGTGCAGCAACCAGCATCCTCGCAAAGTTGGTCAATGTAGATCCTTGCTGGGCGGCCCACATGTTGGCTTCCACAGGAGAACATCACTTATGAGCTCGTCCTTGCTTCTCCAACAGGGTCCTGCATGCCTAGTCCATCTCACTCAGATGGTTTGTGAATGGGAGGCAGATGGCCATACAGCTGCTACCTTGCAGGGTGCTGTTTCCACGACTTGTTCAAGACTGCATGCAGCATTCTTGTGCAGCTCCCATCTAGCTTATTCTCAAGGCACTTCGTTAGGGTCCAAGTGGTGCAGCCATACAGCAATACTGATATAACCACAGCCTGGAAGAATTGTCGTTGCTTTAACTTGTCAACGAGATCGGATTTCCATATGACTGATAATTTGTTTGTGGCTGACCATGCCTTTCCTATTTGTGTATTAACATCACTTTCTGTGGATGAGATATTACTACCTAGATTTTTTAATCTGTTTGAAATATTAAATTTCTGTGAATTTTATTGCTTTTCTAAATTTGTTTTAATTAAAAATAAAAAATAAAAATATTTTATTGATAACATATCTGACAGCCATTTTTTAAAAAGTAATTTGATATAAATTAATGTTAAGGTTAAATTCTTAATTTTCACGTATTAAAATCTGTTTGCATTATATAATATAATTATACGAGGGTAATCCAAAAGGTAAGGTTCCAAAAATATTTAGAAATCACAGAAACGTTTATTGTTTTCATTATTTTAAAGTTTGAACATGTATCTGTTTTTCTACATAATCGCCAGTTTGATCGATGCATTTTTTTGGTAGTTTTTGTATGCCCATATCATACCAGTTCACCTAACACTAACCCATTCCCAACAGGTGTAATGTGATATGAAATCAGATGCATGAACTCGCTATTCAGTAGTAATGGATCTGCGAGAGTAACTTAGTGAGCATTACACCACGATGGGATTTCCTCTTTTACCCAACCCATTTACCATGGGTAGGATGGGACAGAAGGTGAAAAGTATGTGATATCTAGCGAGGAAATAACTCGCTATTCAATAGTAATGAATTTACGAGAATGGCTTACACCACGATGTGGCCTCCTCTTTTACCCAACCTGTTCGCCATGGGTAGGTCAGTGGATCTGCGAGATGAGTTTGCTAACCCTTACAATACGATGAGACTTCCTCTTTTACCCAACCCGTTCGTTCATTAAGGAAGAGCTGAACCTTGTCGTCATTGCAAGTAAGGACCAAAGGGAAAAGTTGCATGTCATGGACTGCTCAGTCACCAGGATTCCATCCTTAAGCATCACGGGTCACCATCCACAGCCAACAGGGTAGTCTTACCCCTCTGCAGATAACATTGGCGATGTGTAAAAAAAAACAGTCACGCAGTTGTCAATATTTGATTAACAAACAAGAAAATGTTGTCAAATGTTTTTATTTATTTTATTTATTTATTTATTTTTATTTTATTTATTTATTTTTATTCTCCACCTGATTGGATAAATAAGATTATAAATAGCCACAGTTGTTCATGTGTAAGAAAGACAAGCATAAACAAATAGAGAGATATCAGCAGACTTGGTTACAGAAGAACATTAACTAAATCCCAAACGTAAACACCATCCCCATGGCCGATAAATTTCAAGAGGGAGGAGCTGGAAAATGATATCAAAATAAGGGAATACAACTTTCAGTATCTTTCTCTCCTATAAAAGCAAAAGAAACAATTTTGTTGAGACAAAACTAAAAGATATTTATAGCCTTTTAATTGATTTCAACACGATTGACATACAAGGAAATCTCTGGCAGTGATAACCTAAATATGTTTTTTTCAAACATTCTAAAATGAAGGAATCATTATTATTATTACTAGTACAAAATAAAAAAACGCACTCCGGGGATGTAAAAATAGAATTTTTAAACATATTGCCTGAGGGGGTGGGAGTAAAAAATTCAATGTCAGTGTTTATTAAAGATTGATCCGAGTGGTACCACTATGATCGGTATGACTGTCACCTTCATATTCCATAGCTTTTTAAACTCTCGAGCAAGGTCCCAATATTTCTCGAGCTTTTCGCTTGTCTTTATTTTGACCTTCTGACCTGCTAAGAATGTTTTTTCTTTAAAAAAAATCGGGTCATTCACAAAATACCAAGGGTCGCATGTGGACCGCAGACCGCAGTTTGCTCATGAATGGTGAAAGAGAAGTTTTGTGTATGACTATAAACCAATAAAAAAAACATGGCTTTAGAATTTTGAGAAAAATATCTTTTAAAAGAAACCTTATCTTTAAAAAACGAAAATATTTTTTTAAATCCGGGGGTAGGGGTAAAAATGTTGCTTTAGTAGGTGCAAGAATTCTAAATGATTATTACTAGTACAAAATAAAAAACGCCCTCCGGGCGATGTAAAAATAATTTTTGAAACATATTGCCTGGGGATGGGAGTAAAAAATTCAATGTCAGTGAGTTTGTACCCTAAGTAAGTAAAATCATCAAATTCATTAAAGGATTAGAAAATAAAACAATTTGAAATGTAAACTTTAAATATATATTAAAATAAAACAAACTATATATAGATATATAATACCAGTCATGTATTTATTAAAATTGTTTTAAAAAACAATGAGGACTGTCTAATTTTGCATGTTCAAATTTTGAGTGTATTTATTCTATGTTATGATGATTTTGGGTAATGTGACGTAAGCTGTGATGTAATTTTTGTTACAGACAAAAACCGGAAGTGAATCTCCACTATTGATAGATTATACACTGATGTACTCAGGCTAGTGTGTCACAAGAAAGGTGCTCATAAACAACTATGCTAATATATACATATACAAAGGATAGTTGTGTGCATGTATGTATATCTGGAATAATCTACAAAGATACAACAATTAATGAGAGAGTAAATATATATACACATTCACTATCACCAGAGCTTGCTTTTTGTACCAAAATAATGAAGATTTTATTTATATTTGGGAAGATATTTACAAATTAAAATTTGAATAGCAACAGAAGGGAAAATCATAATCACGTTATTTTGTTTAAGGGGAGGGCTTTTTTCGTTTCGAAATATAATATTGGTTGATTGAATTAATCGCCTCATATATAACTTATTTTTAAAAATAGAAAATTATTGTATTAAAATGTATAACTACATTGTTATGTGTGATTGATATTCGTGAAGATAATTTTTTTTTAAATCTAAATAATAACAGCACGGATTTTTTTTTTTTTTTTTTTTTTGCATTTGGTATTTTAAATAGGAGGCACTGATTTTTTGATTTCAAATAGCGAAAATGCTAACAGCTTCGTCTAGGAATTGAACTCAGGTTGACGAGTCCATTTTCTATGACTCTAACTATTAGACCACGCACCTGCTAAGTGGGTATATAACATTAGGAGAAGAACAACTCTGAATTCCAACCAGCTGTACTTCACTTAAAAATTGAACTTGTTTCAAATCTAGCTTGATATACATTTTCCAACCTTCTTCAGGTGCTTCACCTGTAAAGAAAAGACTCTTTATCTGGTTCCTTACTTCAGTTTCGTTGGTTGAGTTTTACAGCACGTCAACCCATTGGGTCATTTTATGCCGAATACGTTTTGTTTTATTTCTTTATGTAAGGTACAGCTGCCACGTGTGCAGCCACCTGCACATCATTCCAGATCTTGCTTCTATTGTTAATTAGATATAGTGATAGGGGTTTAGTTATTTTTTTGAAATCAAGTTTTCTGTTGAGGATTTGAACATCAAGAACGAGTGTGTGGGTGATTTTTGTAGGTCTATGAACTTACATCCTTGATAGGAGGCCGGTTCTTTTCAAAAAGTTTAATATGCTCTTGGGATCTATTTTTCCAAATAGTTTGTCCATTCTTTCTTCAAGAGTGATAGTGGTTTCTTCTCTTCTGGTATTACTAGGATCAGTGTCCTTTCTTTTAAGCTGGGCTGTATTTCATAGAGTTTGTTATGGGGATTTTCATCCCATAATTACTGCCATTTGATTGTCATTATTTGCTTGATTTTTGGTTTAAGATCACTGTATGGTATTTTGGAGTTTTTGTCAAGTGCAAACAGTATGAAACAAAAAGACGCTGGAAAAAGATTCTCTTTTCTTACTGTCACATCTGTAGAATGTTAGACAATGTATTGGCTAAATCCTTGTGTGAATAAAAAGAAGAAAAAAAAGGAAGTTCAGCTGTCTGAATATTGATTCTTGATGTTAATGGTTCTTTTCAAAATTAGTGAATGCTAATGACCATTCTTAAAGTTATAATTATATAATTGTTGCATAATCTATGGTAGCATAGATTATTGGCAACACTGTGTAGCATAAATGGAAATTTACAGACAGTTGGGGACCTTTGATCCTAGAGCCGGAAAACCTGTGAATCACGTGAAGTTAGCTCATCAGTTCCAACAAGGAATCTTAAGCAAGAAGCGTCTTTCTTGCTTAGCTGGACTCACCTGCACATGCGCTGTGTGTTAGTAAGAAAAAAAAAATTAGTTAAGTAAATAAAAGTTTTTTAAAAGAACAGTATGGCGTTGTTGGTTGATGCATGTCTTAGCAAGAAGACTTGACCAAGAAAGAAAATGAATCAAGAAATGAAGAACCAACAAGATAAAAGTCAACATGGTGACCATGATGAGAAAGAATAGAAGCTAGTCGATTGAATGGCCAAACAAGCAAAGAAGTAAGTAATGCAATTATGCATCTCATCTCTCTGATACCCTCTCTCTCTCTCTCTCTCTCTCTCTCTCTCTCTCTGACACAAAAGAACACTTGTGTATATACCCAACATGTGGGTATATGAGTATATAACAGAATATTAATGCCCCTTCTCAAAATTAGTGAATGCTAAAGGCCCTTCTTAGAATTACAGAATCTTAATGATGATTCTTAAAATTATAATTCTATAATTTTAATGAGCTTTCTCAAAATTAAAGAATTTTAATGGGGGCCATTAAAATTCTTTAATTTTGAGAAAGCTCATTGAAATTATAGAATATTAATGGCCCTCCTCAAAAGTACTGAATGCTAAATGTCTTTCTTAAAATTATAGAATATTAATGGTCCTTTTTAAAATTATAAAATGACCCTTCTTAAAATTATAAAATATTAATGGCCCTTATTAAAATTATAAAATATTAATGGTCACTCTTAAAATTGCCAAATGCTAATGACCCTTCTTAAAATTATAGAATTTTAATGGTCCCTACTTGAAATTATAGAATATTAATGGCCCTTCTCAAAAGTACTGAATGCTAAATGTCTTTCTTAAAATTATAAGATATTAATGGTCCTTTTCAAAATTATAAAATGACCCTTCTTAAAATTAGGATATATTAATGGCCCTTCTTAAAATTATAGAATTTTAATGACTCTACTTGAAAATATACAATATTAATGGTCTTTCTTAAAATTAGTGAATGCTAAGGTTCCATCTTAAAATTATAGAATATTAATGGCCATTCTTAAAAGTATAGAATGTTAATGACTCTCCTTTAAATTAGAGAAATATTAATGGGCGTTGTTAAAATCATTAAATGCTAATTTCAAGAAGAAACTTCTTAAAATTATAGATATTCATATTTCGTTATTTCCAATAACTCCAACCAAAAAAAGGGGAACCACTCTGATTGACTGATAAATTATTTATTTATTTATTGATCTACAATGAAAAAAAGAAGATGGGATTAGGATTAGGATTAGGGTTAGGGTTAGGGTTAGGGTTAGTTTAATGGTAAAATAATGGGTAGATTGATTAACAGATAAAATTCATTCAGAGTGGTTCCCCTTTTATTAGGTTGGAGTCATAGGAAATAACCTCATATTTTTGTTAAAGACTTTCAAAACTGTAGAGTTTACAATAAATGAATAAATAAAAATAAATCAATAATAATAGATAAAATTAAAATTAAATAACATTTTTTAAGATTTTGTTAATAGATATGATGTAAAAATATACATTCTGATTCTATGAAATCATGGTATCCCCAGTTTTTAGCTCAGTTGGTAGAGCGTCTGCCTAGGAACCACAAGGTGCATGGTTCAATACAGGCGCTCGCCAACTCAGTGTGTGAGGAATACAGGAATCTCTGCGGTAAAGTAAGGAGCTGATGGTAGGTGTGACACTCCACCTCAGATGCAAAAACAATCTCCTTGGTCAAGTGCTAGTGAAAAGAGGATAGACTCCCTCACTGCCTGGCTGATACCGACTTTAGGCCACCCCAACGACTTTACTACTTACTTTTTATATATACATATATATAAACCAAAGATACCAGGATTTTATACAATCAAAATCTCTCTCTCTCTCTCTCTCTCTCTCTCTCTCTCTCTATACATACATTATATATATATATGGAAAACTATGCAGTTTCCACTACAAAATGGAGAGGATTGCCTTGCTGATAGGAAAGCAGCCGGGAGTGACGGCATACTAGCAGAGGTCTTGAAAGCAGGGGGGCAGCACTGCTCCAACCACTAGACAAACTACTCTGCAGCTGCTGGGAACAAGGACACATCCCTCAGGACAAGCGGGATGCTACCATCGTCACCTTATACAAGAACAAAGGAGATCGAAGCAACTGCAACAATTACCGGGACATTTCCCTCCTCAGCATAGTTTGAAAAGTCTTGCGCGTGTTACACTGGCACATCTGCAGACTCTTGCAACTCGCATCTATCCAGAATCACAGTGTGGCTTCCGACCAAACCAGGCAACCATAGACATGATCTTCTCACTATGCCAGTTGCAGGAAAAGTGCCAGGAGAAGCAGATGCCACTCTACACTGCAGTCATAGAAATAACGAAGGCATTCAACTTGGGCAGCCAAAGTGTTCGCAGTCACTGCACCAGAGATTGCCATTCAAAAATTGGGATGTTCAGCCACTCACGCAGTTGCAGATAAGAAAGGGGGAAAAAAGTGGACACTACATCATTGTCTTTACTAGACGAAAGGATGCCAACCAATATATATATATATATATATATATACTAACTGAAGATAACAGAATTTTATACAATCAAAATGCATATTATTAGATATTATCTATTATCAAAATCTTCAAATAATAATATATTATGACAAAGATACAAGTAGAAGAACAGAATATATTTTAATTGTAACTTAAACATAGGAAGAATCTGATAAAAAACTGGAAAACATTTTATTGATTGATAGCAATTGATTAAAAGAAAGTAAAATATTGTTTATATGTTTATAGCATTTCTTTTTACTTTAACTTTCAATGGAAACATGTATATTTTATATAAAATCTGAAAAACAATGAATGTTATTTATTCCTTAAAGAACAAATAGTGCAACATTTTTGTTATTCATCTATTCCAAGATTAATATTATTTATCCATTATAGAAAATTAATGCTTTGTAGATAGAAACGACAAAAAAAATTATTATTCACCTATTAAATTAAGAATACAAAATGCCCTGAAAAGTATTGATTTTATTCACTAATGACAGAAAACTATAAGAAAATTGATTTCATTAATTATTTGTAGATAGATAAAAGTTGATTTAATACCATTTATCTAGTATAAAAGAAACTTAATATTATTTAGCCTCCATAGATAGAAAAGAGTTAATGTTATTCAGCAATTATTGAGTAAACTCACCTATTATAGGGAAATTAATGTTATGCAGCTATTAAAGGAAAAATTAATATTACTCACCTATTATAGGAAAATTAATGTTACTCATCTATTATAGGGAAAATTAATGTTACCACCTATTATAGGGAAAATTAATGTTATGCAGCTATTATGGAAAATTAATGTTACTCATCTATTATAGGGAAAATTATTGTTACCCTATTATAGGGAAAATTAATGTTACCCACCTATTATAGGGAAATTTAATGTTATATTATGGGAAATTAATGTTATGTAGCTATTAAATGGAAAATTAATGTTACTCATCTATTATAGGGAAAATTGATGTTACTCACCTATTATAGGGAAAATTAATGTTACTCACTATTATAGGGAAAATTAATGTTACTCACCTATTATAGGGATAATTAATGTTACCCACCTATTATAGGGAAATTTAATGTTATGTAGCTATTAAATGGAAAATTAATGTTACTCATCTATTATAGGGAAAATTGATGTTACTCACCTATTATAGGGAAAATTAATGTTACTCACCTATTATAGGGAAAATTAATGTTACTCACCTATTATAGGGAAATTAATGTTAAAATTAATGTTACTCACTTATTATAGGGAAAATTAATGTTACTTACCTATGATAGGGAAAATCTTTTACTAGTTACCTATTATAGAAAAAATTAATGTTACTGACCTATCATAGAGTAAATTAATATTGCTCACCTATTATAGAATAAATTAATATTATGCAGCTATTATAGGGAAAATTAATGTTACCCATCTAATACAGAAAAAATTAATGTTACCTATTATAGAGAAATTAAATTCTATTCAATTATCATTGAGAAAATTAATTTTTATAACCTATTATAGAGAAAATTAATGCTACACACCTACTATAGTGATAATTCATTTTATTCACCTGTTATATAAAAAAATTAATATCACCTACCTATGTTAACTTTCTCTTGAATAATAATAATGCAACAACTCTACTTTGTAGAGAATAATTTTATGAAAAACATGAATTTCAGATATTCATTACAAATCAAATTTGATTTTTGTCTTCCACTAAAAAAAAAAACTTTAGCAATTTCACATGATCACTGAAGATTATCAACATAGGACCTGGTCGAAACTTGAATAATAACTGTAGGCAAAAGATAAATAAATAAATAACTGAACAATATGGTGATTCCTAGAGCGAGAAACAATACCCAGTTTCCAAGCTCAGAAGAAAACCCGAAAGTGAAATGTCCTTTCTTGCGAATAGACCAGCAATTCTGCATTGTCAGAAATGCAAGTCTTTTTAATTTTCTTTTTTGCACGGGGAAAGCCAAATTTCTTCTTCCGTTTACACATTCGATGTATCTACCTGTAATTAAAAGAAAGAAAAAAAAGCAGAATGTTTTAACGATAGAATTCATTTCATAATTTACTATGTTGTAACCTAACAAAGGTTACTAAATGAGAAATGTTGGAAATGAAATGGAATCTTTATAACATTAACAAAATACAATGCTCGCCAGCAGTGTGAAGGAAGGTAAACCACTGCTAGTGGTATAAGACTACTCAGTCAGCATAATACTTCCATATTTATGAGGATTGGGACATACCCATTAATATTCATAGGTAGGGTATAGAACAACTAACTATCAGGTTGGAACAATTGTAATGTCCGGTTTTAGAGTATAGGGTGATCCGAAAGTCTTGTCACCACCTACATATTTTTAGAAGTAAAATAATTATATAATACAACCCAAAATTTTAGAAAATAATTTAATTTCTAAAGATTTTTTTTATAGGCAAAATAATTACATAAGTTATATATTATATTATAAATTTGAAAATAATGAAAGTTAAAACAATATAAAGGGGTGAGAAGACTTTTGAACAATTGTGTACATATTATATATGAAAAAACTTAGGCCAAAGAAATATTGATTAAATCCTACTTAACGTACCTAAATTCCACCATCATATTCCCCCGAAATAAAAAAAAATACTAAAAATCAAGGAATTAACCAAATTTAATTAAATTTTCAATGTTGATATATTAGTGAATAAACAATATAATGCACCAGTTATTTTATTTGAAAACTCTTACATTTTTTCAGGTCAGTTAACTTTGAACCATGTATCTTTGAGGCATAACACAGATTCACAAACATACGTGGTTCAAAGTTAATTGACCTGAAAAAATCCTAAACTTTAATAAAAGCAACTGGTTTTAAGAACTGCTTATGAATAAACAACCTTAAGTTCTTTATTTCTAACTAGCAAATATATGCACCCTCCGGGTGCAAGTATTCAAGTTTTAATGAAATAAAATATTATGTTAACTTAGAAAGGGTAATGGAACTAAATAAGAATGCAGATAAAAAGATTTGAAACAGAGGGGGAACAACTAAAACTTGCTTTTTCTTTCCTCACGTCTTTCATTGCTAAATTTTCATAATTTAACTATTTAGTTAAATTAGGAAGTAAAGAATAGAATTACTGTAAATATTATTAATGGATTTATTGGAGAGATTTTTGCTCATATTCATTAAGATAAAACCAAACAATTAGAAATCAATAATGCTGAGCACATATTTATTAAAATCAAATTTTTAATATCAATATGCAAATTAGCCTTCCCATTCACACTGCAAACCACTATATTTTGTATATATAAATACAATCGCATGTTAATAATATGTAGATATGGTCAACAGTATTAATAATGTAAAACAATTTTATTAATAATTGTGGTTTGAATAAAAATAAAATCATGGAGAATGTGATGTAAATAACTATGGGAATTGTGACTCGATTAGTTATATAGTTTCGGTTACAGACAGAAAAACACACAATCTCCATTATAATAAGATAATAATCATCTTACAAACGTTACAAGGCTTGTAGGTTGCTCATTATTAGAGAATAAAGAACTTAAGGTTGTTTATAGAATATGGGTAAGAACCACTTATGAATAAACAACCTTATGTTTGTTTTTTTTTTCTAATAATGACCATCTTACAAACCTTATAGAATATGGGTAAGAACTTCTTATGAATAATTATCCTAAACTTTAATAATAAAAAAAAGACTCAACGCTCAAGGTGATTATCAATCATGGTTGAAATGAAAATAAAAAAAGAAAAAGAAAAATCAGTCTTGTTATTTTCTAGATGAATCTTGTATCAACAAATTCCAAAGTCTATTAAACAGGTTTCGTTTTTGTAATAGAATTGTAGCTGAATTCTTATTTTGAAAAAAATTAATTAACTTTTGTCTTTACTTAAGATAAGGATTGTTTATTATAGATAAGAACGCTTATCTTTGTGTGTACTTGCAAAGGTTACAATTTGAAAATTTAAAAAGAAAGAAAAAACTTGCTGTCTGTGTCTACTATAATAAGATAAGGGATTTTTTTTTCTGATTTTTTTTTTTATTCCTTTAGATTCTACAGGATATTTCAAATTCAGGAAAAGGTTTTGTTTATCACTTAACCTTATACATAGATACTGTACCCAAGGTTGATGGAAGTAACCCTTATATAAACACACATACACACATATATATATATATGTACAGTGGAGGTGTGTGGGCTAATGGTTGGAGTCGTACGAAATAGACTCGTCGACCCAAGTTCAATTCCTAGACAAACCTGTTTGCATTTCACATGGCGCTAATACACTTGGGAAAGGTATGAATCCAAATTTCCCTCCACCTATGGGTAAATAGCAGGGCAGACTGGGCTCTTTAACCATAGCTACATAATCAGTCTAGGAGAAGGAAAACTCTGAATTCAAACCTGTTAAACTCCGCTTAAGAAATTGACCTTGTGTCACATCCTGCTCCTGCGGAGGGATTGGTAAATATATATATATATATATATATATATAATATATATATATATACAGTGAGGCTGATACCTTTTTATTTTAGTGCGTCCTGAGATGCACATGTTTGCTTTGAATGAATCCCCGGGAACATTTATGGGTCCTAACTAAAGTTTCTTAATAAATTGTAGGGTTTTTATTTATGATCTGGAGAAACAACTAAAGCCGTCTAACTCCTACCTTGTAATGTACCCTGTGGAATTCGTTTCTAAGGAACAACTAGAATGTATTTACAGTTAGCTTGAAATGGTGAGGGAAGAAAAAAAGACACTGGGATGCATGGATATGATTTTACTGTGTCCTTTTAGATTTTTGTGTGTCAAGGACACAGGACACATACCTATCAGCATCTCTGTATATATATGTAAACACACACACACGCACATACACATATATATATATATATGAGGAAAAGGGGGTTGGAATGAATCCGACAAAATGAGGTAAAATATAAGGAATGAAAGAACAAAACTCAAACAAAAATGTGTAGTATATTTCGCTGGAGTTTGAACTCAGCTTCTTCTGTTTTAGAAGAAGCTGAGTTCAAACTCCAGCGAAATATACTACACATTTTTGTTTGAGTTTTGTTCTTTCATTCCTTATTTTTTACCTCATATATATATATATATGTGGTGGTTGGGGTGGCCTAAAGTCAGTATCAGCCAATCAGCGAGGGAGTCTATCCCCTTTTCACTAGCGCTAGACCAAGGAGATGGTTTTTGCATCTGAGGTGGAGCGCCACACCTACCATCAGCTCCTTTCTTTACTGCACAGATCCCTGTGCTACTCATACGCTGAGTTGGCAAAAACAAGGTATTCAGTGGATGATTTAGTATTAGCCAACATTAAATATTTCAGTTTTTATATCAAACCATCATCAGGACATTATTAATATGTGATGTTGTAACTTCTGAATAATATTCAATATAAATATGTAAGTCGTCAGGGTGGCCTAAAGTCGGTATCAGCCAATCAGCGAGGGAGTATATCCCCCTTTCACTAGCGCTAGACCAAGGAGATTGTTTGGGCATCTGAGGTGGAACGCCACACCCACCATCAGCTCCTTACTTTACCGCACAGTTCCCTGTGCTACTCATACGCTGAGTTGGCAAGGGCCGGTATCAAACTAGGAACATTGATTAATACTTCTAACTAGAACAAAATCATCCTCTGAACATCTTGTTTCTTCATATTTTATATATTTACATACAGTTGGATTTATTTCCATTTTCCCTGATATATATATATATATATATATATATATATATATATTTATAAAATGTTGTTCTGGTTCCAACGGGAAAAAATTTAATATTTTATAAAAAAGAAGAAGGTCCGCAAAATGTATTATGTACTCAGAAAAATTTTGTTATTCTTTTTATCTTACATAGGCGACACGTGTTTCTGATCTGTTGTCTTCTTCAGGCATTGAGTTATTAATTTGGCAGAATATGTCCGATATTTGATAGGTTGTGTGTGTTTCTGCAATTTTTCTATTTAAGATATATATATATATATATTTAGAGAGAGAGAGAGAGAGAGAGAGAGAGAGAGAGAGAGTATATATATAGAGAGAGAAAGAGAAACCTGGCAAGTAAACTTCTGCTACTGATTCGGTTCTTTAAACTTAAAAGGTTAGAAACACTTTAGCAGCTGCTTATTATAAAATATTCTTAAATCAAAAATTATAAAATTCAATAATTCAGTGTTTAGAAAAGCTGATAACTGAATGGATTATAAATAAATAACATGAGCTTGTATCAAAATACAGGCATGAAAATAAATTTCTACTACACTATTTACCACTTTGTCAAGACTCAAAAGTTTAGAAACAGCTTAGCAGCCATTTATTAAAAGAATCTTCTAGAATATTCAATAATTTAGTCTTTATAAAAAACTTATATGTGAATGGATTATAAACAAATAACATGAGATTGTGTTAAAATGCAGACAGGAAAATAGATTTCTACTACAGTATTTACTACTTTGTTATAACTCAAATGATTAGAAACAGCTTAGCAGCCATTCATTAACTCTTAACATCTTGTTGAGAATTTTCTAAGTCCAGAGCCCCATTCCAATAAAGATTTATCAATAAATGGCTAAAAATGGCCTTTTTATTTAAAGTTACCTGTTATTTCCCTTAAATCAAAGATTTCTAAATATATCTTAATATTACATTTAAACAAAGGCTATTGTTTGTGGTAGATTAGGAAAATGAATGTGACTTCCAGCCGAGTGGAATGAGGTGGTATAGGATTTTAAGAGTTAAAGAATATTTTAAAATACTGAAAATTCAATAATTCAGTTTTTCAAAAAAACTGAAATGCGATTGGATGATAATGCTATATATTGCCATAACAACATAATTTCTCATTATTCTGAAGCGAGACCATGTCGTGTAACCAATAAACATATATATAAATCCCAAGATTTGCAACAATGGGCGCTCGCCATGCAAAATGAATATAAAACACTTCTTGAAAATGATACGTTTGAATTAAAACCTGCACCAAAAAATAAGCACATTGTGGATAGTCGTTGGGTCTACAATTTGAAATATAATGAAAATGGCACCTGCAAATATAAAGCAAGGTTTGTCGCAAAAGGATTTTCACAGATTTATGGTGAAGATTACGTTGATACCTTTTCTCCAACGACTCACCTAACTTCCATACGAGTTTTAATTCAGTTGGCAGTCCAATATAACTTTCGAATCACCATCTAGATGTCAAAAGTGCTTATTTAAATGCTCCATTAGACTTTGAGATATACATATATCCCCCAGAAGTTTTTGAAAATGAAAACAAAAATTGCGTAAGGAAACTTAAAAAGGCCCTGTATGGTTTGAAACAAAGTTGAAACAAAGTAGGCGTTCCTGGAATAACACTTTTCATAATTACTTGGTTGACCAGGATTTTAAACCCTCTATTATAGACCATTGTTTGTATACAAAGGAAATTAACAAAGAAATCCACCCTGTCGGCTGGGGCGTTAGAATGCACCGACTGCACCTCTGCAGAGGGGTAAGACTCCCCCAATGGGGCCACCTGTTGTCCGTGGGTGGCGGCCCATGATACTTAAGGATAGAGCCTAGGTGGATGAGCAGTTCAGACATGCAAATACTCCAATTAGACCTAATTGGGCTAGACGGGCAGTCGGAGGGCCCCCTCCAATCAATCGCTGGTCACATCAAGCCCTAGCACCTATATGATTTTCTCAACCCTATTGCCCTTATGGCAAGCCCAATCCCTTTTATCATATGGGTGCTAGAAGGCGGTGGCTGCGGTTTTACATGTCCTGGGAATGACGTTAAACTCTATCTGATGGTGAGGTTCCAGTTTTGGAGGTTTGGGGAATGTGGAGCACCCCTTCATCACACACTGCTCCTAGTCCATTCTGACTCAGAGTGGTGTACTGTTAGGGGTCCCATCTATGGGTTAAATACAAAAATGTATTTATAAAAAAATTGTATTATCCATTAAGAATTGATTTATTTCAAAACTTTATCGGCATTAAATGACCCACTGAGGTTGATATCCCGTAAAACAAAACAAACCAAATAACAAAGAAATAGCAGTAATTTTATTATTATGGGTGGATGATATCCTAATTGCTTCAAAAACAGAAACTGATTTAATACATATAAACGTATATTTGAAGCAACGATTTGTTTTAATATTTAAGGAGAGTATTAATCAAATAACAGATCACAAGTATTTTGAGTTCAATTCCCGCTGAAATCTTCAAGTAGACAACTGGGAATAATGATGCTGACAGATTATAGATGTTTTGTACCATGCATAAACGATTGCCATCACACATGGATGGTTTCCAAGCCAAACAGACTGCCCATCCCTCATTAGCATCGAATACCATCCGTCATCTGACAAATTCCTATGTGGCAACAGCCTGTATTCAGTTTCTATATTACAAGTGGACGTAAACGTCAAAGTTTACCCAAAATTGTTTTGCTATTACCTACAGATGGGAAAAAAAGCATCAATCATTCCTTTCTGTTTTTTTGTTTTTTTTACGGAATGCAACAAATGGAATATTCACGCTTTGAGTGATTTATTGAATCTATTGCAATATCCCCACCCTCAGGTAGCTGTTCTCATGTGTCCGTCAGTGGTTATTCTTTTAAAAAAAAATAATTTTCCCCCCTTAAGACATAAAACCAATTTTCCATCCAATATATGGAAATCTGATATCTCTGATAAAATAATACAAGAATTCTTCCAAGCTGTAGCCATTTTAGTGCTACTGTATGGCTGCACCACTTGGACTCTATCAAAAATCTATTACAATATCCCCTCAGGTAGCTGTTCTCCTGTGTCCGTCAGTGGTTTTACTTTTTAAAATTTTCCTGTGAAGATATTAAACCAATTTTCCATCCGATATATGGAAATCTGATCTCTATCTTAAGATAAAGCGAGAATTCTTTCAAGCTGTAACAGTGTTAGTACTACTGTATGGCTGCACCAGTTGACAAGGCCACTGGCCCCATGTGTGAACACACACATGATAACACAAAGGACGGCCCATGTGATGAACACACACATGATACACACGGAGTTGATTTCTATCCAAAACCATCCGACTGTATTCCCTGTCAGTGAGAATAAATAAAACAAATATTGTTATATGTTAAACATATTTCACTGCTATTATTATCATTTTCATATTTCCTACATCTCAGGACATAACAAAGACAGAGATGATTAATGAATTAAACATTAATTTTCTTCAAAACAGTTCCTCTTGGCATTCCACACACCTAGTCCAGTGAGTTTACCATTGGTGGAAGCACCTCTGAAATTCCTCTTTTGATATAGTGGTTGATTCCAAGTAACTAATAATAAGTAAAAAGTAAAGTCGGTGGAGAACCTATTGTCAGTATCAGCAAGACGGCAAGGGAGTCTATCCCGTTTTCACTAGCACTGGAGATTGCTTCTGCATCTGAGGTGGAGCACCACATCTACCATCAGCTCCAAACTTTACCGCACAGATCCAAACTGTGCTACTCATGCGCTGAGTTGGCGACTAATAATAAACATCTATAACTTCAAGTAACTATTCTTAATGCAAATAACTTACAGTTGTATGGTATCAAGTACTTCTATCTAATACAAATAATTTATAAAAATATCAATTTAGCCCATAGATAGGACCCTAACTGGTGTAGTACCAGTTAGGGTCCTATCTATGGGCTAAATTGATATTTCTGGGTCAGAGCAGATGTAAGAGTAATGGTGATGAAAGGGGTACTTCACATTATACAGATCTCCAGAACCGGAATCTCACCATCAGATACAGTTTAGTACTTATCCTGTCTGCAGCGCCATGTTGAGTTTGTTTTGTAGTCAGCTTATAACAGAGCTGAATACTTGACAAACTCAACATGGCGCTGCACACAGGATAAGTACCCACTCTTCAGCCATCACTTTGCACTATGCCAGCAACATGCAAGGACTGTATTTAAGTTACAGCTTGCATGTTTGTTCTTGTCTGCTAACTTGACGGTAGTTAGAATCCCATTGCAACGGTGAGTATTATATTGTTTTTATGTTATCTGGGTATAACTTCTACAATATCCAGGACACCCCTTGCAGACAGCACATTCTAAATCAGTATGGTTGGTTACATTGGTGTATGATAATGATAATTTGGTTGTTTCCTATAACTCCAACATAAACAAAGGGGAACCACTCTTGACTGATAAATTATTTATTTATTGATCTACTAGGAAAAAAGAAAACGGGGTTAGGGTTAGGGTTAGGGTTTAGGGTTAGGGTTTAGGGTTAGTTTAATGGAAAAATAAAGAGTGGTTCCCCTTTGTTTATGTTAGACTTATAGGAAATAACCGATAATTCCTTGTCTTCAAAAATGAAGTAAAAAAAAATACTAAGCTTCAATTTTATTCTTATTTTATGATTTTTCTCCCCTTTTTAAAAGTTGTTTCTCATAACTATTAAATTTCTGAAACACTTTTTTAAAAATCTGAAATAACATTTTTATATCAAATCATCTTCATATTCCCATGAAGGTTTTCATGTTATATATATATATATATATATATGAAAATAAAATGGAAATTAATCCGACAGTATGAATAAGATATAATGAAAAAACAAACGATGTTTACAACTGAAACAGGCTCATCAGAAGAGAAGTGTGCAAACCGTTTCGGGGCCTTTTTTTTTTTTTGATTAATTCCAACGTTTGACTAGCAGCGTTCTGTTTTTTACTAACGGTCTTTTCCCGTCTTATATTTTTGTTGATGACCGACCCACGTGCGGTTGAATACATTATAATGCATAGGGTCCTCATATTAGTTGAGGATGGGCCGAGTGTTGCTTTTTAAACCGTCAAGAGAATTAGGCCCCGAAACGGTTTGCACACTTTCTCTTCTGATGAGCCTGTTTCAGTTGTAAACATCGTTTGTTTTTTTCATTATATCTTATTCATATATATATATATATATATATATATATATGAAAGTAAGTAAACAAACAATGTGTTTATTTTTTATATGGCCTTTAGCCAACAATTTTTAGAGGATATGTGCTTAATTGAAGTCATACCTAATTTTGAAAATTAATTAGTTAATAATTAATGAATTTAGGCGGGCATATATGTTCAAATGTAAGGCTAAACAAATCGAGAAAACGTCAACCCCTGTATGTACATTTCGACCAATTAGGTCTCATCAGCAAGGTTATAGACATGAGAGACTGCTCCGTGTGTGACTCGAAACCTCGACTGCCAAGCTGACAGGCAGGGATTCTAACCATTACACTAGCTGGCCTTCCCAGATTTTTCGTTTGTTTTGAACTTAGTTATATTCCACTTTTTGGTGACTTGCTACACGACAGTATGAAAGTAAGTAAACAAACAAACAATATATATATATATATATATATATACATATACACACACACACACACATATATATATATATATATATATATTACACACACATATATATATATATTTGAACAGGAAACTAGATATACATTGTATCTTTTTCTTAAACTTAGAATTTCAACTTTAAATTTGCTGTCTGACTTTGTGAATTTTCTGGTTATATAACTCCTTCTTAGGTGAATTGCTTTATTTTGTGAAATTCGTCTGATGAGGCTGGCCTCTTAAAGATTTTAAAAAAATATTTTTTTTAATTTTTAAAAACATTTTGAGTTTCTAGTCGAAATAGATTATTATCGAATGATGGTTTGCTAAGTTTTTCTTTCTTTAAAAGTTAAATATTGCTCTGTATTTAATCTCATTTATTGATTATTATACATTGAGCTCTCTTTAGGGATTTATAAAAATCCTTGTATGAATTATATGTTTGCACCTACAAGAGTACACAGTATGGTTATATAGTGAGATTTTGAAGATCCCAAATAGAATCATCCCTTACAACCAGTCATTTGGATACCTTACACACACACATATATATATATATATATATATATATATTATATATAAGGATAATCTACTGAGTCAGACGAACCTACTATTAGTTTCGCATAAAGCTCTTCAGGGCTAAAATCTGACTGAAGAAGAAAAGGAGCAAGACCAATAAATACTACTAACCACATTAATCATTTAAATTATCTACTTAGGTATCGAGCACTTTTTACAAATTAGCTTCTCCTAGCGGTTATATGAATATATATATATATCTTATATACATATATATACATATAAATTTTTTTTTCTTTTGGCCAAATACTATACCAATAGATTATTTTTTGTTGGTACGAATATCTTGGTCTTTTCTTTTTTTCAAAAATTTTTTTCTTCCTGGTTGATGTTTGGTAGTATATTTTTACAATCAAACTCTCTGCCGGGTTTTTTCTCTCCGCAAGGATCTACCAACACGCTTGGTATATTATATATATATATATATATATATACTGTCCAAACCCCCAAAAGTCTTTTCAGGGAGGATCTGATTTTTGTTACTATTTTTTTTTCTTTTTTCGTTACTGTTTCATCCCATAAAACTGATTTCTTTGTATTCGTTGATCCAAAATTTAACTACCAAACTATTTCTGGCTGCCTTTTTTTTTTTTTTCATGCTCTTTTTCATGTATAGAGAAGAAATGCAATAAAATTCTAATCCAACTCCACTCGTGACTTCTCGTCCCCCAACAGTCACAGCTAATAAATCTTAAAGAAATTAGAAATGGTTGCCTCAAAGTCTTTAAAAGCCAAATCATTTGAAGCAAAACCCTTGAAGAAGAGTGTTCGGAAATGTATAACCACATTCCATCTCAGAATAATAGTCACATTCTTTAGAAATATATTCTACTAGAAGTGGCTACCCAGCGTCACCTGGGTAGAGGGGGATTTTTTAAAGTTAGTCCTGCAGATCCATTCTTACTAAATCGTGAGTTGAATCCTTATGGGATGCCCCATTTAAATCCCTATGTAAAAAAATAGACCTTGCATTGAAGAATGTTCGGAAATGTATAACCACATTCTATCTTAGAATAACTAGCAAATATATGCACCCTCTGGGTGCAAGTATTTAAGTTTTAATATAATAAAATATCATGTTAAATTAGAAAGGCTAATGAAACTGAATAAGAATTCAGATAAAAATATTTGGAACAGAGGGGGTATAATCGGAAAATAGAATAACTTTGAAACTAACTGTTCACCATGTTCCCTTACTCCGTCTTTCAGTGGTAAATTTCCCTAATTTAACTATTTAGTTAAAATAGGAAGAAAAGAATAAAATTACAGTTATTTCTTTATGTTAATAGATTTCTGTTAAGATTTATCCCCGAGATTTTTGCTCATATTTATTAAGATAAACCAAACAATTAGAAATCAATAATACTAAGCATATATTTATTAAAATCAAATTTTTAAGATCAATATGCAAATTAGCCTTCCCATTCATACTGTAAACCGCTATTTCGTTGTATATATATAAATATAATTGCACGCTATTAGTATGTAGATATTGTTAACAGTCTTAATGATGTAAAACAATTTTACTAATAATTGAGGTTTAAATAAAAAATAAAAATCATGGAGAATGTGTGTAAATAACAAAGGGAATTGTAACTTGTATAGTAATATAGTTTCGGTTACAGACAAACAAACCCACAATCTCCATTATAATAAGATAGTCACATTCTTTAGAAATATATTCTACTAGAAGTGGCTACCCAGCATCGCCTGGGTAGAAGGGGGATTTTTTAAAGTTAGTCCTGCAGATCCATTCTTACTAAATCGTGAGTTGAATCCTCGTGGGATGCCCCATTTAAATCCGTATGTAAAAAAATAGACCTTGCATTGATCAAGCTACTCTGAAAAGAAATGTTAATGTCTACTATCTAAAATATTACATTTTTTTAAAAATCCATGATGTTATCATTTAAATTTTATTTTTAAATTATCTTCACAAATATAAATCAAATCTCTATTATGTTTGCTCACAAACCAAGCCCTGGTGATATTTAATGTGTATATATATTTACTTTGTCGTTAATTGTTTTATTTTCAAAATTTCCTCTGGACATACATATACACACAACTGCACTTTATATATGTATAGATAGATACACGGACATACATACACACAACTTCACTTAATTTTGAAATGAGTCATTATAATTTCAAGAGTTGTTTGGACAATTCATCTGATTCACCTTTTATCTTTTGCAGAATCTCTATCTATCTATCTATCTATCTATCTATCTCAGTATATCCAATGTCTATTTCAGTTTATTCAATCTCTCTCTCTTTTTCTTTATCTCTCACTCTATTTCTCCCTCTAAGGACCGGGTTAGCTCAGTTGGTAGAGTGTTCGGCTAGAAACCACAAGGTTCCTGGTTCGATACCGGCCCTCGTCAACTCAGAATATGCGTAGCACAGGGATCTGTGTGGTAAAGTAAGGAGCTGATGGTAGGTGTGGCACTCCACCTCAGACATTAAAATAATCTCCTTAGTCTAGTGCTAGTGAAAAGAAGATAGACTCCCTCACTGATTGGCTGATACCAACTTTAGGCCACCCCAACAACAACCCGATGATATATATTTGGATTATTGACCTCATTCATTTTCTATCTTTTTCAGAATCTCTATCTATCTATCTATCTATCTATCTGTTCAACTCTCTCTTTCACCCTATCTCTCTCTTTCACCCTATCTCTCTCTTTCTCTCTCTCTCTCTCTCTCACCCTATCTCTCTCTCTCTCTCTCTCTCTCTCTATCTATCTATCTATCTATCTATCAATTTGGACAATTGATCTCATTTATTTTCTATCTTTTGCAGAATACCTATCTATAGATCTATCTATCCTAGTATATTCACAGACACTCACACTATATTAAGTATCTACCTATCTCAGTTTATCCAATATCTTTCTCTCTCTTTCTCTCTCTCTCTCTCTATATATATATATATGTGTGTGTGTGTGTGTGTGTGTGTGTGTGAAGAAAAAGTATAAGTGAATCCGACAGTATGTAATATCATGAAAAATTGAAAAAACAAAAGTTCATAAAACAAGTAATGTTTATTTAACCTACACAGCAGTGTTTCGATCCGTTTCAATAGATCTTCATCAGGGTTTTCGTTAGTTTGAGGAAAAATAAATTTATCACAGAAAATAAGAAATCTGCAAGACTCTTTTGCTTTGTCGGTCAGTCTATTTAAAAATTGTTGAATGAAACAAACGCCCGCTTTTCATTCAACAATTTTTCATTCAACAATTTTCATTCAAAATTTTTCATTCAACAATTTTTGAATAGACTTTTTTTTCATTTTTCAGAATATCTACACATCATTCTATCTTGCTGGAAAATACAGCTACCACGAGTGACTGAAATTTGAAAAATGCAGCAGCAGCAGCGCCGCAAAAGAATTTAAGAAACCAACATGGGAAAAGGAAAATACTTACACACTTCGATTTTTCCTTGGTGAGGAATTCTTTCCAAGGCGGAAGCAAGACTGCCAACACGTGTTCCGCAACATATCTAAACATGTCTCCCGTCGGTTCGTTCAGATTTTGCAAGATTTCAAAAGTGATTTCAGGATTGCAACCAACGTTCTGTGTGGCAGATGCCGAAAGATATTCCGAATGGATTGACTGAAATTGTAAAACAGAAAACTTAACAAAGAGATACGAGAGACACAGTGTGTGGGTAGGTTAGAGTAACCTCCCTTTATTGATAGTTAACTTAGAGTGAACGTTCATGGTGTTATGCAAATATTAGTGGCAGGCCGTTGGTAAGTCTCTACTTAATGACCGGTGGGCACCGCCATTTGCATTCTGGACTTCGTACGTCGTAAGAGACAGTCGATTCGTGTTACTCTTCTTACACACGGCAAAAGCAAACATTACCATCTTTATTTACACAGAATCTAAAATAGATACAGAAAGTACAATAACACTATCAGATAGGGCAAGTTTTCAGCTACAGGGCAGTATATTTCCACATAGTCACCACTATTGACTAAGGATTTCCATCAGTTGAAAACAAGACATAAGAAAATTGCTCTAAAAGTAATGTCTCTTATTTTATTATGGTGGCCTACAAAGTCAAGGGAGGGGGTGCTGGTGGTATGACAGTAGAGGTTATATAAGTAAGAAAGAAACAAACAAACAAAACATAACTAAAGAGAATGATGGGAAAGCCATGACTGACAAAAAAGAAAGAAAGAAAGAAAGAAAGAAAGAACAAAGATTTGACTATGAGAAAGAAGAGAGGAGTAGATATGACTGACAAAGAAAGAAAGGAAGGAAGAAAGAAAGAAAGAAGGAAAGAAAGAAAGAAAAAGGAAGGAAAGAAGAAAGAAAGAAAGAAGAGATTTGACTATGAGAAATGAAGAGAAGAGTTGATTTTACTGATGGAAAAGAAAGGAAAAAAAAAAAAGGTGAAGAAAGGAAAGAAAGACATTTAAAAAAAATAAATATTGAAACGAAAGAAGCGAGTGATAGATTTGGCCGTTGAACG
>CM042142.1:119351027-119368527 GCA_023376005.1 Doryteuthis pealeii
AAAGAGAGAGATAGAGTTTAAAACGTCTTCCCAGGAACATGTAGACCCTCAGCCACCGTCTTCTAGCAACCCATATGATAAAAAGGGTTGGGGCTTAGCCATAAGGGCTAATAGGGTTGGGCAGTCTATAGGTGCTAGGGCTTGACGTGAACCAGCCGATTGATCGAAGGTGGCCTCTCCTTAAGTAAGGGCCAAAGAGGAGTAATCAAGTCATGGACTGCTCAACGACCTGGGTTCTAATCCTTAAGCATACAGGTCGCCCCCACAGCCACAGGTGGTCTCAATTGGGTGAGTTTACCCCTGCAAGAAGGTGCAGTCAGTGCATTTGAACACCGCAGCAACAGGGCGGTAAAAAACTAGACTTTAATGGTAATTTATCAATGCTCACCTCAAATCTTTCTCACGTAAATAGACGAGGGAGAAGAAAGGAGGCGCGCGGTTGGTGAGGTTATGAGAGCATTTACGAGACTGAAAGTACATTGTATTTTCCTTCTGTTCACTGTCTTCCTCCAGAGTCCTTGTCTTTGGATGGATGCGGGATCTTGTGGAATTTTCTTGGTCCGAATAAGAATTTTTGTGCAGCTCAACTCCTTTAGGGAGGGCCTATTTACAATTCGGTGTTTTATTCAACGATCTCGATTTTAATTGGGCTCTTGGCCATATGGTTTCTGGCACGGCCGAATCTAGGGATAATCTAGCAGAGTTGAAAGAATTCTTGAAATCTGGACCCTCACTGTGAAAATTAAAAGAAAAAGAAAAGAAAAAAGAACAAGAAAAAAGAAAAAATAGACGTTCAGTTTTCTGGCAGCAACACATTATTAGACAGTTAATAAGTAGTTTATTTCAAAATACTATAGTTAAATATAATTTATTTCAAATACTAGAGTTTATATATTAGTTCATTTCAAAAATACTGTAATATAATAGTTTAATCCAAATATTATAGTTAAATAATAAATTTGTTGTGTATTCTCCAAGCAAGAATTTAAACAAATTTTTCAGCTTAGAGAAAACTAAAAAGTGGAAACATATATTTTGGGGGCTTAAGGCATGGACCCACACCTCCTACATTTGGAGTGAACCTTGATTTACAAAAAGTATACATCTTTTCTCCAACACTGAAACAAAAATCATCTCACATCCTCCTGTTTATGAGACTGGTCAAAAAAGGGTTAAATCAAACTTAACGGACCTAAATTCAACAATCCTATGTCACCACCGCTGAAAGAAAAAAAATACCAAAAATCAGGGAATTAACCAATTAATGAAATTTTAAGTGTTGATATATAATGGAAGAATCAAAGATATAATGCACCAGTTATTTTATTCAAAAAAACTTTTACATTTTTCAGCTCAGTTAACTTTGAACCACATATCTTTGAGGTGTAACACAGATTCTCAAAGATATGTGATTCAAAGTTTGAGAGCTTGATATTTGATTTTTTAATAAAAATAGCAATATAATTAGTAAAGAAAAAAAGCTTAAAAAATCGGTTATTATGCAGTTATGGTACCATTTCCACATAGGTATCAGAATATACGTATGACTACGTCACACCACAATCTTTATTAGAAAATGGTATAATACAGATAAATTCTGATGTTTCTTTTTATAATTTTTTCTCTTGATCCCTGATATGATATCAGGTTTCAATTCATCTTATCTTTTTAGGAGGTGGTTATGTTTCTGACCTGGTGAAAAGATGTTTATCTGGGGCTTAATAATTTATATATATATATATATATATATATTAATTATATTTATTATTATTATTATTATTGACTCTCCTCGTCGATTTTCGACGCATAAGGGTTCATACACACAATGAACACCCACACAGGGATTTGTTTATAGTGGTGAAAGGCTTGTGTTGGACCATCCACACTTTTTGGCACAGTCGATAGGAAAGATTGGTGCATTAAGGTTGCCACAACCCAATCAACGAACCGACCTCAGGAATTTTGAATTCAGAGTTATCCCTCTCCTAGACTGGTTATCTACCCAAGGCTGAAGGGCACAGTCTGCCCTCTATTTTAACCCATAGCTGGAGGGAATTTTGAATTCAGAGTTTATTCCCTCTCCAGACTGGTTACCTCCCCAAGGTTGAAGGGCCCATGTCTGCCCTACTATTTAACCATAGCTGGAGGGAATTTTGAAATTCCAGAGTTATCCCTCTCCTAGACTGGTTACATACCCAAGTTGAAGGGCCCAGTCTGCCCCTACTATTTAACCCATAGCTGGAGGGAATTTTTGAAATTCAGAGTTATCCCTCTCCTAGACTGGTTACCTACCCAAGGCGGAAGGGCCCATTGTTCCCTACTATTTAACCCATAGCTTATATATATTATATATATATATATATATATATATATATATATAAAAATCTTGGAACGAAAATAGATTTTTCTTTATGTATATGTGTGCATGAATTTATACACACATACACATTCATAAAGAATAATCTTTATTGTAAAAATTACACTTCAGAACTAACTTTCAACTGGTACAAAGGCCACCATTCTAGAGAGCACCATCAAGGTTGTCATTAACAATCTAAACAACAGGCATATTTTTTCTTTCTATCATCATATAAGCAGGTGATCAGAGCGGATAAAATAATTGTTTGTGAAAATATCACACAGTGTTTTTCACAGATGATATCAGTGAGGTTAGACACTTTGATCAAGACTAATTTTTTTTGTTGCCATGGTGATTATGAAATGGCAATAATTTGAAACCTTCATGGTTCTTCATGCTTGTTAGGAATTGTCGGCACAATGTCAAGAATCAGACAACTCACTACATGGTCTGGTGGGGGGGGTCTTTTCACTACTCTGGTTCCTTTGGTATTCTACTATCATGGAATTATCCCCCCCTACCACCAGGCAAATCAACAATGTATGATATTAAAAACCTGTTGGAATATTTTGTGATATGTTATTTACTAAGCTTAGCTTTAGATATGGCACAAGGCAGAAGTATGGGGTGCCCAATGAGAATGAACTCACTAACAATCGGTTTGCGAAGCAACTTCCTAACATTACACACGAGAGGTGCCATATTTTGTGATATAAGGTGTGCTTCAGTTCCCCACCTGGATTTATAGACTATCCTTGAGTCACGTGGTTTTATTACTCCGCCAATCACCAACCATACTGCGTGGCTGATACAACTACTTAAACCCCCCAATTGGCCATAATTCTAATTGCACTCATTGAGGAGGGACAAGGATTACAATACCAGGACTCATTACCAAGGATCCAATTCCACTGAAACAAGCCTCTGGCTTAAGGCCAATGAGGAAATCTTTACCAAGGGATTACCAAGATTACCAGATGATTATCATACTTCAGGATCTTTACCAGAGGATAACCAAGGAAAGCCCAAAATGATGTCCCATAAAAACTTAACAAAACCCCATAACGAAAAGTCCACTTATCAAGGGCTTTAAACCAGGCAGTCGCTTTAAATAAGCATCCTTACAACTTGCCCTTATCAAAAGGCTTTTCACCGAGCGAGTCGCTTTTCAAGCGCTCCCCTTCACCTTTTACTTAATTGTATAACATTTACCAGGTGAGACCGCGAATATTCAAGCACTCCCTATCAACAAGCGAGGTAGAATAGTCTTCTAGCACATCTTCACATCAAACAGTGAGTGGCTCACCCAATGCAACCTTTAACTTCACTTAACTCAGCAAGTTAAATCTTGTGCAAATGCACAAAAATTGCAACATCTTTTTGTACCTTTTTCAATACATGTTGTTTTAAATTCCAAGGTTGTTTTGTCTTCTTTTATCCGACTCACTCACTCTCTGCCACGGAGATTTAAGAGCTCCCAACTACTCTGATATTCCTCTTAATACCTACATGCAAACACAACACCACACAGTATATGTTTAGCTCAGTCCGTGGAGCATCCACCTAGGAACACATAAGGTTCCTAGTTCGATATAACTACCTACATACATACATACATATACATACACACACAACACCACACCATGCACACACACATACAACATATATTAATATATATATGTTAGCTCAGTCAGTAGACAATTCGCTAGGAACATATTATTTGATACCAGTCTCACTCAGGTAATGAGAGCAACAGGATAATCTGTGTGGTAAAGTAAGGAGTTGATGGTAGGTGTGGGTTTGCTCGCATCTCAGATGCAAAAACAATCTCCTTGTTCTAGCACTAGTGAAAAGGGGATAGAACTCCTCACTGTCTGGCTGATCGACATTATGTTCACCCACCCGACGACTTACTTAACTTTAATTATATTAGATCAATCAGTTGGTCCGTCAAACACCCTAGCCCTATATGATTGTCCAACCACTATCATCTTAAATGGCAAGCCCCAACCTTTTCATCATATATATGCTAAAAAGCAATGGCTGTGGATCTAGTGTCCTGGGTAGAAATGTTAAAACCTGCATCTAGTGATGAAGTTTAAATTCTGGAAGCTTCGGGGAGTGTGGTGTAACCCCTTCATTGCCAAAGGTCCACATCTGACCCGGAGTGGAAGACTATTAGGGTCCATCTATGGGTTAATGAAAAATGAGTATTAAAAAAGTGGGTTATTTCCATAACTCAAACCTAAAAAAAGGGAACCACTTCTGATATTAATTTTAATCTGTTAATCTGATCTTACCCATTATTTTCCAAATTAAACTAACCCTAACCCTAACCCCGTAACCCTAACCCCATATTCTTTTTTCCTAGTAGATCAATAAATAAATAAATAAATAATTTATCAGTCAAGAGTGGTTCCCTTTGATATGTTAGACCTATAGGAAATAACACTAGGACTGTTATTTTTGAATTACATTACGTGGCTTTCAACCCTAACTCTAACCCTAAAACCTAACCCTAACCCCGTCTTCTTTTTTCTAGTAGATAATAAATAAATAAATAATTTATTAGTCAAGAGTGGTTCCCTTTACATCAATGTTAGACTTATAGGAATAACCACTAGGAAGACGGCTTTATTTTGAATACAATATTTGCTTTCAAAATCTCAATGTTTAAAAGGTATAAACAATTGCAATCAGTCAAATTTGACGCTGTATCAAATAACTGCTTATAATAAAAAAAAATATATCATATATATAAATTACCCTTTTTTTTTTTAGGTTGGAGTTATAGAAATAAACAAAATCGTTAAAAAAAGATTTGAGTTTTGATAAAAAAAAAAATTTGAATACCATCAAGAATGAATAAAACAAAACATCTTCGGCATAAAATAACCCAACTCGGGTTGATATGCCGTAAATTACCAAACGCAACCAACCAACCAACGCAACCAGGACACCAATCTAAACTGATTTAAACATTTACCAACGTAAACACAAAATAAACATAGTTGTAAGATTATTTTTCTTTTTTTTTTTTTTTCCTTAATTTTTTCGTTTGCTAAATTCAAATTGTCAATGAGTTTGTTTTTGCGATTCTTTCCTTTCCAAAAACTGAATTGTTTGCCTTGTAACAGATTCCATGATATAAAATATCAACGCGACAAAGAAAACGAGGCATTGAAAAATGAAATATTAATAACCGGTATCATACTTTCCTTTTTGTCAGAAGCTAAGAAAACAAACAACACCTCCGCTGAAAAAAGATCAACACGAATTAAACATTCAAATCATATTCACGCAACTACTCTGTCATCAAAATATTAAAAAAAGAACAACAAAAAAAAAGATAAAAGAAAAAGCAAGATATTATATATATAATATATATATATATATATATTATATATATATATCTTGCTTTTTTCCTTATATATTCTTATATATATAGTATATATATATATAATATATAATCTTGCTTTTTTCTTATATATTCTTATATATATTGTATATATATATATATATTATATTTATATATATATATAATCTGGCTTTTTTTCTTATTATCTTATATATATATATCATATATATATATATATATTATATATCTTTTTTTTTTATATATATATCTTGCTTTTTTTCGTTATATATTCTTATAAATATATATATATATTATATATATATATATATGTAATATCTTGCTTTTTTCTTATATATATATATATATATATATATTTCTTGTTTTTCTTATATATTCTTATTATATATTATATATATATATATATATCTTGCTTTATTCTATATATTCTTATAAATATATATATATATATAATATAAATATCTTGCTTTTTTCTTATATATAATAATTCTTATAATATATTATATTAATATATATATATCTTGCTTTTTTTCTTATATATATATATATATATATATATATAGGGCCGGGTTAGCTCAGTCGGTAAAACCGTTCGCTAGAAACCACAAGGTTCCTAAAAGTGTCATACCCAACCTCGCCAACTCAGCGTTATGAGTAGCACAGGGAATCTGTGCGGTAAGTAAGGAGTGAATGGTAGGATGTGGCGCTCGCACCTCAGACGCTAAAAATCTCCTTGGTTTAGCACTAGTGACAAGGGGATAGACCCTCGCTCTTGGCATTACGACATTAGGCGCCCTGACGACCTATATATATATATATATATATAGTTATATATATATATCTTGCCTTTTTTCTTATATTATTCTTATATCTATAATATATATATATATATATAGATATATAAGAAAAGCAATAATATTATATATATATATATATATTTCTTTTTTCTTATATATTTTTATATATTAATATATATATATATATATATTGCTTTTTCTTTATATAATTCTTATATATTAATATATATAATATATATCTTCTTTTTTCATTATATATCTTATATAATTATATATATATATATATATATATATATATATATTATCTTGCTTTATTTCTTATATATTCTATATTATAATATATATATAATATATATTATATCTCTTAGATTGTCTTAATATTCTTATATATATAAATGTAATATATATATATAGTATAGCTTGCTTTTTTTTATATATTCTTGATATAATATATATAACACATATATAATATATATATATAATATATAGAGAGAGAGAGAGAGAGAGAGAGAGAGAGAGAAAGTCACTTTTAATTCAAATATATTATAAATTCCGTCATCAATTTTACATCTAACAGCGGTGTCAGCGCCCCAAGCGCAAACAATGGTCTTTGTATTTAATCTCCGCGTTCAAAGAACTTTAATTAAAATAATACCCACTGAATACGATCAAAATCTTTTTATTCCAAGCGCCACCACAATATGTGTTTAGAATGACCCCGCCTGATGTTCAGGTTATGTTTGGCGTTGTAATCGATTGGGTTAACAAGCCTCTCCTATTACCTAGTTGTACGGGTGGGAGGCGATTGGTCACCCCACACCATCACCCCGGGTCCTGAATAAGCAGTTTAGGTTTTTAATGACATCACCTCTTTAGCTACAAATCATGTGCCATGTTGTTTAGCAGATCTCTTATCACATTTTCGTGCGCGGTTTTTTGTTGTAACACCAGAAAATATATCATGCTTTCCGCCCAATCAAGTCACTATGACTCACAGAGAAAGCACCTTCTCAAATAAAAATGCCGAGTTGTCAGTTGTGTCACACTTTCTCAATTTTACTCCTAGAGCCTGTGCCCAAGCAATCATACAGTTAAGTATGTTGTGAGTGTCGTGTGTCACACTTTCACTTCGTCAATTTTACTCCTAGAGGCTGTAGCCCACATATCAACAGTTAAGTCATGTTGCGAGCGTCAGTGATTCACCTTTCTCAAATTTATCTCCAGAGGCTGTAGCCCAACATATCAATCAGTTAAAGTCATGTGTGAGTGTCAGTGATTCACACTTTCTCAATTTATCTCCTAGAGGCTGTAGCCAACATATCAATCAGTTAAGTCATGTGTGAGTGCGGATCACACTTTCTCAATTTTACTTCCTAGAGGTGTACCCAACATATCAATACGTTAAGTCTGTGCGAGTGTCAGTGGTCACACTTTCTCAAATTTTACTCCAGAGGCTGTAGCCCAACAATCCTACAGTTAAGTCATGTGCGAGTGTCAGTGTGTCACACTTTCTCATTTTACTCCAAGAGGCTTAGCCCAACATATCATACAGTTAAGTCATGTGCGAGTGTAAGTGTGTCACACTTTCCTCATTTTACTCCAAGAGGCTGTAGCCAACAATAATCATACAGTTAAGTCATGTGCGAGTGTCAGTGTGTCACACTTTCTCAATTTTACTCCTAGAGGCTGTAGCCCAACATATCATACAGTTAAGTCATGTTGCGAGCGTCCAGTGATCACACTTTCTCAATTTTACTCCTAGAGGCTGTAGCCCAACATATCATACAGTTAAGTCATGTTGCGAGCGTCAGTGATTCACACTTTCTAAAATTTTACTCCTAGAGGCTGTAGCCAACATATCATACAGTTAAGTTCATGTTGCGAGCGTCAGTGATTTTCACACTTTTCTCAATTTTACTCCTAGAGGCTGTACCCAACATATCATACAGTTAAGTCATGTTGCGAGCGTCAGTGATTCAACACTTTCTCAATTTTACTCCTAGAGGCTGTAGCCCAACATAATCATACAGTTAAGTCATGTGCGAGTGTCAGTGTGTCACACTTTTCTCAATTTTTACTCCTAGAGCTGTAGCCCAACATATCATACAGTTTAAGTCATGTTGACAGTACCAGTTCCAACTAGATCACCAAAGTTAAGCAACAATGAGCCTGTTCATACTTAGAAATTATCGTCGGGTGGCCTAAAGTTGGTATCTGCCAGACAGCAAAGGAGTCTATCCCCTTTTCCACTAGCACTAGACCAAGGAGATTGTTTTGGTGTCTGAGGTGGAGCACCACACCTACCATTTCCTCCTGTGCTACTCATACCTGAGTTGGCGAGGGCCAGTATCGATCTCAGAATCTTGTGGTTCCTAGTCCGACGCTCTACTTAGGGCTTAGAAATATGACACCAGAAATATAACATCCTTCTCCATCAAGTCACATGACCTAAGATAGAGAGCACTTCTCAAATAAGAAATGCGAATATCAGTGTGTCAGTGTATCACATTTTTCTCAACTTTACTTCTAGATGCTGTAGCCCAACATATCATACTTACAATTAAATCATGTTGAAACAGCACAGTTCCAACAGATCACCAAAGTTAAAAGCAACAATGAGCCTGTTTCAATACTTAGATGGGTGACCATTTAAGCAACAGCAGGTACTGTAAGTAATTGATATCAAAAATGACGATTCGGCATTAGATGGCAGAAAAGGGTTGATATGACGTAAAACAAAACACTGTGGGGATTATCTTCACATTTGCCTGAAGAGTTATCTTCCCGCTTGGTTGCCGCTGGTTTCACCAGAGCTAGAGTATTTAAGCGGCTGATTCAAATGCTTCTCCCTCTTTTCTACCTCTCCTTGTAGTTTACCCTCATGGTTAGAGAAGACATTGTCACACCCTTCTCGTGGGGGCTTCGGCCTACCACCCTTACTAGTAAGTGATCTTTATGAATGGGCGCTCCCAGTCCTTTCATGTATGTATGTTTTGTACACTTTCTATTTGTTTATGTATCTTGTCATATTCCTGTGCTGTTATCAATATAAAATGTTTTGTCCCACAATGTGTCGAGTTTGTTATGTTTCAACTAGTTACGACTTTGTTATAAACCTTGAACCTTACACAACCAATAAATATGTCATATCATGTTTGGAATCAGGCAACTCCATGAGCAAATTAAAAACATTGCAGGCCTGAATACGAACCCACACTTCTCAATGTTACTCCTAGAGGCTGTAAGCCCAACATATCATACAGTTAAACTGGGAGGGGACTTAGAAATATGAACACCAGAAATATAACATCCTTCCCCATCAAGTCACATGACCTAAGACAGAGAGAGCACCTTCTCAAATAAGAATCCGAATATCAGTGTGTCAGTGTGTCAAATTTTCTCAAGTTTACTTCTAGAGGCTGTAGCCCAACATATCATACTTACAATTAAATCATGTTGAAAGCACAGTTCCAACTAGGTCACCAAAGTTAAGCAAATGATGAGCCTGTTCAATACTTAGATGGGTGACCATTTAAGCAAGCAGGTACTGTAAGTGATATGATATCAAAATGACGATTCGGCATTAGATGGCACGAAAAGGGTTGATATGCCGTAAAACAAAACAACCAATAAATATGTCATATCATGTTGGAATCAGGCCAACTCCATGAGCAAAAAAACATTGCAGGCCAAATCCGAACCACAACCCTGAAACTTTGGATTCCCAAGTTTTAATTATTACGATTGTTTTCGAAGATTTTTAATGTAATTTTTGGCAACATATTATTTTTGGGTACTATAACAAAAAATTGTTTATCATCATCATCATCATGTCGTACAAGTAGCACGGATATCCATGACAATCTCTTTTGCCACCTTCCCTACTATTCATTGCCCCTGGGAGTTCTTCTGCGCAGCAACTAACATCCTCACATAGTTGGTCAATGTAGGTCTTGCTGGGTGGCCCATATTTAGCATTATAACAATTGTTATAACACAGAAATAAATTTGGGAATAATTAAAAATTGATTGCGAAATCCAGTGTGGGGATTAAAAAATATGGAAATAAAATAAAAATTAAAAAACAACAACACCCCATGGGCCTTTTCACCGGAAACACCATCTGTGCATGTCCGACAAAAAGGACTGTCCCCTACCCCCAAAATAATACTCGGCCATTCGAACTGAGGCCGTAATTGGGTCTAGTTGGTCCTATTAGCCAGGGAATTTCTCTCGCTAACTGCCACTATGACCTGGTCAATAAAGCCTAAGTCATAAAGCCACCTTCTGCCTTGTCTCTTTCCTTTCTCATGGCTTTTCGTTCCTAAGTTCCATTTCAGCGTACCAGCCCACAAGAAGAATAAAGAACCAGCTTTTTATTGGGGACAAGATCCAGCACAAACGAACATAACTATAGCCCTATACCAGCAAAAGTCACCCATGAAATAGATATAATTGTTTGTACAGAAAGTAAGGACGAATGTACAATCAAATTGTCTTTAAATTAAGTGGCAAGCAAAAGAATTATTGTTTGAACTTTTAAAGAATAAACTTGAAAAGTAATGCATACTTAAATGCAGCAATCAATTTTGATTTCTTCTGTAGTTTTATTGTTGCCTATTGCATACAGCAGTGAAAATCAGCTATGAAATAGAAATAATTGGGTTATTTACTATAACTCCAACATAAACAAAGGGAACCACTCTTGACAGATAAATTATTTATTATTATTGATCTACTAGAAAAAAAGAGACGGGGTTAGGGTTAGGGTTAGGGTTAAGGTTAGGGTTGGGGTTAGGGTTTAGGGTTAGTTTAATGGAAAAATAAATAAAGGATTTATATTATATATATATATTATATATATATATATATACATATATATATATATAAAATAAATATTTAGAAAAAACAAACACATGATGTTAAAATTCGCTGACAGAATTCTGTTTCGACCTTTATTGAAGTGGTCATCATCAAGAGTGAGTTGTGTATGATAAAGACCACTTCAATAAAGGTCGAAACAGATTTTCTGTCAGCGAATTTTAAACATCATGTGTTTGTTTTTTCTAAATATTTATTTCACACTGTCCGATTCACTTCCATTCATTTTCATATATATATATATATATATATATATATTCATACTGTTCTCTCTTATAATCAATTGCTTACCGAAAGACGAAAGTAGATTTCTGTCTTTTTATCTTGTGTCGCTTTCATTTCAGGAACGCTGTTTCTTTTCTGTTGAACTTTGCGCCAATCATAATGTTTAGCAATGCTGTCATGTTGCAGAGTAGATATCAGGTATGTTCTTCGCTGCCAATTTTTGGTTCAGTTGGCGCCAATGGAAACAAATCAAATGGTTTAACCTGTCCAGAAATAATGTAAAAATCATCATAGATCAAATGGTACCACATATAAATAAGAAAATAAGTTTAATTGTCTGAAAAGATTAGTTGATTTGAAATAAGGAAACCTTTTTGGTTTGTTGACCCAGCCAATGAAGTATAAGTAAACCCTGTTCCTTATTCAACCTCTCTTTCTCACTCCATTCTACAACTGAATAAGGAGGGGGAGAGAGTATCAACTGTTAAATAATAGATTGACTGAATCTTTTATTTGGCATGTAGTGTAAATATTTGAAAAAGATTTAAATTGTTCCATTCAGAAACCATTGTGCCAATTCAGTGTAATTGACATTTTAAGGTCATTTGAAAGCTTGGCTTTCATTGGAGGAGTTAAATTGGTTTGGTTTGGTTTGGTTTGTTTTACGGCATATCAACCTCGGTGGGTCATTTAATGCAGATAAAGTTTTGAAATAAAGTTCTTAATGGATAGTCAGTTCTTTTTTTTAATAATACATTTTTCTATTACCCATAGATGGGACCTAACAGGTACTAGTCAAAGTGGACGAGAGAGCAATGGTGATAAAGGGGTGCTCCACATTCCCCAGACCTCCAAAACTAGAACCTCACATCAGATGTCATTCCCAGACATGTAGACCCTCAGCTAACCGCCTTCTAGCACCCATATGATAAGAAAGGTTGGGGCTTGCCATAAGGGCAATAGGGTTGGGGCAATCATATAGGTGCTAGGCTTGACATGACCAGCTGATTGATGGAGGGGGCCTCTCCGACTGCCCGTTTAGCCCAAGAAAAGATTAAAGCGGAATAATTGCAAGTCATGGACTGCTCAGCCACCTGGGTTCTATCCTTAAGCATGACAGGTCGCCACCAACGGCCAACAGATGGCCCCCATTGGGGAGTCTTACACCTCTGCTGAAGTGCAGTTGAATGTATTCTAATGCCCCAGCCGACAGGGCCGGGAGGAGTTAAAGTCACATGACTTTATAACCGAGAATTCATTTGTCGATAACGTCATAAGTGTTAGTGATTGGATAATAAGTGAAATTTGAATCTTTATGATGAAAAAAAAAAATTTGAATTCGATGAAATGTTTGAATAAGATTAAAGTTGTCATTAATTCCATATAAACTCCAGAAACCCAATTTACAACGTTTTTCTTTAGTAGAAAAATAAAATGAAACTAATAATTCCCTTTCTTTTTTGTACCTTGTTGTGAATCTCTTTATGAATGCATAATTAAGTGCTTCTGATATCACGTAAGATGCTATATATTTTGTAAAAAAAAAATGCCTCTTGGGCAGTGTAAAATAAATTTGGGGGGATTAAATAAATAAAATAAAATAAAGTTTAATATTTTTAAAAGATTAATTACTTACTTAAAAAGCACCATATCCATTCCACTCCACTGAGATATTTGTTTTGTTTTACGACAGTAAGAACCACAAAACATTTCTAAAAAATTTCTGATTAATCATTCATACTCTTTATCTTAAAAGAAAAATTTTAATGATTCTACAAGCAAAATATATTTTGTTTGGATTTCATAAAATGAGGGGGGGGGGGAGCAACCTATAAAAAAAACTATTTAAACATAAATTCAATCTAAAGGTGAATAGGTATCAAAATTTTTATGAAAATTTGACTCTTAATTGATTTTTCATAGAATAAAAAAAAGAATTCTGTGATGTAAGCAGTAACGTAGTTTTGGTTACAGACAAAGGAGACTGAATCTCCATTATTAATAGATATTGTATATGTTCCTGTTAGGATCACCTAACAAAAATAGGCTTAATAATGAGATTCAGTCTCCTTTTGTCTGTAACCAAATACGTTACTGCTTACATCACAGTAAATTCTTTTTTTTTTTCTATGAAAAATCAATTAAGAGTCAAATTTTCATAAAAATTTTGATACCTTTCACCTTTAGATGAATTTATGTTTTAAATAGTTTTTTTTTAACTAGGTTGCCTCCCCCCCCCCTCATTTTATGATCCAAACAAATATATTTGCTTGTAGAATCATTAAATTTTCTTTAAAGATAAAGAGTAGAATGATTTAATCAGAAATTTTTAGAAATGTTTTTGTGTTCTTACTGTCGTAAACAATACAAATATCTCATGGAGTGGAATGGGATATGGTTGCTTTTTAAGTAAGTAATTAATCTTAAATATTAAACGTTTTATTTTATTTTATTATTAATCCCCCAATTTTTTTACAGCTGCCAACGAGGCATTTTTTTTTACAATTATAGCATCTTACGTGATATCTCAGAAGCACTTAATTATGCATTCATAAAGAGATTCACAACAAGGTACAAAAAAGAAAGGGAATATATTAGTTTCATTTATTTTTCTTACTAAAGAAAAACGTTGTAAATTGGGTTCTGGAGTTTATATGGAATTAATGACAACTTTAATCTTATTCAAACATTTTCATCGAAATTTCAAATTTTTTTTTTCATCATAAAATTCAAATTTTCACTTATTATCCAATCAACTAACACTTATGACGTTTCGACAAATGAATTTCGGTTATAAAGTCATGTGATTTACTCCTCCCGCCCTGTCGGCTGGGCATTAGAACATCAACTGCACTTTCAGCAGAGGTGTAAGACTCACCAATGGGGCCATCTGTTTTGGCCGTTGTGTGCGACCTGTCATGCTAAGGATAGACAAGGTGGCTGAGGCATCATGACTTGCAATAATTCCGCTTTAATCTTTTCTTGGGCTAAACGGGCAGTCGGAGAGGCCCCCTCCGATCAATCACTGGTCATGTCAAGCCTAGGTCACCTAATGATGCCCCAAACCTAATTGCCTTATGGCCAACCCCAACCTTTCTATCATATGGGTGCTAGAAGGCGGTAGCTGAGGTCTACATGTCCTGGGAATGACATCTGATGTGAGGTTCTGTTTTGGAGGTTGGGGAATGTGGAGCACGCCCTTTATCACATTGCTCTCTGTCCATTTGACTAGTAACCTGTTAGGGTCCATCTATGGGTTAAATAGAAAAATGTATTTATAAAAAAAAGAATCTGACTATCCATTAAGAACTTTATTTCAAAACTTATCTGCATTAAATGACCACCGATGGTTGATATGCGTAAAACAACAAAACCAAACCAAACCAATTTAACTCCTCCAATGAAAGCCGAAGCTTTCAAATGACCTTAAAATCTCAATTACACTGTTTGGCACATGGTTTCTGAATGGAACAATTTAAATCTTTTTCAAATATTACACTACATGCAAATAAAAGATCAGTCAATCTATTATTTACAGTTGATAGCTCTCCCCCTCCTTATTCAGTTGTAGAATGGAGTGAGAAGAAGAGTTGAATAAGGAACAGGTTTACTTATACTTCATTGGCTGGGTCAAACAAACAAAAAAGGTTTCCTTATTTCAAATCACTAATCTTTTCAGACAAATTAAACTTATTTTCTATTTTATATGTGGTACATTTGATCTATGATGATTTTTACATTATTTCTGGACAGGTTAAACCATTTGATGTTTCCATTGGCGCCAACTGAACAAAAAATTGGCATGCGAAGAACATACCTGATATCTACTCTGCAACATGACAGCATTGCTAACATTATGATTGGCGCAAAGTTCAACAGAAAGAAACAGCGTTCCTGAAATGAAAGCGACACAAGATAAAAAGATCAGAATCTACTTTCGTCTTTCGGTAAGCAATTGATTATAAAGAGAGACAGTATGAATATATTATATATATTATAATATATATGAAAAATGAAATGGAAGTGAATCGGACAGTGTGAATAAAATATTTAGAAAAAACAAACACATGATGTTAAAATTCGCTGACAGAATCTGTTTCGACCCTTTATTGAAGTGGTCTTTAATCATACACAACTCACTCTTGATGATGACCACTTCAATAAAGGGTCGAAAACAGAATTCTGTCAGCGAATTTTAACATCATGTGTTTGTTTTTTCTAAATATTTATTTTATATATATATATATGTATATATATATATATAAATATATATATATATATTAAAATCCTTTTATTTATTTTCCATTAAACTAACCTAAACCCTAACCCAACCCTAACCTTAACCCTAAACCCTAACCCTAACCCGTCTTCTTTTTTTCTAGTAGATCAATAATAATAAATAATTTATCTGTCAAGAGTGGTTCCCCTTTGTTTATGTTGGAGTTATAGTAAATAACCCATTATTTCTATTTCATAGCTGATTTTCACTGCTGTATGCAATAGGCAACAATAAACTACAGGAAATCAAAATTGATTGCTGCATTTAAGTATTGCATTACTTTTCAAGTTTATTCTTTAAAAGTTCAACAATAATTCTTTTGCTGCCACTTAATTTAAAGACAATTTGATGTACATTCGTCCTTACTTTCTGTACAAACAATTATATCTATTTCATGGGTGACTTTTGCTGGTATGAGGGCTATAGTTATGTTCGTTTGTGCTGGTATCTTGTCCCCAATAAAAGCTGGTTCTTTATTCTTCTTGTGGGCTGGTACGCTGAAATGGAACTTAGGAACGAAAAGCCATGAGAAAGGAAAGAGACAAAGGCAGAAGGTGGCTTTATGACTTAGGCTTTATTGACCAGGTCATAGTGGCCAGTAGCGAGAGAAAATCTCCCTGGCTAATAGGACCAACTAGACCCAATTACGGCCTCAGTTCGAATGGCCGAGGTATTATTTTGGGGGTAGGGAGACAGTCCTTTTTGTCGGACATGCACAGATGGTGTTTCCGGTGAAAGGCCCCATGGGTGTTTGTTGTTTTTTTAATTTTATTTTTATTTCCATATTTTTTAATCCCCACACTGGATTTCGCAATCAATTTTAATTATTCCCAAATTTATTTCTGTGTTATAACAATTGTTATAATGCTAAATATGGGCCACCCAGCAAGGACCTACATTGACCAACTATGTGAGGATGTTAGTTGCTGCGCAGAAGAACTCCCAGGGGCAATGAATAGTAGGGAAGGTGGGCAAGAGATTGTCATGGATATCCGTGCTACTTGTACGACATGATGATGATGATGATGATAACAATTGTTATAGTACAAAAATATATGTTGCCAAAAATTACATTAAAAATCTTCGAAAACAATCGTAATAATTAAAACTTGGGAATCCAAAGTTTCAGGGTTGTGGGTTTCGGATTTGGCCTGCAATGTTTTTAATTTGCTCATGGAGTTGGCCTGATTCCAACATGATATGACATATTTATTGGTTGTTTTGTTTTACGGCATATCAACCCTTTTCGTGCCATCTAATGCCGAATCGTCATTTTGATATCATATCACTTACAGTACCTGCTGTTGCTTAAATGGTCACCCATCTAAGTATTGAACAGGCTCATCATTGCTTAACTTTGGTGACCTAGTTGGAACTGGTGCTTTCAACATGATTTAATTGTAAGTATGATATGTTGGGCTACAGCCTCTAGAAGTAAACTTGAGAAAATTTGACACACTGACACACTGATATTCGGATTTCTTATTTGAGAAGGTGCTCTCTCTGTCTTAGGTCATGTGACTTGATGGGGAAGGATGTTATATTTCTGGTGTCATATTTCTAAGTCCCCCTCCCCAGTTTAA
>CM042142.1:119373527-119381529 GCA_023376005.1 Doryteuthis pealeii
TTAGGGTTAGGGTTAGTTTAATTGGAAAATAATGGGTAGATCAATTAACAGATAAAATTAATTCAGAGTGGTTCCCCTTTTTTTAGGTTGGAGTTATTGGAAATAACCCACTTTTTTAATACTCATTTTTTCTATTTAACCCATAGATGGGACCCTAATAGGTACTTCCACTCCGGGTCAGAGTGGACCTGGCAATGAAGGGGTACACCACACTCCCCAGAGCTCCAGAATTTAAACTTCATCACTAGATGCAGTTTAACATCATACCCAGGACACTAAGATCCACAGCCACTGCTTTTTAGCATATATATGATGAAAAGGGTTGGGGCTTGCCATTAAGATGATAGGGTTGGGACAATCATATAGGTGCTAGGGGTTGACGTGACCAACTGATTGATCTAATATATAAAGTAAGTAAAGTCGTCGGGGTGGCATAAAGTCGGTATCAGCCAGACAGTGAGGGAGTCTATCCCCTTTTCACTAGTGCTAGAACAAGGAGATTGTTTTTGCATCTGAGATGGAGCACCACACCTACCATCAACTCCTTACTTTACCACACAGATTCCTGTGCTACTCATACCCTGAGCTGAGGACTGGTATCAAATAATATGGTTCCTAGGCGAATGGTCTACTGACTGAGCTAAACATATATATATTTATATATGTGTATGTGTGTGTGCATGTGTGTGTGTGTGTGTGTATGTATGTATGTATGTATGTAGGTAGTTATATCGAACTAGGAACCTTATGTGTCCTAGGTGGATGCTCCACCGACTGAGCTAAACATATATGTGTGTGTGTGTGTTTGCATGTAGGTATTAAGAGGAATATCAGAGTAGTTGGGAGCTCTTAAATCTCCCGGTGGCAGGCAAATAATATCGGATAAAAGAAGACAAAACAACCTTGGAATTTAAAACAACATGTATTGAAAAAAGGTACAAAAAGAGTGTTGCAAATTTTGTGGCATTTGCGACAAGATTTAACTTGCTGAGTTAAGGTGAAGTTAAAGGTTGCATTGGGTGAGCCACTCACTGTTTGATGGTGAAGATGTGCTAGAAGACTATTCTACTCGCTTGTTGATAGGGAGTGCTTGAATATCGCGTCTCACCTGGTTGAATGCTTATACAATAAGTAAAAGGTGAAGGGAGCGCTTGAATAAGCGACTCGCTCGGTGAAAGGCCTTTTGATAAGGGCAAGTTGTAAGGAGTGCTTATTAAAGCGACTCGCCTGGTTGAAAGCCCCTTGATAAGTGACTTTCGTTATGGGGTTTTGTTAAGTTTTTATGGGACATCATTTGGGCTTTCCTTGGTTATCCTCTGGTAAAGATCCTGAGTATTGATAATCATCTGGTAATCCTTGGTAATCCCTTGGTAAAGATTCCTATTGGCCTTAAGCCAGAGGGCTTGTTCAGTGGAATTGGATCCTTGGTAATGAGTCCTGAGTATTGGTAATCCTATGTCCCTCCTCAATGAGTGCAATTAGAATTATGGCCAATGTGGGGGGTTTAAGTAGTGTATCAGCCACGCAGTATGGTTGGTGATTGGCCGGAGTAATAAACCACGTGACTCAGGCTAGTCTATAAATCCAGGTGGGGAACTGAAGCACACCTTATATCACAAAAATATGGGCACCTCACGTGGTGTAATGGTTAGGAAGCTTGCTTCGCAAACCATTGTTAGTGAGTTCAATTCTCATTGGGCACCCCATACTTCTGGCCTTGTGCCATATCTAAGCTAAGCTTAGTAAATAACTATATCACAAAAATATTCCAACAGGTTTAATATCATACATTGGTGATTTGCCCTCTGGTGGTAGGGGGGGGGGATAATTCCATGATAGTAGAATACCAAAGGAACCAAGAGTAGTGAAAAGACCCCCCCCCACCAAAGACCATGTAGTGAGTTGTCTGCATTCTTGACATTGTGCCGACAATTCCATAACAAGATGAAGAACCATGAAGGTCAAATTTATTGCCATGTTCATAATCACCATGGCAACAAAAAAAAATTAGTCTTGGATCAAAGTGTCTAACCTCACTGATATCATCTGTGAAAACACTGTGTGATATTTTCACAACAATTATTTTATCCGCTCTGATCACCTGCTTATATGATGATAGAAAGAAAAATATGCCTGTTGTTTAGATTGTTAATGACAACCTTGATGGTGCTCTAGAATGGTGGCCTTGTACCAGTTTGAAAGTTAGTCTGAAGTGTAATTTTTACAATAAGATATTCTTTATGAATGTGTATGTGTGTATAAATTCATGCACACATATACATAAAGAAAAAGTCTATTTCGTCCAAGATTTTTATATATATATATATATATATATATATATATATATATATATAAGCTATGGGTTAAATAGTAGGGAACAATGGGCCCTTCCGCCTTGGGTAGGTAACCAGTCTAGGAGAGGGATAACTCTGAATTCAAAATTCCCTCCAGCTATGGGTTAAATAGTAGGGCAGACTGGGCCCTTCAACCTTGGGTAGGTAACCAGTCTAGGAGAGGGATAACTCTGAATTCAAAATTCCCTCCAGCTATGGGTTAAATAGTAGGGCAGACTGGGCCCTTCAACCTTGGGTAGGTAACCAGTCTAGGAGAGGGATAACTCTGAATTCAAAATTCCCTCCAGCTATGGGTTAAATAGTAGGGCAGACTGTGCCCTTCAGCCTTGGGTAGATAACCAGTCTAGGAGAGGGATAACTCTGAATTCAAAATTCCTGAGGTCGGTCGTTGATTGGGGTTGTGGCAACCCTTAATGCACCAATTCTTTCCTATCGACTGTGCCAAAAAGTGTGGATGGTCCAACACAAGCCTTCACCACTATAAACAAATCCCTGTGTGGGTGTTCATTGTGTGTATGAACCCTTATGCGTCGAAAATCGACGAGAGAGTCAATAATAATAATAATAATAATAATAATAATAATATATATATATATATATATATATATATATATTAAGCCCCCAGATAAACATCTTTCACCAGGTCAGAAACATAACCACCTCCTAAAAAGATAAGATGAATTGAAACCTGATATCATATCAGGGATCAAGAGAAAATGTATAAAAGAAACATCAGAATTTATCTGTATACCATTTTCTAATAAAGATTGTGGTGTGACGTAGCTCATACGTATATTCTGATACCTATGTGGAAATGGTACCATAACTGCATAATAACCGATTTTTAAGCTTTTTTTCTTTACTAATTATATTGCTATTTTTATAAAAAATCAAATATCAAGCTCTCAAATCTTTGAATCACATATCTTTGAGAATCTGTGTTACACCTCAAAGATATGTGGTTCAAAGTTAACTGAGCTGAAAAATGTAAAAGTTTTTTGAATAAAATAACTGGTGCATTATATCTTTGATTCATTAATATATCAACACTTAAAATTTCATTAAATTTGGTTAATTCCCTGATTTTTGGTATTTTTTTTCTTTCAGCGGGGTGACATAGGATTGTTGAATTTAGGTCCGTTAAGTTTGATTTAACCCTTTTTTGACCAGTCTCATAAACAGGAGGATGTGAGATGATTTTTGTTCAGTTGTTGGAGGAAAGATGTATACTTTTGTAAATCAAGGTTCACTCCAAATGTAGGAGGTGTTGTCCATGCTTAAGCCCCCAAAATATATGTTTCCACTTTTAGTTTTCTCTAAGCTGAAAATTTGTTTAAATTCTTGCTTGGAGAATACAAACAAATTTATTATTTAACTATAATATTTTGGATTAAACTATTATTTAATTACAGTATTTTGAAATGAACTAATATATAACTCTAGTATTGTGAAATAAATTATTATTTAACTATAGTATTTTGAAATAAACTATTATTTAACTGTATAATTTGTGCTGCCAGAAAAACTGAACGTCTATTTTTTTCTTTTTTCTTTTTTCTTTTTCTTTTTCTTTTTTCTTTTAATCTTTTCACAGTGAGGGTCCAGATTTCAAGAATTCTTTCAACTCTGCTAGATTATCCCTAGATTCGGCCGTGCCAGAAACCATATGGCCTAAGAGCCCAATTAAAATCGAGATCGTTGATAAAACATCCGAAGTTGTAAATATGGCCCTCCCTAAAGAGTTGAGCTGCACCAAAATTCTTAATTCGGACCAAGAAAATTCCACCAAGATGCCTGCATCATCCAAAGACAAGGACTCTGAGGAAGACAGTGAACAGAAGGAAAAATACAATGTACTTTCAAGTCTCGTAAATGCTCTCAAATCTGAAAGGGATTCTGGAGATATTTTTGCTGTCTATTTACGTGAGAAAGATTTTGAGGTGAGCATTGATAAAATTACCATTAAAATCTAGTTTTTTACCGCCCTGTTGGCTGCGGTGTTCAAATGCACTGACTGCACCTCTGCAGAGGGGGTAAAACTCACCCAATTGAGACCACCTGTTGGCTGTGGGTGGCGACCTGTGATGCTTAAGGATAGAACCCAGGTCGTTGAGCAGTCCATGACTTGCAATACTCCTCTTTGGCCCTTACTTAGGGAGAGGCCACCTTCGATCAATCGGCTGGTCACGTCAAGCCCTAGCACCTATATGACTGCCCCAACCCTATTGCCCTTATGGCAAGCCCCAACCCTTTTTATCATATGGGTGCTAGAAGACGGTGGCTGAGGGTCTACATGTCCTGGGAATGACGTTAAACTCTATCTGATGGTGAGGTTCCAGTTTTGGAGGTTTGGGGAATGTGGAGCACCCCTTCATCACCATTGCTCCTTGGTCCACTCTGACCCGGAGTGGTAGTACCTACTAGGCTATGAGTTAAATAGAAAAAAACATGAGTTTATAAAAATTGAGTATCCATTAAGAATGAATTTTATTTTAAAACTTTATCGGCATTAAATGACCCACTGAGGTTGATATGCCGTAAAACAAACCAAACCAATCAAGCTTTTTAAACATACTATATGAGTCCAAAAATAATAGCAGTTTTTGCTATTTTAAACCTTGATGCATATTTTGGTTTACACTATTCTTTTTTGAAATGAACTGGAATTAAAGTGTTATTTAACTAAAGTATTTTGAAATAAAGTATTATTTAACTACAGTATTTTTGGACCATATGACCTTTAGCGATCTCAATTTGTGGGGACATTTTTTCCATTTACACCGTCAAAATCCAGTTAATTGTTAACAGACGATTTTTAGATTTTTAAAAAATTATAAAACTAACCCCTAACCCTAACCCCTAATCCTAACTCTAACCCTAACCCCTAACAAACAACCGGATTTTGACGGTATAAATGAGAAAAGTGTCCCCACAAATCGAGATCACTAAAGGTCATAGGTCCGTATTTTTGAATAAACTATTATTTAACTACACTATTTTGGATTTAAACTATTATTTAACTAAAGTATTTTGAAATAAAGTATTATTTAATTACAGTATTTTGAATCAAACCTTTATTTAACAATAGTATTTTGGAATAAACTATTTTTTAATTACATAATTTGTTCCTCAATATTGGATTATTCCATAATGTTTTCCTCTGTATGGCTTGGAAAAAATTATGCCATTGTATGAAGACAACAAAAAATATTTCACATGATTTACCCTTCTTAGCCTCCAAAGATTTCATGACAGACCTCTGTTTAAACCTAGAGTATTCTGGAGCTTCAAAACAAATAACTTTACAAGATTAAAATATTTTTTGCTATAATAAATCAGTTCCAAACAATATAGAGTTTATATCTAATGTAAAGGAGGCGTGTGGTGTAATGGTTAGAGTCGTAGGAAACGGACTCATCAATCCAAGTTCAATTCCTGGACGAAGCTGTTGGCATTTCACATGGCGCTAATACCCTTGGGAAAGGTATGAATCCAATTCTCCCTCCAGCTATGGGCAAATAGCAGGGCAGACTGGGCTCTTTAACCATGGCTAGGTAACCAGTCTAGGAGAAGGAAAACTCTGAATTCAAACCTGTTAAACTTTGCTTAAGAAATTGACCTTGTGTCACATTTTGCTCGTGCGGAGGGGTTGGTAAATATATATATCTATTGAAAAAAAATGTGCTTTTTTTCCCCAAAAGTTCTCTTACTGAATGACCCTCATATATATATATGTATATATATATGTATATATATATATATATCTTATTATATGTAACAAAAACTATATCACTATTCAAGTCATAATTCCCTAGGTTATTTATGTCACATTCTCCATGATTTTATTTTTATTTAAACCTAAGTTATTAATAAAATTGTTTTACATTATTGATACTGTTGACCATATCTACATACTAATAACATGCAATTTATATATACAACAAAATAGTGGTTTACAGTGTGAACGAGAAGGCTAAATTGATATTAGAAATTTGATTTTAATAAGAATATGCTTGGTATTATTGATTTCTAATTGTTTGGTTTTAGCTTAATGAATATGAGCAAATATCTCAGGTATAGATCTTAAAGGAAATCCATTAACAAAAGAAATAACTGTAATTTTATTTTTTACATCATATTTTAACTAAATAGTTAGAAATTAGAAAAATTTAGCAATGAAAGACAAGAGTGATGGAAGAGTAAGTTTCAGTTGTTCTATTTTTTCGATTATACACACCTTCTGTTTGAAATATTTTTATCTACATTCTTATTTAGGTTCATTAACCTTTCTAATTTAATATGTTTTATTACATAAAAACTTAAATACTTGCACCCAGAGGATGCATATATTTGCTAGTATATATATATATATATATATATATATATATATATATATATATATATATATATATGTCAGATTTTCTTGATGCATGTATTTTACTATGTGTTAGATTTGTGAAATTTTGGTAAAGGATCTTCTAATTGTATTTTTGACTTTTTGAATCTTTTCCATTATCCAGAAACCAACGAATTGCCTGATGCTGTGGGATGCAATCAGCAAGTTTCTCTACCTCTTCTATGACCAACCAATGATATGGCCAAATGTCATCAGACAAGTCAAAGTAAGAACAAACACTTATTAGTTATACTTTTATCAACTAACCAGTCATTATTATCTCATTTTCCGATGGGGTCGCTGAGGAATGGAACCTGTCGCTTAGTGTCCAATGTGATGGACTATGACATTGTAGTAAGCAAGTTTGAACTCCATTCACACTGTCAGATTTAATATTATTATTATATTTGATTGGAAGGCTTATGTGGCCTTCCAACGTGGGGTACATAAAAGTACCAGAAATATTCCGACAAAAATGCTGTTATGAAGTGTAACAAACATGGACTTTATTACATGAGCAGGTGGAGAAACATTTATACAGAAATACGTAGACAAGTAGAAGACATACAAAGAAGATATAATAAAGAAACACATATATGTGATAAGGTACAATATAGAAATATACAGAAGATACATAAATGTACTATAAAGAAGTTAGGGAGAGTCCATAAAGTAATGTCACTTACTTAGGCTGTGTTGGGGGGCAAAGCCACCCACCTAATAGTTGTAGACATACTGATCTTCTACAGGGCGGGGGAGTCCCTGTGGCTAATGTGCTTGACTATGACATTGTAGTAAGAAAGTTTGAACTCCATTCACACTATTATACTCACTTTTGGACTAATGCCCTTCTGAAAGATATAAACCCCATTATCCCTTCAGCTATGGGTTAAATAGTACCACTACTGTTCTTCTACAAGGCAGTGTATTCCCTGTGGCTTAGTGGCTAATGTGCTGGACTGCAACATTCTAGTAAGAAAGTTTGAACTCCATTCACACTATTATACTCACTTTTGGACTAATGCCTTCTGAAAGATATAAACCCCATTATCCCTTCAGCTATGGGTTAATAGTACACTACTGTTCTTCTACAAGGCAGTGTATTCCCTGTGGCTTAGTGGCTAATGTGCTGGACTGCAACATTCTAGTAAGAAAGTTTGAACTCCATTCACACTATTATACTCACTTTTGGACTAATGCCCTTTGAAAGATATAAACCCCCATTACTCCTTCAAGCTATGGGTAAATGTAC